>JAQQAC010019064.1:4746150-5129512 GCA_029783875.1 Phataginus tricuspis
TTCATCAGGGATATTGGTCTGTAATTTTCTTTTTTAGTGAGGTCTTTGCCCGGTTTTGGTATTAGAGTGATGCTGGCTTCATAGGAAGAGTTTGGAAGTATTCCCTCCTCTTCTATTTTTTGGAAAACTTTAAGGAGAATGGGTGTTATTTCTTCTCTATATGTCTGGTAGAATTCAGAGGTGAATCCATCAGGTCCAGGGCTTTTGTTCTTGGGTAGTTTTTTGATTACCGATTCAATTTCGTTGCTGGTGATTAGTCTGTTTAGTTTTTCTGTTTCCTGCTTGGTGAGTCTTGGAAGGCTGTATTTTTCTAAGAAGTTGTCCATTTCTTCTAGGTTTTGCAGCTTGTTGGCATATAGATGATCGTAATATTCTCTTATAATTCTTTGTATTTCTGTGGGGTCCGTCGTTATTTTTCCTTTCTCATTTGTGATTCTGTTTATGTGTATAGATTCTCTTTTTCTCTTAATGAGTCTGGCTAGGGGTTTATCTATTTTGTTCATTTTTTCAAAGAACCAGCTTTTGGTTTCATTGATTTTTTCTATTGTTTTATTCTTCTCAATTTTACTTATTTCTTCTCTGGTCTTTATTATGTCTCTCCTTCTGGTGACTTTGGGCCTCATTTGTTCTTCTTTTTCCAGTTTCAATAATTGTGTCCTTAGACTGTTCATTTGGGAATGTTATTCCTTCTTTAAATGGGCCTAGATTGCAATGTACTTTCCTCTTAAGACTGCCTTCGCTGCATCCCACAAAAGTTTTGGCTTTGTGTTGTTGTTGTCATTAGTCTCCATATATTCTTTGATTTCAGTTTTGATTTGGTCGTTAACCCATTGATTTTTTAGGAGAATGTTGTTAAGTCTCCATGTATTTGGGAGCCTTTTTGATTTCTTTCTGAAATTTATTTCTAGTTTTATACCTTTGTGATCTGAGAAGTTGGTTGGTAGAATTTCAATATTTTTGAATTTACTGAGGTTCTTTTTGTGGCCTAGTATGTGGTCTATTCTGGAAAATGTTCCATGTGCACTTGAGAAGAATGTGTATCCTGCTGCTTTTGGGTGCAAACTTCTGTAGATATCTGTTAGGTCCATCTGTTCTAGTGTGTTGTTCATGCCTCTGTGTCTTTACTTATCCTCTGCCTGGTTGATCTATCCTTTGGAGTGAGTGGCGTGTTAAAGTCTCCTAAAATAATTGCGTTGCTGTTTATTTCCTCCTTCACTTCTGTTAGTATTTGTTTCACATATGCTGGCACTCCTGTGTTGGGTGCATATATATTTGTAATGGTTATATCTTCTTGTTGGACTGACCCCTTTATCATTATGTAATGTCCTTCTTTATCTCTTGCTACTTTCTTCGTTTTGAAGTCTATTTTATCTGATACAAGTACTGCAACACCTGCTTTTTTCTCTTTGTTGTTTGCTTGAAATATTTTTTTCTATTCCTTCACTTTTAGTCTGTGTATATCTTTGGGTTTAAGGTGAGTCTCTTGTAAGCAGCATACAGATGGGTCTTGCTTTTTTATCCACTCTGTTACTCTGTGTTTTTTGATTAGTGCATTCAGTTCGTTTACATTTAGGGTGATTATTGATAGATATATACTTATTGCCATTGCTGGCTTTAGATTCGTGGTTACCAAGGGTTCAAGGGTTGCTTCTTTATAATCTGAGAATCTAACTTAACTTTCTTGTTAAGTTATTGTGAACGCCGTCTGATGTTTCTTTATCTCTCCCTTCCTATTCTTCCTCCTCCTTTCTTTATATATTAGGTGTTTTATTCTTTGCCTTTAGTTGGTGTTTGGATGATCTGCTTTCTTTGCTATGCTTTTATTTTCTCTGGTGACATCTTTTTAGCCTTAGGGGTGTTTCCCTCTAGAGCAGTCCGTTTAAGATAACCTGTAGTGGTGGTTTATGGGAGGCAAACTCTCTCAAGTTTCTTTTGTCTTGAAATTGTTTAATCTCTCCATCATATTTAAATGATAATCGTGCTGGATACAATATTCTTGGTTCGAGGCCCTTCTGTTTCATTACGTTAAGTATATCATGCCATTCTCTTCTGGCCTGTAAGGTTTCTGTTGAGAAGTCTGATGACAGTCTGATGGGTTTTCCTTTGTAGGTGATCTTTTTCTCTCTCTAGCTGCCTTTAATACTCTGTCCTTGTCTTTGATCTTTGCCATCTTGATTATTATGTGTCTTGATGTTGTCTTCTTTGGGTCCCTTGTGTTGGGAGATCTGTGGGCTTCTGTGGACTGTGAGACTATTTCCTTCCCCAGCATGGGGAGGTTTTCAGCAATTATTTCTTCAAAGACACTTTCTATCCCTTTTTCTCTCTCTTCTTCCTCTGGTACTCCTATAATGCGAATATTGCTCCGTTTCGATTGGTCACACAGTTCTCTTAATATTCTTTCATTCTTAGAGATCCTTTTATCTCTCTCTGCCTCAGCTTCTTTGTATTCCTGTTCCGTGTCTTGTAATTCCTTGATTGTGTCTTGAACCTGATTCAACCTGCTGTTGAGCCCGTCGATGGCTTGTGTCATTTCTGCATTGTCTTTCCTCACTTCCCTCACTTCCTCCCTCAGCTCTTGCACATTTTTCTGTAGATCGTCAGCATGGCTATAACTTTTATTCTGAATTCTTTCTCAGGAAGACTGTGCATGTCCATTCCTTCAGCTTCTTTCTCTGGGGTGGTGTTTGTCTGAAGCTTTGTCTGTATCATATTCTTCTGTCTTCTCATGACTATAGAATTGGTTGTTGGTAGCTAGGAGAGATAAGAAAGGAGAGAAAAGAAGAAAAGAAAAAAAAATTTTCTACTTAAAATAAAAAAGTAAAAGGAGAAAGAGAAGGAAAAGAAAAGAAATAAAAAGAAAAAGCAGCAACACGTAAAAGAAAGCAGCAACAACAAACAAAAAACAAATAACAAAAAAACACCAAAATGCCCACCGGGGGTGGTTTCTGTGTGAATGCTGTAGGTGGCGCTTTTGCTCCACTATCCTAGAGCCATGGCCACGTCGCTCCACACGGCCCTTTAAAGCTGTGGCCAGGGTGAGAATGAATGGGAGGCTGTTGAAAGAGAGGGAAAGCAAAAAAGGTAGAGAAAGGGGAGAAAAAACAATAACAACAACAACAAAAAAGCCACTGAGAGTGGGTTCTGTGTGAATGGTGTAGGTGGCGCTGTTGCTCCACTATTCCAGCGCCATGGCCACACTGTTCCGCAAGTCCCTTTATCGTTCTGGCTGGGTTGGGAACAATGGGAAGCTGTTGATCTCCGTGGGGGTCTCAATGGCAGGCACCCTTTCCCAGTCACCAGCCAAGGGGTCCAAAGCTCCCCAGGACTCCCGGCGTGCTGGGCTCAGTTTGCGGGGCTATCCGGCCCCTCTACTGAGCTCCTGTCTCTTTAAGACAGCTGAGGTAGAGCGCGCGCTTTTCTTCCCTTTTTTCTCCTTTCTTTTTCCTTCCCGGAGCCTGCCGCGGGCAACTTGCACGTTCCGCGCTGGGACCCTGTGCCCTCTGTCTCTCAAATCTCCTCTACACCGCAGGCTGTGTGTCGGCACTCCCGCGCAGACTTCCACTCCCTCCCGGCTCTGAATCCTCTCCTCCCGCTGGAGCGCTGGGGGGGAGGAGTGCTCGGTCCGCCGGGTCACGGCTTGGTACCTTACCTGCCTTGCTGGGACTCCTGCCGGAGTGCTGGGGTGGAGGGGCCCTCTGGTCTCACTGGGTTGCGGTTCCGTCCCGCCTCGCCGGGTGCCGAGTCCTCTCTCCGGAGTTTCTGGCCGCCGGAGCTCTGGGGGGTAGGAGCTCTCGGTCCCACCGGGTTGCCGCTCCGTATCCCGTCCACCTCACCGGCTGCCAAGTTCTCACAGGTGTACCTGCACGCTGTGCACTTTCCTGTGTATTCTGGTCTCTCTTTTAGGGATAGTTGTATTTGCTGTATTTTCGTGAATAAATTTAATGTTGGGAGGAATTCTTCTGCTGATGCCTTCACGTCGCCATCTTCCCAGAAGTGATGCAAACTGGTTTTTATACATGCACATGATATAATTTTTAAACATCCTCTTTCAAAATTTTGATAGAAGATTTGCACATTTCTCAGTGAATGTCTTGTGCATGCTTTGTTTAATTCTTTGATAAGTTCCTCACACTTCTTGCTTTCTCTTTCAAGAATGCATATTAGTCAAATGTTGGACTTACTGAATTGGCTTTCTAAATTATTTTCCTCTCCTATTCAATCTTTTTTCCCTCATATTTTTCCACTGAATAATTTTGACTTTATATTCCAAGCATTTAATTAGCATTTTAATTTTAGCTAATATACATTTAAAAAAATTTTGTATCATTAATATACAATTACATGAACAACACTGTAGTTACTAGATTCCCCCATTATCAAGTCACTACCACATATCCCATTACAGTCACTGTCCATCAGTGTAGTAAGATGCTATAGAGTCACTACTTGTCTTCTCTGTGCTATATTGCCTTCCCCGTGCCCCTACTACATTATGTGTACTAATCATAATGCCCCTTATTCCCCTTATCCATCCCTTCCCACCAACTCCACCCCAGTCCCTTTCCCTTTGGCAACTGTTAGTCCATTCTTGGGTTCTGTGATTCTGCTGCTGTTTTGTTCCTTCAGTTTTTGCTTTGTTCTTATACTCCACATATGAGTGAAATCATTTCATACTTGTCTTTCTCCACCTGGCTTATTTCACTGAACATAATACCCTCTTGCTCCATCCATGTGTTGCAAATGGTAGGATTTGTTTTCTTCTTATGGCTGAATAAATACTCCATTGTGTATATGTACCCCTCTTCTTTATCCATTCATCTACTGATGGACACTTAGGTTGCTTCCTTTTTTTGACTATTGTAAATAGTGCTGCAATAAACATAGGGATGCATATGTCTTTTTGAGACTGGGAAACTGCATTCTTAGGGTAAATTCCTAGGAGTGGACTTCCTGGGTCAAATGGTATTTCCATTTTTAGTTTTTTGAGAAACCTCCATACTGCTTTTCACAATGGTTGAACTAGTTTACATTCCCACCAGCAGTTTAGGAGGGTTCTCATTTCTCTGTATTCTCGCCAGCATTTGTTGTTCCTATTGTTTTCTATGTTGGCCATCTTAACTTGTGTGAGGTGACATCTCATTGTCGTTTTAATTTGCATTTCCATGATAATTAACAATGTGGAGCATCTTTTCATGTGCCTGTTGGCCATCTGAATTTCTTCTTTGGAGAGGTGTCTGTTCATATCCTCTGCCCATTTTTTAATAGGGTTATTTGCTTTTTGGGTGTTGAGGCATGTGAGTTCTTTAAATATTTTGGATGTTAACCCCTTGTTGGATATGTCATTTACAAATATATTCTCCCATACTGTGGGATACAGTTAAATTTAGAACTATTCCTTGTTTCTGAGTGTTCTTTCTTTGTGGTATTCTGGGTTGTGTTTCATGAATATAATACTTTATTTTATTTCTCAGAAAATATTAATTATGGAATTTTTGAAGCATTTTCTGCTTTTGTCACCTCTGTTTATTCTGTGTTGCTTTGTATTTGCTCATTTATTTTGGTCCCTGTTTCACGTGGAAGACTATCCTTTGATGTCTGCTGATCATTGGCTGACTATTCATGCTTAGGAGTGAAGTACTTCATGCATGGAAGGAGTTTGTATGATTTTGTAGTGAGCCATCATTTTAGCTGGGGCTTCCCAAATGTTAATATCTCTAGGTCTTTTATCTGTGCAGAGAATGAGCTTCCATATGTGAACTTCCAGGGATATAAGCCTGGTTTCTGTTGTCCCAGAGTTGATTAGAAAAGGGCTTGGGGGACCCTTACCATGCATTTTGTAGAATATCAGTCAATCCATTTGTTTGTAGTCTTCCACCTCTCCTTTGCCATAATCCATGATGGGGTCCCTAGTTTAGAATCTATATTGTTGAATTTCTTTAGATAATATATCTTCAAACTTTTCTATGCATGAGGAGAAGGTGGGACTGAGGATTTTCATGCCTAACTGCTCATTAGACTGAATCAGTTTCTATGTATGGGGCCCCTGCCTTTACTGGAATCTTTTACCTGAGTTCTTTGTTATCCTTCTCCAAAAGCACTTACATTTGCTTTCTTCTCTACTCAGTCCTTAACATTTCTCCATCTGTTTCCCGTTTCTTATATTGCAGGTCTGAATTACAGATGCCTCCTGCTTCATCAAGCATAGCATATGTGTTACTGCTCTGCTTGTTTTTTTTTGATACATCTTTACCTTATTCTGGTGAAACTTGAAGTCAGAAATGTGTGTTTTCTATTATGTCTTTGTTTGTAGTGGTCACATTAGTCTCTACACTTAGGAAGAATTCCATAAATGATTCAGATTGAAAGTATATTTATAATACTTTCAATATAATATTATATGTATGTATAATAATAGTTTAACAATATTTTACCAAGTGTGCTTGTCAGTGAGGAACTACATTCTCATGGATAAGATATAATAAATAAGAACTGTATGACAATTGAGTTAGTGATAAGTGCTATGAAGAAAAGTATATCCAGAAGATCACAGTAACAGATTAGAAAGACATTTTAAACAGGTTGCTGAAGCTTCTTCTTGGTGTTTAACATTTAGTTTTAAAAAATGAACACAAGGTTCAAATGAATTGCTGAAACATTTACTTAGAAATAAAAATGATACTTGTAATGGTTGGTAGGGGCTATAATTACTTTATAAGAAATATATCTCTTCTCCTTGTTTCCCCTGCCTTTGGAGAATTGGAAAAATAAAGCTGTTTTAATGAATGTGTGGTTAAATACCCTTTGGAAAATCTAAGTTGCAATTGAAAAACATATATAATGCAGCTATATTGCTTTGTTTATGGAGCTGGAGGAGAGAAGTAAAGAAACCTGAGGCTAATAGAAATAGATTACATCTCACTATGGAACATAGATTAAAATAATGTATTTTATTGTGGACCTCCCTTCAGAATTCAAACTAAATATCATTACTTTTTCTATTTATGTAATAGCCTCAGGGCTTTAAAGAATCATTATCAGAAGATAACCTAATATATCACTGATACAGTTTCTTCCTATCACAGGTATCATTGACAAAATATCATACTAGCAATATCACCTTTTCTAGTCTGAAAATGATAAAATAGTAAAAGGTTCCCAAAATGCAATTTTTCCAGTAAAGGTAGTCTTGGTATATTCTCTGTTGTCTTGCTTTTATTGAAAGTTTTTATTGAAAAAATGTTTAAAAAATTATTGAAGGAGTAATGATATTGAATACTTAGCATCACTTTGAAAGGGAACATTTACTTGATCTATTTAAATCCACAATTTTTTATCTAGGACTATTTTGCAGATTTTTACTTTATGATAGTGGTTTAATTTAAAAGATTTTCCATATCAGTACTTTTCTACTAAAATTATTAAACATCAGCATTTATTTTAACCTTACTTTTTGTACCTATTTTTTAAAGAATAGTATTGAACATATAAAAGGAGTGTGTTTCTAAAGTGCAGAGCATTTCTAAGTTTGGGATTATATCAGACATGATTCCATAATTGAATATATAAAGTTAGGTACACAGTGAAATTTCCCTTCCTACCACAGTCTGCCTCCATCAAGTCTCCATAACTCATGTGGAAGTAAACATTTATTCTATCTTATGTATCTTTCCAAAGCTTTTATTAATATACAAACAAGTGACCATATATATTCTTGCTTACCCTTATGTACCTAAAATTTAGCATATTTTAAAATTGTCCTATGCATTGTTTTTAATCACTTGTGTCATGGAGGCTTTTCTATATTGGTAATATAAAATGCTTTCTCATTTCTTTAATACATATATATAGTGTTAAATTGTATGATATACCAAGTTCATTTAATCTGTCTCCAGTTGATGCATATCTAGCTTTTCCCAATCTTTTGCTACTATGATCAGTGACATGTACTTATGATGTTTTGCACATATAAATCTGTAGGGAATAGTCCCAGAAGTAGAATTACTAAATACAAAAGTCTAGGCTTTTGTAATTTTGATAAATACTAATATTGCTAAATTTGCCCCATTGTATGATTTTGTATTCTGTACATCAAAAATTGAAAGAGGTTATTTTCCTACAATATTTTTTCAAGCTTTTGGGTTTATACCAGTATGATAGGTGAAGAATAATATTTTGTGACAGTTTTAACTTTTGTTTCCCAAAAGTGAGTTTGAGAGTCGTTTTCATATACTTTTTTTTTAATGCAGACTCTCTATTCATGTTTTCACTTTTTTTCTTCAGGGAGGGTTTTATTATATCTAGAAATTTTTTATGTATGAGAGAATTTTTGTTTGAGTGATTATGGTCTTACTTTTTAAATTTTGCATAAAAATTTACACTTCCCATTCAGTTCCAAAAAGTTACTCAGATAACTTGTTATTTTTATGATTGTATATTTTGCATTTTAATATGTTATATGTTTAGAATTAATCCTAGCTTTTCAAAAAGAGTATGTATGGCACTTCAATTATTTTTCCTAGATGCCACTGAATTCTTCCAACACTATTAGTATAATAATTCTTTTCATGATACATTTAAGATGTCACCTTTATCAGATGCTATATTCTTGATTGTTTTGGATTTTTACCTAGGGTCAATGAACTTCAAACTAGAACTCAATTTTAATGTGACTGGTTTTCCTTATAATTCTTTTTCTTCTTTGCATTTTAAAATATTATTTTGATAAAAGACACGTAATATGGATAGAATTTTTATATCATAGATTTCAAGTAACTTTTATACAATTTATTTTTAAATTTTTATAATACCCTTTTCTCTAAAATACTAAGCTACAAATTTTAGTTGATGCATTATTAATGAATCTCAAATTAATGGGTTATTTAAAATTTTTTTAACGGTTGATTTTGAAAGATAAGTCAACATGACTAAAGTTGAGTTTATTATTCTTTCTTAATCCTATACCAGTGTCAAGACTCATATCTAGGAGTCATTCATGTTTCTGCTTCTTGCTCAGTAGTTCTCTTGATTCTTACTCCTAGCAGTCTCTTCTCTCCAATCTTTCTGTCTCCATCTTTGACAAAATTGCCGTCATCACTCAACTATCAGGTCAACAAGTCCCGTGTGAGGCAACCTGCTTGTTTGTCCTCCATATAGAAGCTAGAAATCTTCTACAGAAGTAAAAGTAATCTTGTTTCCCT
This sequence comes from Phataginus tricuspis, assembly GCA_029783875.1. Classification (NCBI taxonomy): domain Eukaryota; kingdom Metazoa; phylum Chordata; class Mammalia; order Pholidota; family Manidae; genus Phataginus; species Phataginus tricuspis. Next base: position 4,755,348 of record JAQQAC010019064.1, read on the forward strand.
CCAGCCATTACCAACTTAAAGCCCTTGAATGGTTTCTCATATTTGCTCTTGGAATAGTAATATTTCAGATGCTCATTTCCCAACACTGGAAAATATACTTTAAAAAATAGAACTTTGCCAGTCAAATATTTTAAAAGGTCATCTAATTTGGTGTGTCTGTATTGGTATTCATTTGATTACTAGTAATTTTCCATATGTTACTGGATTAGTAATTTGGGAGAAGTGATTTGCTTCATATAATTTTTTGTAATAGTTTAATATTTAATCTTTATCACTGAGGTATAAATATTTTCACAATGCTTGTCATTTGTTAATATTAAGATTTTGTTCGACAAAAATTAATTTTAGGTTTCTTTATTCAAATCTATTGATTATGTTTCTTTCGATGGGGTATGTGTGTGCAGGTTTTCCTGCTTCATTGAGATATTATTGGCATATAACATCATGTAAGTTTAAGTACAACCTGTTGATTTGATATACTTATATTGCAAAATGATTACCATCAATGCTAACATGTGTATTGTGCCACATAATTACCATTTATTTTTGTGTGTGTGAAAACATTAAAGTCTCACTCTCTTAGAACCTTTCAAGTATATAATACTGTATTATATAATTATATAATATTAATATTATATACTATAATCACTGTGCTGTATATTTGGTCTCCAGAACTTACTCATCTTATAAGTAGAAGTTTGTACTGTAACCAATATCTCCCTGTTTCTCCCATCCCAATCCCCTGTAACCACACTTCTGGTTTCTGTTTCTGAATTCACCTTTTTAGGTTCCACATATAAGTGAGATAATACAATATTTGTCTTCTCCGTCTGACTTATTCCACTTAGCATAATGACCTCAAGGTCCATCCATCTTGCCTCAAATAGCAGGACGTCCTTATTAATCATGGCTGAATAATATTCCATTGCAGGTTGTTAAAAAATAAAATTCAACCAAATAAATTTGAAGGTGTAGTTGGCTTTATTAAATGATTGATGAATGAACTGGGCAGCATCCTTCTAACAAATAAAGAGGTTTTCAACACTCTATATAAAATAAATGTTTTTAAATGGCAAAAAAAGAAAGGACTTTTTTTTAGCAAGGGATGCATTGTTTAGACAAGATTGCTCTTCCAAGGGGAAGGTCCTCCCAGTGGACTACCTTCAGGAAATTTCCGTTTGATTTTTTTAAGTTTACATTTCTGAGAAATTGAAACTGAAATGTCGTTAGGCTAAATCTTGGTTTGTAGGGTCCCTAACTTCAAGTGACCCTATTATGGTCCTGCAATTCTTTCTTTCTTTCTTTCTTTTGATATCATTAATCTACAACTAAATGTGCAACATTACGGTTACTAGACTCCCCATATTATCGAGTCTCCCCGATATACCCCATTACAGTCACTGCCCATCAGCCAAGTGAGATGCTATAGAATCACTACTTCTATTCTCTGAGTTGTACAGCCCTCCCCATGCACCCCCCTACATTATGTCTGCTAATCATAATGCCCTTTTTTCCCCCTTGTCCCTCCCTTCCCACCCATCCTCCCCAGTACCTTTCCCTTTGGCAACGGTTAGTCCATTCTTGGGTTCTGTGACTCTGCTGCTATTTTGTTCCTTCAGTTTTTTTTTCTTTGCTCATATACTCCACATATGAGTGAAATTATTTCATACTTGTCTTTTTCTGCTTGACTTATTTCACTGAGCATAATACCCTCTAGCTCCATCCATGTTGTTGCAAATGTCTGGATTTTTTTCTTCTTATGGCTGAATAATATTCCATTGTGTATATGTACCACATCTTCTTTATCCATTCATCTACTGATGCACACTTAGGTTGCTTCCATACTTTGGCTATTGTAAATAGTGCTGCAGTAAGCATAGGTGTGCATATCTTTTTCAAAATGCACTGCTGCATTCTTAGGGTAAATTCCTAGGAGTAGGATTCCTGGGTCAAATGGTATTTCTATTTTGAGTTTTTTGAGGAACCTCCATACTGCTTTCCACAATGGTTGAGCTAATTTGCATTCCTACCAGCAGTGTACGAGGGTTGCCTTTTCTCCACATCCTCGCCAACATTTGTTGTTGTTTGTCTTTTGGATGTTGGCCATTCTCACTGCTGTGAGGTGATATCTCATTGTGGTTTTAATCTGCATTTCTCTGATGTTTAGCGAAGTGGAGCATCTTTTCATGTGCCTGTTGGCCATCTGAATTTCTTCTTTAGAGAAGTGTCTATTCATGTCCTGTGCCCATTTCTTAATTGGATTATTTGCTTTTTGTTTGTTAAGGTGCATGAGTTCTTTATATATTTTGGATGTCAACCCCTTATTGGATGAATATGTTCTTCCATACTGTAGGATCCTTTTTGTTCTACTGATGGTGTCCTTTGCTGTACAGAAGCTTTTCAGCTTGATATAGTACCACTTGTTCACTTTTACTTTTGTTTCCCTTACCCAGGGAGATATGTTCATGAAGAAGTCACTCATGTTTATGTCCAAGAGATTTTTGCCTATGTTTTTTTCTAAGAGTTTTATGGTTTCATAACTTACATTCAGGTCTTTGATCCACCTTGAGTTTACCTTTGTGTATGGGGCTAGACAATAGTCCAGTTTCATTCTCTTACATGTAGCTATCCAGTTTTTCCAACACCAGCTGCTGAAGAGGCTGTCATCTCCCCATTGTATATCCAAGGCTCCTTTATCAAATATTAATTGACTGTATATGTTTAGGTTAGTGTTTGGATTTTCTATTCTGTTCCACTGGTCTGTGGGTCTGTTTTTGTGCCACTACCAAATTGTCTTGATTACTGTGGCTTTGTAGTAGAGCTTGAAGTCAGGGAGCGTAATTCTCCCTGTTTGATTCCTCCTTCTCAGAATTGCTTTGGCTATTCGGGGTCTTTTGTGGTTCCATATGAATTTTAGAATTATTTGTTCCAGTTCATTGAAGAATGCTGTTGGTAGTTTGATAGGGATTGCATTGAATCTGTAGATTGCTTTAGGTAATATAGCCATTTTGACAATATTTATTCTTCCTAGCAAAGAGTATGGGATGCCTTTCCATTTGTTACTGTCCTCTTTAATTTATCTTAGGAGTGTCTTGTAGTTTTCAGAGTACAGGTCTTTCACTTCCTTTGTTAGGTTTATTCCTAGGTATTTTATTCTTTTTGATGCAGTTGTGAATGGAACTGTTTTTCTGATTTCTCTTTCTGTTAGTTCATCGTTAGTGTTTAGGAAAGCAACAGATTTCTGTGTGTTAATTTTGTATCCTGCAACTTTGCTGATTTCAGATATTAGTTCTAGTAGTTTTGGAGTGGAGTCTTTAGGGTTTTTTATGTGCAGTATCATGTCATCTGCAAGTATTGACAATTTGACTTCTTCTTTACCAATCTGGATGCCTTGTATGTCTTTGTTTTGTCTGATTGCCATGCTAGGACCTCCAGTATTATGTTGAATAACAGTGGAGAGAGTGGGCATCCCTCTCTTGTTCCCGATCTTAGATGAAAAGCTTTCAGCTTCTCACTGTTAAGTATGATGTTAGCTTTGGGTTTGTCATACATGGCCTTTATGATGTTAAGGTTTTGCCCTCTATACCCATTTTGTTGAGAGTTTTAATTAAGAATGGATGCTGAATTTTGTCAAATGCTTTTTCGGCATCTATTGAGATGATCATGTGGTTTTTGTTCTTCTTTTTGTTGATGTGGTGGATGATGTTGATGGATTTTCGAATGTTGTACCATCCTTGCATCCCTGGGATGAATCCCACTTGTTCATGGTGTATGATCCTCTTGATGTATTTTTTAATTCGGTTTGCTAATATTTTGTTGAGTATTTTTGCATCTACGTTCATCAGGGATATTGGTCTGTAATTTTCTTTTTTAGTGAAGTCTTTGCCCGGTTTTGGTATTAGAGTGATGCTGGCTTCATAGAATGAGTTTGGAAGTATTCCCTCCTCTTCTTTTTTTTTTGAAAACTTTAAGGAGAATGGGTGTTATTTCTTCTCTATATGTCTGGTAGAATTCAGAGGTGAATCCATCTGGTCCGGGGGTTTGTTCTTGGGTAGTTTTTTGATTACCGATTCAATTTCGTTGCTGGTAATTGGTCTGTTTAGTTTTTCTGTTTCTTGCTTGGTCAGTCTTGGAAGGTTGTATTTTTCTAAGAAGTTGTCCATTTCTTATGTTTTGAAGCTTCTTAGCATATAGATTCTCTTAATATTCTCTTATAATTCTTTGTATTTCTGTGGCATCCGTCGTTATTTTTCCTTTCTCATTTCTGATTCTGTTTATGTGTGTAGATTCTCTTTTTCTCTTAATGAGTCTGGCTAGGGGTTTATCTATTTTTTTTATTTTTTCAAAGAACCAGCTCTTAGTTTCATTGATTTTTTTTCTATTGCTTTATTCTTCTCAATTTTATTTATTTCTTCTCTGATCTTTATTATGTCCCTCCTTCTGGTGACTTTGGGTCTCATTTGTTCTTCTTTTTCCAATTTCAGTAATTGTGTCTTAGACTATTTATTTAGGAATGTTCTTCCTTCTTTAAATAGGCCTGGATTGCAATATACTTTCCTCTTAGAACTCCCTTTGCTGTGTCCCACAGAAGTTGTGGCTTTGTGTTGTTGTTGTCATTAGTCTCCATATATTCTTTGATATCTATTTTGATTTGGTCGTTAATCATTTGATTAATTAGGAGAATGTTGTTAAGTCTCCATGTATTTGTGAGCCTTTTTGATTTCTTTCTACAGTTTATTTCTAGTTTTATACCTTTGTTATCTGAGAAGTTGGTTGGTAAAATTTCAATATTTGTGAATTTACTGAGGTTCTTTTTGTGGCCTAGTATGTGGTCTATTCTGGAAAATGTTCCATGTGCACTTGAGAAGAATGTGTATCCTGTTGCTTTTGGGTGTAGAGTTCTGTAGATATCTGTTAGGTCCATCTGTTCTAGTGTGTTGTTCAGTGCCTCTATGTCTTTACTTATTCTCTGTCTGGTTGATCTGTCCTTTGGAGTGAGTGGTGTGTTGAAGTCTCCTAAAATGAATGCATTGCTGTCTATTTCCTTCTTCAATTCTGTTAGTATTTGTTTCACATATGCTGGCGCTCCTGTGTTGAGTGCGTATGTATTTATAATGGTTATATCTTCTTGTTGGACTGACCCCTTTATCATTATGTAATGTCCTTTTTTAATCTCTTGCTACTTTCTTTGTTTTGAAGTCTATTTTGTCTGATACAAGTATTGCAACACCAGCTTTTTTCTCTTTGTTGTTTGCAGGAAATATCTTTTTCCATCCCTTCACTTTTAGTCTGTGTATATGTTTGGGTTTGAGGTGAGTCTCTTGTAAGCAGCGTATAGATGGGTCTTGCTTTTTCATCCATTCTGTTACTCTGTGTCTTTTGATTTGTGCATTCAGTCCATTTACATTTAGGGTGATTATTGATAGATACGTACTTATTGCCATTGCTGGCTTTTGATTTGTGGTTACCAAAGGTTCAAGGGTTGCTTCTTTACTATCTAACAATCTAACTTAACTTTCTCGATAAGTCATTGTGAACACCGTCTGATGTTTCTTTATCTCTCCCTTCTTATTCTTTCTCCTCCATTCTTTATATATTAGGTGTTTTATTCTTTGCCATTAGTTAGTATTTGGATGGTCTGCTTTCTTTGCTATGATTTTATTTTCTCTGGTGACATCTTTTTAGCCGTAGGGGTGCTTTCCTCTAGAGCAGTCCATTTATGATATCCTGTAGTGGTGGTTTATGAGAGGCAACTCTCTCAACTTTCGTTTGTCTGGAAATTGTTTAATCCCTCTCTCATATTTAAATGATAATCGTGCCAGACACAATATTATTGGTTCGAGGCCCTTTTGTTTCATTATGTTAAATACATCATGCCATTCTCTTCTGGCCTATGAGGTTTCTCTTGAGAAGTCTGATGACAGTCTGTTGGGTTTTCCTTTGTAGGTGATCTTTTTTTTTTCTCCAGCTGCCTTTAATATTCTGTCTTTATCTTTGATCTTTGCCATTTTAATTATGTGTCTTGATGTTGTCTTCCTTAGGTCCCTTGTGTTGGGAGATCTGTGGGCTTCTGTGGACTGCAAGACTATTTCCTTCCCTAGCGTGGGAAAGTTTTCAACAATTATTTCTTCAAAGACACTTCCTATCCGTTTTTCTCTCTCTTCTTCCTCTGGTACTCCTCTAATGCGAATATTGTTCCGCTTGAATTGGTCACACAGTTCTCAATATCTTTCATTTCTAGAGATCCTTTTATCTCTCTCTGCCTCAGCTTCTCTGTATTCCTGTTCTCTGATTTCCATTCCATTTTCAGTCTCTTGCATCTCATCCAGTCTGCTGTTAAGCCCGTTGATGGCTTGTCTGATTTCTGCATTGTCTTTACTCACTTCCCTCACTTCCTCCCTCAGCTCTTGCACATTTCTCTGTTGATCCGTCAGCATGGTTATGACTTTTATTCTGAATTCTTTTTCAGGAAGACTGTGCATTTCCATCCCTTCAGGCTCCTTGTCTGGGGTTGCCTGATTGATCTTATTCTGGATCATATTCCTCTGTCTTTTCATGGCTTTGGAAGTGGTCGCTGGTAGTTGGCACGTATGTCAGCTGAACTCTTTAAGACTTTAAAAAGAAAAAAAAAAGAAAAAATAAGAAAAGAAAAAAAAAGAATGAAAGAAAGAAAAAATAATAAAAAATTTAAAAAAGCAAAGAAAAAAGAAAGAGAAGAAAAAACAAAAAACAAACAAATAAACAAACGCCCACCGGGAGTGGATTCTGTGGGAATGCTGTAGGTGGCGCTGTTGCTCCACTATTCCGCAGCTGTGGCCACACTGCTCCGCAGGGCCCTTTATAGCTCTGGCTGGGGTGGGAACGAATGGGAGGCTGTTTATCTTTGTGGGAAGTCTAAGTGCGGCCACCCTTTCCCAGTTGCCAGCTAAGGGGTCCGAAACTCCCCAGGACTCCTGGCCTGCTGGGTGAGTGTGCCGGGGCGATCCGGCTCCTCCGCTGGGCTCCTGTCTCTTTAAGACCACTGAAAAAAGCCTGCGCTTTTCTTCTATTTTTTTTTACTTTCTGGGAGCCGTCTGCAAGCACACTGGCACGTTCCCCGCTCAGATCTTGCACCCTCTGTCTCTCCAATCTCAGCTACACCGCATGATGTGTGTCAGCGCTCCCCACGCAGATCACTGGGGCTGGTTATTTTGTGGGCCTGTACTTCCAGTCCCGCCCGGCTCTGAATCCTCTCTTCCCGCCAGTGCGCTGGGGTGGGTAAGTGCTCAGGTCCCGCCGGGTCGCAGCTCCGTATCTTACCCGCCTCGCAGGGTGCCGAGTCCTCTCAGGTGTAGCTGCACACTGTGCACTTTCCTGTGTATTCTTGTCTCTCTTTTAGAAATAGTTGTATTTGCTGTATTTTCATAGATATATATAGTGTTGGGAGGAGATTTCTGCCACCCTGCTTATGCCGCTATCTTCCTGGAAGTCTGATTACTTATTTTAAATGATAGCTTTTTTTTTTTCATGTATGTGGTATGTTTTTTTGAATCTCTGAGAATGCCAGTGATAGTTTTTGAACTTTGAATAATTTCTCTTTCCTCTCTTAACTGATGTGCTTTGTCTTTTTTCTCTTGCCTTTATTATATTCATTTTCTTTAGTGTTTATTTTTTTTGCACATATTTATGAATGAAAGACTAAATGGATTACTATTGGTGGCTTGTTTTGGTTTCCTCGATTATTAAATTGCTCTCTGTTGAGTGATTGTGCTGATTGTAGGCAACATATGTTTAGAAGGACATGTAGATTGACAAACTTTCTCTTGTTCTCCTTATCTGCCAATTAAGGAGAAAGAAGAGGATGGGAATCTTTGTCACTAAAAAGAAAACAGCATCCACCTTCATTAAGTTTTCTCTTGTGCTTACCTGAGCTGTGACTACCTGTACTTGGGCTAATCTGTGTGATCTCACTCACCTTCTCTTGCATTTACACAAATGTTTTTTGTCTTTGTTATTATCTCTATGACTGATATATAGGAGGATGTAGGAAAGGACAAAATGTGTGCCTACTCCATCATCTTGAACCATAAGTTAAAATATATTTCAGAATATTATGAACTTCCTAAATCATAAATATCTGTGAAGTAACTTAATATATGGGTGAAATATTTAAATGAAATTTCTTAAAAATTACTGTAGTGATAATTTTTAATGCATGTCTTATGGGACATGAAACGATAGAGAAGTAGTTTGTGATGTAACAAGTAACAACTTTCTAATGTTTCTTGAATATGTCTCATATGTCAAGCACTGTTTTGAGTATTTTACATTTATTAACTTCATTCATATATGCAAGAATCTTGTTAGTTTTATACCACTATTAACTATATTTGATAAATTAAGACCCTGAACCTAGAACAATTAAAAGACCTAGTCAATGTGAAACAGCTACTAAATGACAGAGCTAAGATTCAATCCTGTAGTCTAGCTCCTGAGACTGCACAGTTAATTACATCACTACTGTGGTGAAAATATTCTAATCACAAAAATAAAATTATATGTGAAATTTGAATTTACTGTTTTTTTAATGGTTACTAATATAAAACATGTACTTTGAACAAATTTATTAATAAAAATTTTTTAGAAGAGTTATTCAAATGTGATGTGTCCATATTACTTTCTAGGGCAAGAACATTAGATCTACATCTACTTCCAGTTCTAGCACATACTAGTTCTGTAACTAGTATTGATTTATGTGCCTTCTCAGCTCTTAAGCTCTCTTTTATTAGTTTCATTCCTCATGAAATTTGTATTAAATGCTACTTACTAATCCTTCTAGGAGTATGTGTAACAGCAGTGAACAGAAGACAGTCACTTTTTTCAGGGAATTTATAGCCTAATGGGAAAAAACCATCCTAAGTAAATCCAAACTCAATATAGACTTCTGCTTACAGCAATTTCATTGCAGAATGAAATTGTTTCTGAGTTTTTCCATTAAGAACTAAAAACCTGAACAAAACATAAAATATCATCTGTTAGGAGGCATGAGGGAGCTACCTAAGTAGCAAGACTTGCAGAAATCATAATCACAAGAGAAGGGAAGCTAACTAGGTGAACCTGACTATTAAAGCTGCTTTTCCTCTTGCTGATTTTAATTCCAAAGCAGCTCTTGAGAGGTTGAATAGTTGAGCAGGAAGTGGATGCTGAGAGGCTGAGTAACAGATCAGAGTTTTCAGCAATCAAAAATTGGAAATAATCAGGATCTACAAATGGACAAGCTTCCTTGCAAACTCCTTGGCTTTTCAGTGGAAACCCTGAAGGTCTACAGCCTAGAAGTAAGAATCAACCTGAAGTAGCCCAGGCCTTACATGTATTGTAGGGCAGCTGCATTTGGGGAGGTCTCTCCTTGCGCACTTAGCAAAACTTCAACCCAGATGGGGAAGTGCTCTTGACTCTAATCAGGAAAGAATTCTCAGTCAGGTAGAACAAGTACCAGCAAGAAAGGAATTCATTAAAGTAAGAGTAGAAGCGAATGTCAGCAGCTATGAAGGAGTAGAGAGCAAGTAAGAACAGAGGGAGAAGAGGGAATTTCATTGAACTCCTGCTTGGCATAGGGCAAATCCCTTGCCAACTCCTAAAGCCAGGTCACCTGGTGTCCAGAGTCTGCTTGATCTGCATGGCAAGGGAATTATATCCCTACCACCTTAGAATTCGGGGGAGCTGCAGAGCACTGGATGGAGTGAGATTATGTTCTGAGAATTTCTACTTCCCTATTGGTCTGAAATAAAACAGGGAGAGAGAAAAGGTTTGCATTAAGAAAGCTGAATGAAATAGCAAAGTGACAAAGACACCTATCATCAGAGGTCGAGGTTGGCGAGTGTCTTGGCTGAGGGTTTTAGCCCCAGGCAAGTTCACTGTGGATTCAGTGAGACTGAAAAATGACAACGGAATGTTCTTGGGGTAAAAGGGTTTATACCCAGCTTTATTCTTCCCGTGGTAGGTCAAGCACTGGGCAGAGATCTTTATATAGTGACTCAGTCAATAATAGCTTATTGCCTGTGGGTATGGAAGTATTAGCCTAGCAGTAGGCCAATTACATCATCAAGTAGTTTAGTGTCAGGTGAGGATCCTGGCCATAGGAACTTCCATTTTCCCCACAGGGAGTTCTTGTTTTTGTCACGAAAAAGAGTACAGAGATAAAGTGCTATAGGATATGCAACAAGAAAGATTATTTGATAAGATTGTACTCAGATGGTAGTGTGGGTGTCCTCAGGCAGGAGGCGTGCTTAAGGGTATAGAGATTAGGATTATATAGGGCCTTTTGGGTAGGGGTCAGTGTAAGGAATGATGTATAGGTGGCTAATAATTCCTTTGAAGTTTTATTTTAAGACTAGGGTTATTTAGGTGACTGAGTTAATCTGGATCTCGGCATTCTTTACAGATGTAGGTTAATTTACACTTGGGGGGGTCTCTCTCTCCTCCTGGTTACAAAGTTACTTCATTGATTAAGGGGCTGGAAGAAGAGGAAGACAGCATATAGATTAAATTAAAGAATAAACTGGGCCTTTTTTTGTAGGCTAAATAGATTTTACAATGGCATGATCCTTGTCCCATTATCTTGATCTATCCCAGAGACTGAAGACTAGATTTGAATCAGTTCAGGGCCTTGAAGATAATCTGTCCCTCAACAAACTGAATGATAGAGCAAAAGAAGAACGTGTTGATAGTTCCCAGAAATGAGGGAGATGTTTTGGTGGGATAGAGAGTAGGGGAGGAAAATGTTGGTCCTACTGTATTGAGTTAAATGACTATGGGGTCCATAGTTAATTGGGAAGGGATTGAAAGCAAGAGAGGATTCAGAGGCTGGGAGAATAGGAATGGCCTGAACACTGGAGATCATGATGACTGAATGCAGGAAGTTTTGATCAGAAAGCTAGTTTTACAAATTGAAAAGTTCGAAGACTGAGTGATGCAAACTTCAGATATGGCAAAGTGTGTGCTGGAGTGAAAGAAAAGATACTTGAGCAAGGAAATAACCAAGAAACTGCATAGCTAGGTGGTTGGAGGAATTATTTAAATTGGAGGGTACAGTTGCATGGAATGCTGGCAGAAATTAAAATGGGAAGAAGCCAAGGCCTTTCAGAATCAGAAATATTAGAAAAGTAATGCTATTAATGTTTTCTCTAAGGAGATTTCAACTCTAACAGGAGAAACATTCAGAAGGAAAAAAAAACTTTATCCTTTGGCTATTGGTCATTTTTTTCTCTCCTCTTCAATGTTTTTATTCCTCAGTCTTTCAGAAAAAAATGCATGATTTGAGGAAGGAGATTTTTCAATTATTTAAAAAATTCAGGCAAGCATTGATAGGGGAAAAACCTTAAATTTTGTAGGCATTATTTTATTATAATCATAAGTAAATTTCTATTCTTTACAGTAATTTTTGACAATGGAATAATGATCTGAGGTCACTGTGTAACATCTGGTATACCTTCTGTTGACTAAAAATCAATTAGAATTTTTAATATATTTCTGCAACATCTGCATAACAGTCCAATTCAAAGGCAAGTTGAGTAATCTTTATGGTGATGGTGTAGAACAAGACATTCATGGCTTAAGAAATTGTCCTTTCTTACTGTGTACAACTTAAAAATATTTGGCTTGTCTTTCTTGTATCTTAACAGATTGTGAAACGCACTACCAGAAATCATTTTAAATTTTCTAAAAATTTCCTTTAACTCTATCAGTTGATTTACTTTTCAAATTGTTTTTCAGAGTTGACAAACAGTTCAAATAATCTCTGTGTAATTAATTGCTCTTCTATGATTTTCATTCTTCTGGCTTATCTTCCAGAAGAGTCAGACACAAACAGAAATAAAGTAGAGTGACCAAACACTCTAGAGACAAAGTTGGATTTTCTTTTCTAACCAACACAGGTTTTAATAAACTCAGATGTCAGTTTCTAATCCTTGATTAAATATAATCATCTATAACAATTATTTTTGTTGCTCTGTGATAATTTTTGCCCTCTCTCTCCTTCAATAGGTTGCTATTATTTAAAAGGAAAATATAAATAAAACTCTCACCAAAATTGACATTAATCTGTAGATAAATGGTGTATGTTATTGACTTCTTTTGTAAGTACTGTAAATATAATTGATTTTGGTTAATAATAGCCATTTCTCAGTGCTAAAACTCAGTCATTAATTTTGTACTTGTATAAAATTCTCTCGAAGTACTGTACTTTCTGTTCGTTGTTGCTTTAATTGCTATGGGAACGTCCTTTTTGGGTAGATTTTGTAGATAACATGTCTGTGGTCTGTGATTTCTTTTGTTTTCCAGAATTTTGGAATTCTATTAATTTTGTCATAAATTCTATGTATATTTGCTTTTCTGTTATGTAACAGTTTGGATGATTTCCTAAACATTTCTAGAGGCTTTGAATAAATAGTCTATTTTGGTAAAAACTTGAACATATTAATGAAACATGAAAACTCTAAAGTTTAGAGTAAGCTAAAGTTCACCGTGTATCAAATTCTAATGTACATGCTTGTCACCGTGAATCTTGTTAAAAAGTCTGTTCAGACTTACTGGAGTGAAGTGAAATCTGAGATTATGCATTTCTGATAGCTCCCAGGTTGATGCCTATGCTACTTGTGTTTGAACATGTAAATAACAGTGTTTTGGTATGTTTGCTTATTTTTTCATTAAGTAAAACTTCAAATTATAGTGAGCTTGTTAGTTTTTTTTCCAGTTGGAAATAATATACTATTCTTCTATCCTTTCACCATAAAACTCCTGAGCCACCCTAATCTTGTTTATCTAGCTGTCATCATCCCTGCTGGGACCACTTACAGTCAAATTTATGCCCACATTATTTTCCATGACTGTTTTTTTAATGTGCTGTATCAACCAACTCATCTTTAAACTAAGGGTACATGTGCTTATTACTTATGGCAAATTGGGGGTTGAGGGCAAAGCCAAGCTTTAAAGGAGAGAAGGAACATTCTATATCAGAGTAAGTGTGATAAGAGACTGTGGTGCTAGAGATACTGGTGTTCAGGAACTGAGCAAGGTGCTTGGGAAGGGAGAAAATCCCATGTGCCAAGATGGATATCATGGCACAAACACCTTCAGTTGTGTGTGACTACGTTCTTGTGCTGCTACATAATGTCAAATCACACTGATTGGGTTCTTGTTAACATCTAAGCCTTACTTATGAGGATTGTGATATACAAGTCAGCTATGTGTATATCACACATACATGGTCATATCAAGAAATTATACGCTGTCTCAAGTCAGTTTTATCTTCTTCGTCAGTTGTGAACCAGAGGACAAATTATGCGCAGTACAGGTCACCATCTAAGTAGTAGCTCTTTATACATATGCATACACATACACACATTGTTATTTATTTAATACACACATATATACACACCCATAGTAACGGCTCACACCTGCAACTGTATTTCGCCTTCCCATCTGATCAGTGAGATCAACATATGACAATTTCCGTAGTCATTATCCTTTATTTTCCCTTTGGCTTCCTTCTTATTAGTCCTGAGGTCCTTTCACATTGCAAAAAGGGCCCAATCAGTGTAGCACATTTTTTTCTTCTCTCATAAACTAAAACCCTGTGAATTATCATCCATCAACACAATGCCACTCGTATCCCCTAAATCCTTGTGTTATAACTGTTTATCTGTGAAATTAGCAAGAAGAAGAGTCTGGCAAGTAATACTCATATTCCAGATTGGTTGTATTAGTTTAGATATCAAGACATTACCTGTGAATTTTTATTCTCTCAAATAGCCTCAGTCATATTTATAGTTTTACAGGATTTTGGGGAGGCATAATTATGTTGATACCTTGAAACTACTTTAAGAACATTTAAGTGATACTTTAGTATTTTATAAACTAATAGGTACTTATTACTTTCTTATTTTTAACTTTTCCTTATATACTAGAGAGCTATTGTTTTATCCTCATTTCAACTGATTATTATTTCATAAATCTTATACCAGAAATAATCAACTTTAGCTTCAAAAGAAGGTTGTTTATAATGGTCTTGTGTATACATTTTTTTCTAGTAACTTTCTCTATAAGCCCAGGCTGTCTAATAGAACACTGATACATTATTGGTCTATGAATTTTCCTGCAAATTTCTAATTACTAGATTTCAAAATAATTCCAGAATCTTATATTTTTATTCATTCAGTTGTTCATTGAATAAGTCCTTAATGAATTCAAATCAACATTACAGCTTATTTCCATTAGTCAATGCACTGTGAACAGATATAGCTCATTTGGCTTGGGACGCTCCTCTACATTTTATGAGGTTTAAAGTCATTGAGCATCCTGCTCATTTTTCACAAATAGTAGTTGCACATGGTCGTTAATCATTTATCAATCTCTGCTTTTTTTTCCCCAAATAGTTCTTGCATTACAAAATGGAATTTCTGACAATGGGTATGAACAAGAGGCCCATAAAACAATTCAATTGATTCCTATGTTTTTCATACTCCATTTTAATTTCTTTTTACTTTTCATATGGAAATCCATTTTCTCAAAGTTAAAAAAGTTAATTTTTCTCCTCAGTTAAATATAATCATAAGCACAATATACACTACAAAGAGTATATTTCAATATAGAGATCAGCATTATATGCTCCTTACGAGAAAGGGAATTTTTAAATTAAAAAAAAGATCTTCCTCCACAACATAAACCCAGGTGGCTAGAAGTACACCGGTTGTCTAAACACTGCCTGTTGTGAGTATCATTATCTGCTTCTACTATTGTTCTCTTGAGTCCTGCAGTCCAGACTGGACCTTGAGTGGCAGACGTTTTTCTCTTTCACACCTTTAGGACATCTGTGTGCTGTGTACTTGAGGCAGCTGTTATTGCTCAGGCAAGACTTTGTGATCCATGTGTATTTTCTAAACCTCCATTTGTTTCCTAAAAGGCTTGTCCTTTTTTCTTTCTTTCTCTCTTTCTCTTCTTCTTTCTATCTGTCTGCCTCCTTATGACCCCATCTCACAACTATTTCTGCCCAGCTCCTACATACTTGTTTCTAAATCTGCTCTGGGACTTCCAACAGATAGTGGCCGATTTACAAAAGAATGTAGTCCTGAAGTTTAAAAGAACTCTGGTAGTAGCAATGACTATATTTTTCTCTTACATTATTCTGATTTTAGTTATAAAAATATTGACCAAGCACATTTTAATCATCTTCACTTTATTCAAGGCTCTTAGGTTCCAAGAAACAGAAACCCACTAAAGTAGCTTAAATATTTAAGAATTAGAAATTGTTGTAGAAATGAAATATAATTGGAGATTCTGGAGACAGGCACTGAGATGTTGGAAGCTGTTGAAGACAGAGATGATGACTCTAACTCTCACTCTACCTTAGGTCAGCCACTCTCTGCTTCATCCTTCCTTCTGCATGTTTGCTCCAGTCTCCTCTTAAAAGAAAGGGACTCCTCTGCTTACATTAGATTTTTTTCTTTGGCATAACTAGAACTCTTATGTGAGTTTGATTATCATAACACAACCCTATATGGTCAAATTGCCACACCTGCTCCAATCAGCTGTGAGAGAAATGATTCAAACACCAAAGAACAGTTCATACAAAGGAGGCTGCTTGCAGAGAAGTTCCCCAAACGTAACCACTGTAATCTGCTATTTTCATCTATATGTCTTGAAAAGAGTATAGGATCTTAAATACCTTGAATAGTTTCAATGTTGATGATTTAAATTTTAGAAATAATAGCAGTCATCTGTAAAAAGCACTTAATAAGAAATTGTTTAAAGTGTGAGACAACTACTTTGTAAATTAATATCAAACGCCAAAAGATAAGGTGCTGTCTTAGTTCAGGCTGCTATAGCCAGATACCATAAACTGGGTAGCTTATAAAGAACAGAAATTTATTTTTCACAGTTCTGAAGGCTAGAAGACTAAGATCAGGGTATCAGCATGGTTGAGTTCTGTGAAATCTCCCTTCTGGGTTCAGACTGCCAACTTCTTGTTGTGTCATCACATGACAGAAGAGAGAAGAGGAAGCAAGCTGTCTTGTGACTCTTATAAGGGCACTAATACCATTCATAAGGGCTCCCCCTCATGACCTCATCTGTTTTAATTACCTCACAAAAGCTCTACCTCTTAATACCATAACATAAGGGCATAGGGTTTTAACATATGAATTCTGGGGGGAAACATTCAGTCCATAATAGGTGCTGAGCTGTTTATACTTAACCACTGAAATTATATCAGTTGTATAAAAGTAGATTTGTATTAATATCATTTTTATATTTTTGTTACATTTTCCATATTACTTATAAAGGTTAAAAAATAAATATTTAAAAGTGATGCCAGCATGTGATGAACATTTTGTATAGTAAATCCCTATTTCATGGTATACAAATAAAACCTAGGATTTAAGACATTATTTTAGGAAAATGCCACTCTAATGAAATAAGAGTACTCAGGGGTAAAGACAATGAAGATATTACTAGTTTTAATTCATTAATAAAGAGAAAGAAAGAAAAAGAAAATTATTTTATCTGCTGATATTTTTATAAAGATTTTGGTTTTGAAAAAAATTAAAATAGCAAATTTTTTTTTTCTTGAAAATCTGTTCTTTTACAAAGATGATCAGAATTACTTACCATTTCTCTAATATGAAAGCTCAGGAAAATTTAACAATAGTTGCCCAGGATTTGTGTGTGTTTTATTTTAAAATTAATTTAAATATTTCCCAATGTAAATATAATTTTAAGAACCTGTATTAAACAAAATAGCAACTGATTCAGTACTCTGTTGTGCAAATTTTAGAGTACTCTCTTCAAAGTTTTTTTACTATCCATCTTGAGCTGACCGTTTTCTATTGTCCTTATTTCTTGTACAATACTTTCTCTAGATCATTTTCATCTGAGTACATTATGCAATTTACTTTATTGTACAGATTTTTCAACTTTTTATTTCACTATTTTTATTAAAAAAATTTTTTTATATTGATGTACATACAATAATATGCATAAATCTTTATGTACAGCTTGATGAATTCACTTCTTTTATTCATTTCTTTACCAATGATGAATTCACAAGTTTATTTATTTATTACTTTTATTCTATAAGAACAAATTCTTTGGTTCTTTGATAAACTCTCAGGATCTGGGCTGGGCCAGTGTGGAGTACAGGGCTCCACAGAGCGATGGCAGCCATTTTGCTGCTTACTCCACAGAAAGCCAGATATTCAGGGCCTTATACACAGGGTACATCTCTCAGTACTCAGCAGCTTGGTAACAAGATATTTTCTGTTCTGTCACATAAAAATACTGATTTCTAATCCATAGTATGGTTTTGGCTTTATCACATTTTTAAAAAAGAAAACCTGTCTAATAAGTAGTAACTCTCATTAATTTGCATTTAATCAGGAATAAATGCACACTTCTTGATATATTTATGCTGGGAAAGAAAAATAAGCTATGGGTAAACTATCAAAAATATTCTCTTTATGTAGATAGGTACATAAAGGAGTAATTTTATTTCTGTTTTGTAAATTATTTTCTTCTCTTTTATAATCAGTTTCTATGTACACTTAACTAATAGTGACTGTATTTAAATTTGAGTGCATTTGAATTGGTAAAATCTATAATTTTATGTGCATCTTTTTATTAACATATCTATTTTGTTTGTCAAAGTAGTAAGTTTAGAGATAAAGTACTTGCTTCGCATTCTCCCTTGGCTCTCATCAACAACTTTTTATCTGTGATCCAATATTAATTGACATGACTCTGTGATCATGTATAATATCAGAATAAAACGCACAGTTGTGCTACTGATGGTGATTGTACATAAATAGTAGAAGACTGATGTTTATCTGAAAACCATTAAATATCCAAGTACATAATTTCATGGGAAAGTGTATCTAAGATTTAGTTGCTGATGCTGCTAGATTATTTCTCAAAAAATTGTAGTGATACACAACCCCACCAAAAATGGATAAAGTGCTATCTTTTGAAATCCTTGCCAGCATGCATGTGCTTGTTCTTTAAAACTTTCATCCACTCAGACTGGAAAAGTTACTCATTTTAACTTGCTTTTCCCTTACTAATAGTGAGATACGTCATTGTTTGACAAGTATATCAATGATGTACATTTCCTCTTCTATGAAAGTCCTATTTGAATTCTTGAAATATTTTTTATTATTTTATTGTTTTCACAAAGATTTATAGGTATTTCTTGCTACATACTTATTTATATGGCCAGGAGTGTCAAATCTCGCAGCCTATCATTCTGTTTTTTTGCCATTTAAACAATAAACATATGTAATTAAGTAAACTTTACTTTTCCTGAAATCCTATGGATTTCTTCCTGTTTTGTTCAGAAGACTCTGTCAATTTCAAATTAACCATTTTTTTTTTTAGCATTTTACATTTAAATCATTTAAATGTAAGAATGTCACCCAGATTTACAAATGAAGACATAGGGACTTAGAAAGTTCAATAACATTTTTTAAAAGCTCTGTAGCTCTTTTCAATCTTCTTTGCTTGTTTATCATAACTATTATAATAATGTATGCCATCTACTCTACTGAACATCTGTTATCAAATGTCTGGCAACCGTTTTACCTCTTCCTCCTTAAAGGCCCTAAATGTTCTTTAGCAAACCACCCTTTTTAGCCATGTACTGTTTGTCTCACTCCCAAGTCCAATTTGATCTTGACTGGAGTAAGCTAATCATATTATCACATTTCCAGTCCAATTAGAGTGAGTAGATCTCTAGGCGATGTTGGAATGGGAATGGGGAAATTGAAAAAAAAGATGACTTTCAATTTTTCTCTTGTGGTGCTAAGATGTAAAACAGAATATATGATGCCATCTTCCTATGATGATGGCAGTCTGCTGAAGATGGATCTAACACCAGAAAGAGGTGTAGCTCAGGCACAGAAGCTGTGGTATGTGGGGTTGTGAATCAAGCCCCACCTGAAGATAGCCCTATCAACAGAGCTTTCAGTTTAAAGGGCCAAATAATTCCATTTGACATTAAGCAATTTTCAAATGTGACCTCTCCTCACCCCTGGACGTTGTAAAGAGTCATCAAATAATTCCCTAATTATGAAATGTGAACTACCAAATAGAAAAAGAATCTCATACTTAAATCTTCTAACACAATCTGCCTTTTGAGTTTCATTAATTTAAATTATATTTACTTAAAATATAAAAGTTTACCTTTTACTCTTAAAGCACTTGGTTTTGAGCTTCGCTTAAGAATGACAGCATGAGAAGTGAGACAGAAACCTCTTCCCAAAACCACATATAATACAAAAATATAGCAAATACAATGAATTAGGAAAGAGTGACCAGAAAGAAGACTGCGATAAACTGCCTACATCTGGGAAAAAGTGAAGACCTCATATAAAAGGGTAAGGTAGCAAAACTGTGATCCAGCGGGACTCAAACCTTCCACCCACTCCAGCTCACCAGTGGGAGGAAGAGAAATTGAGTGGGGAGGGGGTAGAAGCCTAGGACTCCTGAACACCCAGCACTGGAGATCTGCTCCAGTGGCACAAACCCACATTATGTGGTGCTCTGAAGGTTAGTGGGGTTGGAAAGAAAAGACAGGCAGAATACTCAAAGAGACTGAGATTCCAGCTGCTTGTGGAGAATAGGTACCCACAACAGGCTGCTCTGGGACAAAAGAAAGGCAGGTACATTGAAAGAATGCCCAACAGTGAGAGGGCTGCTAAAGGGGCAAGGATTACATAGAGCTTGCTGCTCAGGAGAAGAGAGGTGGACAAAGTCATCCCCATACACTCAGCCCAGCAGGTTGGGAACTCTCAGGATCTTCAGGTGCTCCATCACCCTGGCTGGCAATGTGTGTTGAGGACCCCCACCTCTATAAGCAATCTGCTGCTCCTTCCACCTGGCCGGCACTGGTTCACAAATCACCTGTACCCACACTGTGCCAGGCCAGCCACAGGGCACCTCTGCTTATATCAGCTACAGGGGCATAATGCAGAGGCTCCTTCCTGCCTGCATGTTTGGCCCACTGGCCCTAGCAGTGGAGGCAGATATTGCAGCCAGGATGCAGGAAAGAGCTCTTTCCTCCTGACAGGCACCGGTGACACTCACCTGTGACTCCTGTCATTGCTCCAGGTGCTGGACAAATCCAGAGAGTAGAGCTTCAAGGCATGAGAGGGTGCTGCCTACACAAAGTCATTGCAGAGTAATCAATACAAATACGAAACGGTAAAAGAACCTGGTACAAACCAAAATCCCACAAACACGAAGAAGAGGGCTAAGTGAAACTGAGATCACCAATATTCCTGATAAAAATTCCTAAGTAAAAATCACAAACATGCTCATGGAGCTACAGAAAAATAATCAAGACCTCAGGGAGGACTTCAAGAAAGTGATAGAAACTTTGAAAAATAGAGGATCGGAAATGAACATACAATGGAGGGACTTAAAAGAAGATTAGATGAGGTAGGGAGATGGTAAATGGAATAGAAATTAGAGAACAGGAATAAAAAGAAGCTGAGGCACAGAGAGAAAAAAGGATCTCTAGGAATGAAAAAATATTGAGAATGGTGTGACCAATCCACATGGCAAAATATTCACATTATAGGAGTACCAGAAGAAGCAGAGACAGAAAAAGTGTCTTTGAGGAAATAATCACTAAAAATTTCCTCAATCTGGGGAAGGAAATAATCTCTCAGATCATGGAAGTACAGAGATCACTCAACACAAGGGACCCAAGGAAGACAACACAACACCAATCATATAATAATTAAAATGGCAAAGATTAAGGACAAGGACAGAGTATTAATAACAGTCAGAGAGAGAAAAAAAGATTACATAGAAAGGAAAACCCATCAGGCTATCATCAGTCATCTCAGCAGAAACCTTACAGGCCAGAAGGGAGTGGCATGATATATTTAATGCAATGAAACAGAAGGGCCTTGAACCAAGAATACCCTATATGGCAAGATTATCATTTAAATTTGAAGCAGGGATTAAATAATTCCAAGATAATCAAAAGTTGAGGGAATTTACCTCCTACAAACCATCTCTATAGTGTATTTTGGAGGGACTCCTATAGATGGAAGTGCTCCTAAGGCTAAATAGCTGACACCAGAGAAAACAAAACAGTAAAAGTAGACCAATTAATTACTAAGCAAATGCAAAATTAAATCAACTACCCCCAAAGTCAGTCAAGGGATACATAAAGAGCACAGAATATGACACCTAATATATAAAGAGTGAAGGAGGAAGAAAAAGAAGAGAGGAAAAAAAAACAACCTTTAGATTGTGTTTGAAATGGCATACTAAGTGAATTAAATTAGACTGTTAGATAGTAAAGAAGGCACCCTTGAACATTTTGTAACCATTAATTTAAAGCCTGCAGTGTCAATAAATATGTATCTATTGATAATCATCCTAAATGTAAATAGACTGAATGTGCCAATAAAAAGACATAGAGTTCCAGAATGTATAAAAAAAATATAACCCATCTATATGATGCCTATAGGAGACTCACTTCAAACCCAAAGACATACACAGAATAAAAGTGAAAGGGTGGAAAAATATATTTCATGCAACTAATAGGGAGAGAAGAATAGGAGTTGCAGTACTTGTATCAGACAAAATAGAATTCAAAACAAAAAAAGTCACAAGAGACAAAGAAGGACATTACATAATGATAAAGGAGTCAGTCCAACACAAGTATTTAACCATTATAAATATATATGCACCAAACATAGGAGCACCCAAATTTGTGCAACAAATACTAACAGAATTAAAGTGGGAAATAGAATACAATGCATTCATTCTAGGAGACTTCAACACACCAGTCACTCCAAAGGACAGATCAACCAGACAGAAAATAAGTAAGGAAACAGAGGCACTGAACAACACATTAGAACAGATGGACCTAACAGACATCTATTGAACACTCCACCCAAAAGCAGCAGGATACACATTCTTCTCAAGTACACATGGAACATTTTCCAGAACAGATCACATACTAGGCCAGAAAAAGAGCCTCAGTAAATTAACAAAGATTGAAATTGTACCAACCAGCTTCTCAGACACATAGGTATGAAACTAGAAATAAATTATGCAAAGAAAACAAAAGAGTTGAAAACTAAGACCCTCATAAGAGAAATTAAAGAAGATACCAATAAATAGAAATACATCCTATGCTCATGGATAGGAAGAATTAATATTGTCAAAATGGTAATCCTGCCTTAAGCAATCTGCAGATTCAATGCAATCCCTACCAAAATACCAACAGCATTCTTCAACAAACTAGAATAGTTCTATAATTCATATAGAACCACAAAAGACCCCAAATAACCAAAGCAATCCTGAGAAGGAAGAATAAAGCTGGGGGGAATTATGCTCCCCAACTTCAAGCTCTACTACAAAACCACAGTAATCAAGACAATTTTGTATGGCCACAAGAGCAGACCCATAGACCAATGGCACAGAATAGAGAGCCCAGATATAAACCCAAGCATATATGGTGACTTAATGTATGATAAAGGAACCATGGATATACAGTTAGAAACAATAGCCTTTTGAACAACTGGTGTTGGCAAAACTGGACAGCTACATGCAAGAAAATAAAAGTGGATTACTGTCTAACTTCATACACAAAAGTAAACTCTAAATGAATCAAAACCTGAATGTAAGTCATGGAACCATAAAACTGTTAGAAGAAAAAACATAGGTAAAAATCTCTTGAATATAAACATGAGCAACTTTTTTCTGAACACAATTTCGGAAAAGAAACAAAAGCAAAAATGAACAAATGAGAGTACATCTTACTAAAAGCTTCTTTATAGCAAAGGACACCATCAGTAGAACAAAAAGGCATCCTAATGTACAGGAGAATGTATTCATAAATGACATATACAACCAGGTGTTAACATCCAAAATATATAAAGAACTCACAGCCTCAACAACCAGAAAGCAAATACCCAATTAAAAAATGTGCAGAGATTCTGAATATATACTTTTCCAAAGAAGAAATTCAGGTGGCCAACAGGAATATTAAAAGATGCTCCACATCACTAATTATCAGAGAAATACAAATTAAAACCACAATGAGGTATCACCTTATACTAGTTAGGATGGCCAATATTGAAAGGACAAGAAACAGTAAATGCTGGTGAAGATGAGAGAAAGGGGATCCCTCCTACACTGCTGGTGGGAATGTAAACTAGTTCAACCATTGTGGAAAGCAATATGGAGGTTCCTCAAAAAACTAAAAATAGAAATACCATTTGACCCAGGAATTCCACACCTTGGAATTTACCTGAAGAAAATAGGATCCCATATGCAAAAAAGACATATGCACCCCTTTGTTTATCGCAGCACTATTTACAATAGCCAAGATATGGAAACAACCTAAATGTCCATCAGTAGATGAATGGATAAAGAAGATGTGGTACATATTCACAATGGAATATTATTCAGCCATAAGAAGAAAACAATTCCTTCCATTTTCAACATCATGGATGGAGCTAGAGGGTATTATGCTCAATGAAATAAACCACGTGGGAAAAGACAAGTACCAAATGATCTCACTCATTTGTGGATTATAACACAAAGCAAAACTGAAAGAACAAAACAGATTCACAGACTCCAAGAAGGGACTATCACTTACTGAAGGGGAGGGGTTGTAGAGGGCTTGGGAGGGTGGATGAGGAGGGAGGGAGAAGGGGAGTGAGGGGCATTATGATTAGCACACATAGCGTTTGGTGGGGGTCACAGAGAAAATAATGTAGCACAGAAAAGACAAGTAGTGACTGTCTTTTACCAGTTGGGGTGTGTAGGGGGACTCAGTAATATGGTTGAATGTAGTGACCACAATGTTGCTCATGTGAAACCTTCATAACATTGTATATCAAAGATATCTTATTAAAAAAAACACACACCCAGAAACAAAATGTACTTGGTCTTATGTAGAATCTATATATGGTACTTGTGATGTTATCTAGAACTTCCTCTTAAGTCTTTCAACTTTGTAGTTTTGATAGTATGATTTGTCTTCTTATACTGTGTCCTTCTTAAATTACTTTTTAACATTATCACAGATTGTATGACTATATATTTCTTACTTTTAGGCATAACCTTTAGTTTTTAATGGCCAAGTGTGTTGGGAATAAATGGTTTTTTAACAACTGACCCTAAATTTAATTAATCAAAAGCATTTTCTAATTGGAAAATGTCTAGTGAGTACATAACTTTAACCATGAACATAAGGCCCTTAGGTCATGTACTGAAAAGCAAAGGGAAACAAAGGAATAGTTTAAATTTTGCTGTATCATATGCTGTAGTAATTAGAGATTGGGGCAAGAAGTAGGAGAGGAAAAATTAGGGGACTTTAAAAAGAGGAATTTTTGATATTCAATTTTAAGTTGTTTTCTCTTATATATAAATGTGTTTAGAAAGTGCAGTGTGTGCATAAGATGGCAGGTTTTTTAATGTGTTGAAGTAAACTCAATTGCATGAGGTAATAGGTAATTCCAGTAATCATTGAAAACAAATATTTTTTCAGTACAGAGAGAAGGAATTTAGGTTACTGTTTTTGGTTGATTCTGCTTACATTTTGGTCAGAAGTAACACTCTTCTGCAATGAGTACAATGCTTATTTTATTTAGGGGTTCTTTTGTCTAGGCACCAATGACTAATTACATAAATGGCCAGAACCTCAATTTCAGGAAGCAATACTATAAATGTTACAACACTTAAAATTTTTTAAAGACAATATGAAACTATAATTTAAATGAAAAAAGTGGAAGAGGCACATTAACATTGAATGTTATTTCTTTTCTTATTTAATGGCAAATTAAAAGCTACAGTCATTTTAGCAAATTAAGGCCAGAGTTTCTTATTTTATTTCTGTTGTTTCAAATATGAGTACTGTATATGCACCATAAGCAGAGTGTTTTAAAAGAAAAAAATGAATAAACTATTTTTACATATAAATGAAATTGACTTGCTCTAGTTTAGATTTTTTTGCTAATAATACATTTTCCTGAAAAAAACAGGCTCCTTTCCAGATGACATGAAATACATATCAACTTGCCAGAGAATGATAGTCTATATGTAGTTTTGAAAATAGTTACACTGGATCCCAAACAAAAGTGTAAGATATACTACTTAATATTTCCTTAAATGCTTTGATACTCGTTGGCAATTTTCCTTTTAAGTGTTCACTGCCATTACTCTTGGAAATACCAGTTGTAGTGCAGTAGTTTTTCTAAATTCCTATTAATTATTTTGACGTTATTTAGAAATAGTGTAAGGTAGAAAACCACGCTCATTTTTTTTCCTTTAGATGTTTGTGTAATGTTTTCTACATTGTTATAACTTTATGGAAGGCTCAAAATAAAAAGATTATGTCAGAGACAAAAAGCAAAAGAGTAGGTGTTAGTATTGTTATGGGTGGAGTTTGTTCTCCTCAGTTCTTGTCCCCACCAAAACAAAATTGAAAGGCAGAGACACAATAGGGAAGGAAAGTGAAAGTTTCATTTGAATGCACTCCAAGGGAGGAATGGGACAGAGTCAAGGTAGACAAAGGCCCTGATATTTTAGGGGAGGGTCTATTTATCATGTCCAAGCCAGCAGGTGCCTCATTGATTGACGGGGTGTGGTCATTTGATTGACAGTTCAGGTTATACACCCATTCCTCTTGGTGCAGATGTCTTTTCCCAAAACGCACACAGAAAAACCCATGGCGGGGGCACGGGAACAAAGCAACAATTTTATTTTAATGGAGTTATGATGAGGTGTGGTTTGGATGGTTTTTAAGATTTGTTTGAATGTGACTGGGTTGTGATCTGGTTTGGACCCATTTGGCTGGGTCCTTATAGGCAAGGAAGTTATCTCTCTAAGAGCCTTTGCTGTCTTTAAGTGTGAGCTCCCTTCCCTTTCCTTGGCTGCTCATGTCTATCTTTCTACTTAACAGATTTTTTCAGGTAACTGAGGTAGAAAACAAACTTGTCTGAGGTTTCAGTGACTAAATGTTAAAATCTCTTACCCACTGTCTTTGGCAAAAAAATGGGTTACCTTATGAAGTTTTTTTTCCTGCAAATTTTATCTTCATTTTGATATCATGATTACTTTTTAAAAGAATTCAAATAGACAATGAAAGAAAAATTTTTTTTAGGAAATCTGAATTTCTCTTTTGTTTAACAGTAAGAAAATTTGTAGAAACTATTAGCAAGATGCTAAAAATAATGTTAGGTTTCAAAGGGCAGCAATAGATTACAAATAATATGAGACTTTCATATACCATTTGGCTAATTAAAGAAAAAAATACCCAATACTCTTTTTCACAGTTCTTAACTGATTAACAATAAGTAGTCTTTAAAGAACTCCTAAATAAAATTTCTTATCTTCTATTTGTGAATGTGAAATATTTTTCAGAAGTAGGATGACTTTGTTTAAACTCAATCAGATATGATAAATTCTTGTTAAACATTAATTTCATCCATGCAACTCATGGTTACGTTTTTATTTTCCATTTAATTTCACTCTTTCTAATATATAGCAAAGTTTCCATTATTAGAGAGGTAAAATGCAGGCTCTGTCACATCAGTATATTAGCTTGTAAATGTTTGTATTTGCAAAAGTTTAGCCTTAACTTGGAAGTTACAAAATTGTCAGAACTGGTTTGAATTGTGACTCTTGTCCATGACAAGGAAATGGTGCCAAACAAGATTAGAAGGGATTACTTTTGAAACATTTATTACCAGGCCCCCTCCATTTTTTGCAAATGAAAACATTTAATATAATCATCTCCGTAACATACTATGATGTATGTAGTGATGAATGTGCTAAAATATACATTCAGTTTCCTATTTTTAGGGGTTACACAGAAAGAAATAGTACATGCAATTCAAATGCTTCTTAGCTAGAGCATTATCTGTTATTTGAAATCGTAACCCAGGATAGTGTTTTAGTAGACAATTGGCTAATATTTGAAATAAAAAATTACATTTTATATAATCAGCATATGATTAAATCTAAAATTCTCTGTTGAATATATGCCTCTTAAAAATCTTTAAGGGGGTATACAAGGATGGAAAAGTTAGAATAACTGATTGGTCACAGGGATCCTAGATTACAATAAAGATGTAAAATAATATCATTCCACTCACTATATTGTAAAACTTATTTAATTGTATTGTTTGTTGCTCAATCTTGGAATGATCTTTTTAATAAAGTTAATATATAAAATGAAATGTAACATTCAATTTGAGTCTTTGATAACCTAAGATTAGTGGTTATATCAGTTTATTTTTAAGATTAAAAAATCCTCGCCTAGACCAGCATATACCATCTGAATACTTTTCTTTTGTAGTTTAGAAAGATGAGTCCTGCAATCTGCCTAGCTGGTAAGAATGACTATAGGTCACCATAATTAACAAGGCATGTTTGAATTGGTAACCTTCCCAAGTGCAATCTGTTTGTGCAAAATTACCACAGCATGCATAAGTAGATTTTTAAAATTAGAATTACAGAAAGTTATGTCTGATTATAATGAGGTAAATTCAAAATGATTTCATACTTCTCCAACTTAAAATATACCTTGACAAATGATTGTGCATTTTGGCTCTAACATAAATTGTAATTGAAATGAACTAAGAGCAAATATTTGTATTTTGTACCTAGAAAATTTAGAGTTTTAAAGAAGGAAATAGATTGGTAACAGGTAAATTCTAAAATATATTAGTATAGGCAATCTTTCAGCTATGTGTTCAATATGTGCAATTATAACTAAAATACAGCTGAATAAATTATTTATATTGATATGTTTATTTGAAAAAAAGAAAGGTACATATAATTTAAACCCTTTCAATGGCCTGCAGTTGTTTGAGGCATTTCATCCTCTCATATTTGTTCTAGCTCTTCTTTCATTACTTTCTCTGTAGTGTGGTGGCAAATCTGCTTTAGAGTCAAAAAATGGGGCCTGATTATTACATTTGTCAAGTACTTAAACTGTTGGTGCTAAATCAACTTATAACATGTGATCATATAAACTGCACTAATACCATGTAGACCATTTCAAGTGGTATGTTTAGCAAAAGTTTCCATTGAACACTTAAGTAACCCAGAATAATCTACACCTATTCTGTAAACATCTCATGAAAAAAAGTCTGTTCTTTTAAAGTAATTCAAACTGATATTTATTTCATTTTATGTTAATATATTCATAGTTATTCTTTTTATAGTCCTGCCATTGTATAGAGCAGTCCATAGATAGGACATAAAGACAGAAACCAATAGAAAAAATGGAATAATATTGATGTTAGGAGTAATGTTATGTTATGTTAATGCATAATTTTTAAATGCAATAGTTACTTGATGAAGTTAATTTTTTTTAAGATTTTGTATTTATTAAAATATACTATGTGCTAAGTTCCTTGCTAACTTCTAGGTATTCAGACATCAAAGGCTTGCTCTTCAACCTTCAGGAGTTCATAGTACAAGAAGTTTCAGAAAGACTTAAAAACATAGAAAATCATATTCATATAGAAAGAACAATAAGAGACTGAATGTTCTGGAACAAAACTTAATTGCAAAAAACACCTGCAAGAAATTAAATTTTGTTAGAACATAATGTAAATGTGAAAGATAAGTTTAAAGTGATGGGAAGAGGCCAAGTCATAGTCAATTCTATGTGCTATCCATAAAAGAGTCTGAACTTTGTCTTATAGTTAACTATAAGTCATTGAAGGATTTTAATGAAGGGGAAGACATGGTGGCATACATTTTAGAAAAGAAGCTGGGCTAGAAATTACTAATATTGGAGGCAGAGAGATATGATATAATAGAAATTCTGGTGAGAAGCCAAGAGAACCTGCACTAAGGTAACTGCTTTGGGGATGGAAGAGTCTAGACAAATTCAAAAGCATTTTGAGAGAAGAATATAGATAGAATACTTAGAGTAAAGAAGAGGAAGAAGTCTTGGTGACCAGCTTAGTTCATTGGGTCGATGGTAATATTACTCCTTAAAATTAGGAGCACAAGAGGAAGACTGGATGGTAGGTGTGGGGAGACAGTTAATGAGTTTAATAAATGAAAAGATTATTAGAGATTTGGATATATATATTTGAAGTTCAGGAAAAAAATGTCTTAACTTTGAAGTAAATTTGGGAGTCACCTAATGTTCTTATGTTTATCCTGTGTATTTCTATTATTAGATGGAGACAGTTTTCTCCTGTTGTGGTTTTAAATTTTTCACCTGAGTAGTATGTCTTTATTTAAGCAATATGTTAAACATCAAAGGCACATGAATAATTTAAAATCATTTCAGTTAGTTCATTTCCTCCTTTTTATTTTTTTTAATAGAACATTTGTAAGTTGTCCATTATCAGGAAAGAAGACACATCCTCATATGGCTATATTAACAGGAAATTGAACATGGACCATTACAGTGAAAGCCTAGTAATTTAATATGACAATGACATAGACTGTTGGAAAACTTTAGAAATGTTTTTAAGCAAAACACTACTTACCTCATATATTTGTGATCTTTTTTTTTTGGAAAGAAAACACCAAAGCAAAACATAATAACATTGCAGTAAAATTCCTACCATTTTGAGAAACTACAATCTAATAGCAAATATGAGAAAGTATAATTAGTTTTAGTACCAAAGGTTGTACATGTTAGAATATTGCTGGTTTAGAAAAATGACTTCAAGTATAGGTGATAATGTAATCAACTGTTTATTGAAATTGAAGGAATATTGCTAATAATGAGTTTTTCAAATATTAGATTTTGTAGAAAAATAAACTGTTTATTAAATTCCACAGTACTCTTTTGTGAAAAAAATAAGAAAGAATACTAAATATTTACTTGATTAAGTTCATGTATGAAATTTCTTCAGTTCTGTTATAGTCTTAAGGGAGCTTCCCCAAACTTCTTCAAAATATAAAATTAGATCCCTTTTGGATGAGCAAACAGAAGCATCTCTGAATCATGATTTTATATAACTGAAAGCATGAACGTACCTTCGTATTTGAAATATTTTGTCTGCAATTTACTTTGTGAAATATTTATAGGTATTTTATTGATAAACAAATGGAAGTTTCTTATTTTAAAGTCAATTGCAAGATTTCTAAATTGTAATTAACTATCAAAGTTGACTACTAATTCCTCCCAATATTGCACCTTGTAAATGGATCTGGTTTTGTAACACAAGTTGGAACAGTTGGGACCATGATTATAGCTCTGACTGGTGAGTCAATTTTCTTTAGCCATTTCTTGTTCCAGGATTTCCCATCTTTCCTTTCCCAAACTACTCCACCACAGCTTCTTCTTTCCTTGAGAATAATTTCCCTTGAACAATTAGAATTCTTCGGGCTCTTCTGAGTTTAGAAATATTTTCTTCTATACCTTAGGAATAATGCATTCCCTCCCATTTTTTATCAGAGTGCATACTTAGGAATCTTTTGAAAGTATTAATGTTCCTATCCCAATCCTCAACCACTGATGGTCAAAAATACACATTAACATATGATGGGTCAGGATTTGCAATGAAAAACATGATTGAAAATTGTTGATTTCCTAAAAATGGTAAAAAAATTAAATTCCAACAGTTTTTATACATAATTGTATATTTTTGTTTCATATTCTGGTTCTTTATGTTCTAGACTACAGGAAGCACTAAAATCTGTCAGTTAAGTTGCACAACATTCTGGAGTACACTTTTTAAAATGTTATCTTTGTATGTTAAGGAAAGATCATTTATTTCTGACCCTTAAAAGACCCTGTTTAAAAAAATAATAATCTTCATACTTTTAGGAATACTTCTGCACAATTCTGGTTTCTGTGTTCCATGCCAGTATTAATTAGTAGTAAGAATTACATAATTTTTAAGTAATATGTTCTGGGGACTATATAGGAAAGTCATGAGGCTCAAAATTTAGAGGTGAAATTCCAATATATAACAAAATTTAAGAGTTAATCATTTGTAATAACTTTACATTTATTATGCCATTTAAAAATTACTGCTTTTAAAATTCCATGTTCCATATTTCTCTTTTGTTTTTGATCTTTTGTTTATATTAAACAAAGTAATGCCAAGAGAAAGCTTTCACCATTACAAGGTTACTACTGAAGCATATGATAACAAAGAAAGGACCTCTAATTTGGAAGTATGATAATAAAATTGTGCTTTACTCTAGTACTTTTGACAATGTTTGATACATATAATGGTAATTTTGCTGTCAAATAAATATAATAAATGACTCCCAGGGGGGAGAAAATACACCTTAATTTTAGATGATAATCTAGAAGCATGATACCATTTAACTTTTGAAGTGTGCAAATGATAGGCTGCTATCCCATCAAAAATAAGAATAACAAAGTCACAATAATTCACATTGTCACCTATGAACTTTTTTTATCTCTGACATAACTTCCATGTAATTAATTAAAATTCACTTGGAATAGTATTGTGAAAAATGTTATATCATGTGGTTAATTTCACTAATAATATCACTGTTTTTTTGTTAAGTTTTATAATTGAATTTATCCAGCTGGATAGTTAGACTAAAAATATTAGACAAAAACAGATAGGTAACTTTTTGTCAGTCTGCTTAAGAAGAGATGCAGGTTTTCTATTAATATAACACATTTTGCTCTTTCTAGGATTACTTTAAAATATTTTATGTGGTAACTGACTGAAGTTTAGATAATTTAAAGTTTAAGGTAGTTACAGAACTGTTTCAGAATTTTCTTGTTGCACCACAATAAAGATCTTTGTACTACCTATAAAGTCATACAACACTATAGTAGAAATATGTATTTCTAGACATTGAATAAATGATATTGCTACTTTAAGTAACATAATGGACTTTCAATCCCAACTAGGCTAACCAATATTAGAATTTAATTATTTGGAGATTTGTTTTCTATATTCCCTGGAAATATTAAGTAATCGTTGTATGTAAATAGCAAAAATCACTATTGTGCAAAGAGATCACAATTTATATTAAATTTGAATGTATTTATTCTTCAAGTTACTCATTATTCTTCAAGTATTCATTATTCTGTAATATATTAAAATGTATTCTGATCACCACTGTGTACTTCATCAATATGTTTTTGTGCTTCATTAATTAGTAACTGACTGAAAGTTAATGTTCACCTTGTGTCAGTCTCCTTAAGATAGATTGTTTTGCTATTTGATGCCAGATTGCAAAATATTATAAATTACCAGCAACATTCCTTATTTTGCCTCTTCTTACAGCAAATTCAAAGGTCAAACTGATAATACATCAGATAAATAGAATAATACATTTTAACTTAATAAGCAAAAGGCTAGGCACATATCTGTATGTGGAATAATCACTCCTTGATTGAAAGCAGAAGGAAGTTGTCAGCTTTTTGGGCAATGGTGCAAAGCTTTTATGTGCTGATTTGAACCCTGAGTAACTAATAACCATGTCTCTCTCTTGAAATCTGACTTCTTTTAAAAGTTTGGTTTCTTAAAGACACTGAAACATTAAGTTTCATTAAGATTTTAGGTTTCCATTTATACAGATCTGAGTTGGTTGTAATCTTCACTTTAGATCATGCTAGCATCATTTCAGAACAGAATTAGTTTTTAGTACAAAACCTGTAAATATGAGGTTGAAATCCTCTAATCTGAGGCTTTTTTCCCACCTAAATTTCAGATAATACTTTGAAGTCTGACATATAAGAATATGATTAACCAAATTTTCAAATGAAAAGAACCAAACTACAAATTTTTAGTAATTTTCGATGCCTATTTACTTATTTTTGACATTGAGGAAATTATGGTAAATTATGATTAAGGATATGAAGAGGTACCCAGTAATCCTAGTGGGTTGCTTTGTATTGAAATCTAAGGAAAATGTTTATGAAACCCAAAAGCACACTGAACACTCAGATAGATATATACCAATTATGGAGGGAATGCAGCTGGCTATCCTAGTTAATGTTATTAGACCTTCAAAATTAAATACATCTCCATCAATCTGATTCTATAATTACTTAGCAACCTTCTGAGTATTTGACCCTGTCTTAGTTGATTTCGTTTTGCTAGGAATTGTGAAGATAAAATGTCCAGAATGCAAATACAGGACATTACATTTCAAGCTACCAAAAACTGAATTTTTAAAATAGGCACAAACTGAAAACCAGTATGAGAATCTGCCTCACCAATAAGTGATGTTGCATGAGGTTTTCCAAGATTAACGACGTCACTGAAGATAACAGTTCATTAGAGACTTTCTCACTCTAGAGATTTTGGTGCTTTAACTCTGATTTTTTTTTTGAAAGAGATTCATTTATTCATTCATTTATATCTCTATTCATTTCTTAATTCAACACATAATTATGGCATGCAGTTTTGGTCAAGACACTTTGCTGGTTGGTCACTGGGGGTACACTATTAGCTATATATTCCATGCAGAGATCTCTCTCTGCATAGAGCTTATTGTTTACCTACAACATATGTAATAGTTAATATATATTTTTATGGCTTCTTCTAATCATTAATTTACCTTAAGTCCTTACACTTGGTTACCACAGTTCTCCAAACATCAGAATTTTCTAAGAGCTTATTTTACATAATTATTACAGGTTTACTGAATCACATGTGCTAAATATAGAGCGATTTTTAAATTTTGGAAATTGTTATACATTAGCATTTTAATTTAAAATTTTAATTTTTACATATTGAAATTTACTTTTTTAAAGTTAATTTACTTCAGTATCACTTCTGGCCAGTTATATGTAGTAAAGTAAAAGCTTTGTTTCTCTGAAATCTTGACAAATACTGCCATTTTGTTTAAACACAGAAAGCTATTATTACATATTATGAAAATTATTTTCCTCAAATACTTTACAAATACTTGAATTAATAACATGTTTTTATACATTGAGTGGTTTTAAATGCCTTTCGAGGTAAGCAAATTAATCTTTATTAATAATGTGTCAAGCAATATGGTATTGGTTACGGAGACAAGGCTGCCAGATGCCAGCTTCAGTGGATTGTAAAATTCAGAATACTCAGCACTGATTATCACTGGGAGGAATTCCAGATGATTGAATACTGTGAATCCAATTGTATTTTGAGACTTAAACGAAGTGTTATAAGAATGAGCTGAATTACTCTCATGAATTGCTTCTTTTATGTTCTATATTGTAATTTTTGTTCAAAGGACATTTCTCAGAACAGTCATTCAAGAGTTCAAATAAGAAAATGAGAATTGAAGATAACTTTCTCTTTTTTTGTTGGGTGTGGGTACAGGAGTATTTTAATAATGGGTCCTAAAGATGAAACATAACTGAATTTTGGTACAAGACATGTTATATAAACTTTGGTGGGAAAACAAACCCCATAGACAACCAAGTTACTTATTGTCTTTGAACATGAAATGTTTGACTCAGAAAGTTGACCTTTAGAAAGTATTAGCTTTATGTCATCTAAATTGATCAAATGTGTATTAGGAAAGGTTATGTTTCATAAGAGTCATTCTGTTATTTTATCAAATAGTTATGATCTGTTTATTTGTTCTTTAAGAAGAAGCAGTCACAGTTAAATTTTCTTTTCAGAATTTAATGACTTGGTAAGAAAATATAATTTTAAAATTTACTTGTAATAATGTGAAAATGTAAATACCCTGAAGATTACAGAGTGAAGAAAATGAGGGACAGTTATTAAGGTAATGTTTCTGAACGGCTCTAGGAGAATTGTAAACTGCTTCCTACCTGCTTTCTTAAATATCAGCTATAGATTGCTTATAATTCCAAACTATTCACAGCCTCACTAAAACAAATTATTAGCTAAAAGTGACCTCTTAAGTTTTCTCTTTATATTTTTTTCTTCCAATTTACTCTAATTTGATTTTAAATGGGAAAATTGAATAGCCTTTGTAGTAGCTTAGCTAATCCCTTTTACCCCAACTCTCCACCCTGAGTCATGTCTACGGTGAGGGTTCTCCAGAGAAATAGAGACCATAGGAGACTGATCTATCAGTTGGTTGTTGATTCATCTAGATATACATAGATAGGTATATACATATAGTTTATTACAAGAAATCAAGATATGGGTTAGCAAGCTGGTGACTCAGAAGAGCCAATGGTATAATTCTGGTTTGAGTTTGAAAGCCTAAGAAGCAGGAGAGCTTATAGTATAAATTCTAGTGTGAGTCCAAAACTGGCAGGATAAGACCCATATTCCAGCTCATAAGGAGTGCATAAAGAGTGAATTCTCCCCTAATCAGCCTTTTGTTCTATATTGGCAGTCAAAAGATTGCACAAGGCTCACCCACGTTGAGATGGACAATCTGCTTTACTCATTCTTTCAATTGCAATGTTAATCTCACCTAGAAATATCATCACAGATATAATGTTTAACCAAATATCTGGGCACCCTGTGACCCAGTCAGTTTGACACATAATATTAAACATCACAAGTCCTACACATGCACACAGACACACACTCAGAGACACATACATATACACTTTGCAGTTTGGATTTTCAATATGCTAGTGTATTTTTCCCTGAGGAGGGCTTTACAATCTTCAGAATTTTCCAAGTTTTCAGTTACAGATTCTCTGTACCTTCTGTTATTGCTTCCTTTTTTCCTAACCTTCAAGGTTAGAATTAATTTTGCCTTATTGTTATGAAGGCTTTGGACTTCTGGGTAACCTGTGAGGGGGAATTCTTCATGTATTTGCTTTACGAATATTTATTGAATCTTTCAATTTTCAGGCACTGTGATAGACACTGGATCTGTGTCATGTGACTGACTGGAAATATAAAATAAGTTGTCCTTTCAAATCTAAGAACCTTTCAGTTACTAGTTTAATAATGATCTTTCATGTCAGTTTATATGCCTATTTGTTGCTATAATTTAACCATTGATGGCAACGTAGTAAATAGGAATGATACTGTTGGCGGAAGTATAGATTGGCTGGAGAGCAATTTGGCAGTATTTAGTGAAATTAAGCATGCATATCTCTTAGACTCCAACTGTTGAATTTTCACCAAGAGAAATTTTTGCACAAAATGCAAAGACACACACACCGTTTCTCAGTCTCTCTCTCTCTCTCTCTCTCTCTCTCTGTGAGTGTGTGTGTGATCACCATAGATTTAGAAGCTAGATACAACTTCAAATATGCAACCCTAGGATATATATTGAGCTACTATGGACATGTTAGAATTAAATATTCTTTTTTTTTACATTTTTTAATTAAGGTATTATTGATATACACTCTTATGAAGGTTTCACATGAAAAAACAATGCCCATATTATCAAATCCCCACCCATACCCCAATGCAGTCACTACCCATCAGCATAGTAAGATGCCACAGAGTCACTATTTGCCTTCTCTGTGCTACACAGCCTTCCCCATGATTCCCCCCACACCATGTGTGCCAATCATAATACCCCTCAATTCCCTTCTCCTTCTCTCCTCACCTGCCCCCCCCCACCCCTCCCTTTTGGTAACCGCTAGTCCCTTCCTTGAGTCTTTGAGTCTGTTGCTGTTTTGTTCCTTCAGTTTTGCTTCATTGTTATACTCCAAAAATGAGGGAAATCATTTGGTATTTGTCTTTCTCTGCCTGGCTTATTTCACTGAACATAATATCCTCCAGCTCCAAATGGTGGGATTTGCTTCTTTCTCATGGCTGAATAGTATTCCATTGTGTGTATGTACCACCTCTTCTTTATCCATTCATCTACTGATGGACACTTAGGTTGCTTGTATATCTTGGCTATTGTAAATAGTGCTGCAGTAAACATAGGGGTACATATGTCCTTTTGAAACTGAGAAATTATACTCTGGGTAAATTCCTAGGAGTGAAGTTCGTAGGCCAATGGAAATTTCTTTTTTTAGTTTTTTGAGGAACCTCCATATTGCTTTCGACAATGGTTGAACTAGCTTACATTCCCACCAGCAGTGGAGGAGGGTTCCCTTTTCTCTGCATCCTTGCCAGCATTTGTTGTTCTAACTCTTTTCGGTACTGGCCATCCTAACTGGTGTGAGGTGATATCTCATTGTGGTTTTTATTTGCGTTTACCTGATAATTAGTGATTTGGAGCATCTTTGAATGTGCCTGTTTGCCATCTGAATTTCTTCTTTGGAGAAGTGTCTGTTCATATCCTCTGCCCATTTTTTAATCAGGTTATTTGCTTTTTGGTTGTTGAGGTATGTGAGTTCTTTATATATTTTGGACGTTAACCCCTTGTCGAATATGTCATTTACAAATATGTTCTTCCGTACTGTAGGATGCCTTTTTGTTCTGTTGTTTGTTTCTTTGCTGAACAGAAGCTTTTTAGTTTGATGTAGTCCCATTTGTTCATTTCTGCTTTTATATCCCTTGGTTGAGGAGATGCGTTCAGGAAAAAGTTGCTCATGTTTATATTCAGGAGATTTTTGCCTATGTTGTCTTCTAAGAGCTTTATGGTTTCATGCCTTACATTCAGGTCTTTGATCCATTTCCAGTACACTTTTGTGTATGGGGATAGACAATAATCCAGTTCATTCTCTTACATGTAGTTGTCCAGTTTTGCCAACACCAGTTGTTGAAGAGGCTGTCATTTCCCCATTATATGTCCATGGCTCCTTTATCATATATTAATTGGCTATATATGCTTGGGTTTATATCTGGGCTCTCTAGTCTGTTACATTGGTCTATGGGTCTGTTGTTGTGCCAGTACCAAATTGTCTTGATTACTCTGACTTTGTAGTAGAGTGTGAAGTCAGGGAGCATAATCCCCCCAGCTTTATTCTTCCTTCTCAAGATTGTTTGGCTATTTGGGGTCTTTTGTGGTTCCATATGAATTTTAGAACTACTTGCTCTAGTTTGTTGAAGAATGCTGTTGATATTTTGAAAGGGATTGCATTGAATCTGTAGCTTGCTTTAGGCAGGACGGCCATTTTGACAATATTAATTCTTCCTATCCATGAGCATGGGATTTGTTTCCATTTATTGGTATCTCCTTTAGTTTCTCTCATGAGTGTCTTGTAGTTTTCAGAGTATAGGTCTTTCACTTCCTTGGTGAGGTTTACTCCTAGGTATTTTATTCTTTTTGATGCGATTGTGAATGAATTGTTTTCCTGATTTGCCTTTCTGCTAGTTCACCGTTAGTGTATAGGAATGCCACAGATTTATGTGTATTAATTTTGTATCCTGCTACTTTGCTGAATTCAAATATTAGATCTAGTAGTTTTGGAGTGGATTCTTTAGGGTTTTTTATGTACAATATCATGTCATCTGCAAACAGTGGCAGTTTAACTACTTCTTTACAAATCTGGATGCCTTTTATTTCTTTGTGTTGTCTGATTGCTGTGGTAAGGTCCTCTAGAACTATGTTGAATAAAAGTGGAGAGAATGGGCATCCATGTCTTTTTCCCAGTCTTAAAGGAAAGGCTTTCAGTTTCTCATTAGGTATGATGTTGGCTGTGGGTTTGTCATATATGGCCTTTATTATTTTGACATACTTGCCCTCTTTACCCATTTTGTTGAGAGTGTTTATCATGAATGGATGTTGAATTTTGTCGAGTGATTTTCAGCATCTATGGAGATGATCATGTGGTTTTTGTTGATGTGGTGGATGATGTTGATGGATTTTCTAATATTGTACCATCCATACATCCTTGGAATAAATCCTACTTGATCATGATGGGTGATCTTTTTGATGTATTTTTGAATTTGGTTTGCTAATATTTTGTTGAGTATTTTTGTATCTATGTTCATCAGGGATACTGGTCTATAATTTTCTTTTTTTGTGGTGTCTTTGCGTGGTTTTGGTATTAGGATGATGCTGGCCTTATAGAATAAGTTTGGAAGTATTTCCTCTTCTACTTTTGGAAAACGTTAAGGATAATGTGTATTAGGTCTTCACTAAATGTTTGATCAAATTCAGTGGTGCAGCCATCTGATCCAGGAGTTTTGTTCTTACGTAGTTTTTTGCTTACCAGTTCAATTTCATTGCTAGTAATTGTTCTGTTCAAATTTTCTCTTCCTTTCTGGGTCAGCCTTGGAAGGTTGTATTTTCTAGAAAGTTGTCCATTTCTTCTAGATTATCCAGTTCTTCAGCATATAATTTTTCATAGTATCCTTTAATAAATCTTTGTATTTCTGTGGTGCCTGTAGTGATTTTTTCTTTCTCACTTTTGATTCTGTTTATGTGTGTAGACTCTCTTTCTTGGTAAGGGGTTTATCTATTTTGTTTATTTTCTTGAAAAACCAGCTGCTTCTTTCATTGATTCTTTCTATTCTTTTATTCTTGATTTTATTTATTTCTACTCTAATCTTTATTAGGTCCCTCCTTCTACTGACTTTGGGCCTCATTTGTTGTTCTTTTTCTAGTTTTGTTAATTGTGAGTTTAGACTGTTCATATGGGATTGTTCTTTCCTGAGGTAGGCCTGTATTGCCATATACTTCCCTGTTAGCACCACCATTGTTGCATCCCACAGATTTTGCAGTGTTGAATTATCATTGTCATTTGTCTCCATATATTGCTTTATCTCTGTTTTTATTTGGTTATTGATCCATTGGTTATTTAGGAGCAAGTTATTAAGCCTGCAAGTGTTTGTGGGCTTTTTTGTTTTCTTTTTTAATTCATTCCTAGTTTCTTACCTTTGTGGTCTGAGAAGCTGGTTGGTACAATTTAAATCTTTTTAATTTACTGAGGCTCTTTTTGTGTCCTAGTGTATGATCTATTCTTGAAAATTTTCCACATGCACTTGAGAAGAATGTGTATCCTGCTGCTTTTGGGTGGGGAGTTCTGTAGATGTCTGTTATGTCCATCTGTTCTAATGTGTTGTCCAGTGCCTCTGTCTCCTTACTTATTTTCTGTCTGGTTGTTCTGTCCTTTGGAGTGAGTGGAGTGTTGATGTCACCTAGAATGAATACATTGCATTCTCTTTCCCCTTTTAATTCTGTTATTATTTGTTTCAGATATGTAGGTGCTCCTATGTTGAGTGCACAGATATTTATAATGGTTATATCCTCTTGTTGGATTGTCCCGTTTTTTATTATGTAAAGTCCTTCTTTGTCACTTGTGACTTTCTTTGTTTTAATGTCTATTTTGTCTGATACAAGTACTGCAACTCCTTCTTTCTCCTCCCTATTAGATGCCTGAAATATCTTTTTTGATCCCTTCTCTTTTTGTGTAGGCAGCATAATGTTGGGTCTTGTTTTTTTATCCATTCTGTGATTCTGTGTCTTTTGATTGGTGCATTCAGACCATTTATATTTAGGGTGATTATCGATAGGTATGTACTTATTGCCATTGCAGGCTTTAGATTCGTGGTTACCAAAGGTTCAATGGGGACTTCCTTACTATCTAAGAGTCTGACTTAATTCACTTAGTATGTTATGACAAACACAATCTAAAGGTTCTCTCTTTTTTTTCTCCTCCTTTTTCTTCCTCCTTCATTCTTTGCATATTAGGTATCATATTCTGTACTCTTTGTCTATCCCTTGATTGACTTTGGGGGTAGTTGATTTAATTTTGCATTTGCTTTGTAATTAACTGTTCTACTTTCTTTACTGTGGTTTTATTAGCTGTAGTGACAGGTTAACATTAGGAATACTTGCATCGACAGCAGTCCCTCCAAAATACACTGTAGAGACTGCTTGTGGGGTGTAAATATTCATCTTTTGCTTGTCTGGAAATTTTTTAATCCCTCCTTCAATTTTAAATGATAATCTTGCTGGGTAATGTATTCTTGGTGCAAGGCCCTTCTGCTTCATTGTATTAAGTGTATCATGCCACTCACTTCTGGCCTGTAAGGTTTCTGCTAAGAAGTCTCATGATAGCCTGATGGGTTTTCCTTCCTATGTGATCTTTTTTCTCTCTCTGGTGGCTTTTAATAGTCTGTCCTTATTCTTGATCTTTGCCATTTTAATTATTATATGTCTTGGTTTTGTCTTCTTTGGGTCCCTTGTGTTGGGAGATCTGTGCACCTCCATGGCCAGAGAGAGTATCTCCTTCCCAAGATTGTAGAAGTTTTCAACAATTACCTCCTCAAAGACACTTTCTATCCCTTTTTCTCTCTCTTGTTCTTCTGCTACCCTTATAATACGAATATTGTTCCATTTGGATTGGTCACACCGTTCTCTCTGTATTCTTTCATTCCTAGAGATCCTTTTTTCTAGCTATGCCTCAGCTTCTCTGTATTCCTCTTCTCTAATTTCTATTTCATTCATCATCTCCTCCACCATATCTAATCTGACTTTAAAACTCTCCACTGTGTTCCTCATTGATTGGATCTCCATCCTAAATTCATTCCTGAGTTTTTAAATATTTTTCTTTACCTCCAGGAGCATGTTTATGATTTTTATTTTGAAACCTGTTTCAGGAAGATTGATTAGTTCAGTCTCAGTTGTCCCTTTTTATGGTGTTTGTGAGATTTTGCTTTCAAACAGGTTCCTTTGACATTTCATATTTGTATGCGGCTCCCTCTCATGCCCAGAAGCTCTACCCTCTGTAGCTCCTCAGCCCCTGTAGAGGTGTTGGGGGTTGCAGGTGAGTGGTGCTAGTGCCTGGGGGAGGAAAGAGCTGTTCTGTGCTTCTAGGCTTCTATCACTGTCTCCGCTGACAGAACCAGTGGGCCTAACTCACAGGTCTAAGTCTCTATGCTTTGCGTTTTTAGCTGCTGTAGGTGAGGCTTCCTGCTGGCTGGCCTGATGCCAGGTCATGTTTGCCAGTTTGCGAGCCAGATGTGTGCTGGCCAGGAGGAAGGTGCAGCATCCTGTGTCTCATGGTGGGGGCCATTGGCGTTGCATAGCCAG
Source organism: Phataginus tricuspis (assembly GCA_029783875.1). Classification (NCBI taxonomy): domain Eukaryota; kingdom Metazoa; phylum Chordata; class Mammalia; order Pholidota; family Manidae; genus Phataginus; species Phataginus tricuspis. The sequence goes on from JAQQAC010019064.1 coordinate 4,797,132, forward strand.
CCAGAGGGTTGCAGTGCCTGAAGGTCCTGAAAGTTCCCAGCCTGCTGGGCAGAGTGAATTCAGACAATTTTGTCTACCTGAAAGTTCCCAACCTGCTGGGCAGAGTGAATTCAGACAATTTTGTCCATTCTCCTGAGCAGTAAGCTCTGTGCAATCCTTGCCCCTTTAGCAGCCCTCTCACTCTTAGAAAGTCTCTCAAACTGCCCGCCCAGAGCACCCGGATATGGATCCCTATTTTCCACAGCAGCTGGAATCTCAGTCTCTGCAGGTTATTCCACCTGTCTCAGCTTTCCAATGCCGCTAGTCACCAGAGCACCGTGCAGTGTAGGTTCATGCTCCCAGAACAGATCTCCAGGGTTGGGTGTTCTGCATTCCCAGGCCTCTACTCCTTCCCTGTTCCATTTCTCTTCCTACTGCTGGTGAGCTAGGGTGGGAGAAGGGCTTTGGTCCTGCTGGGCCACAGCTTTGGTACGGTACCCTGTTCTGTGGGGTCTGTTTTTTTCTCTAGGTGTATGCAGTCTGGTGCAGCCTTCTTTTCTGTTGTTCTTTCAGGATTAGTTGTATTAATTATATTTTCATATTATGTGTGGTTTTAGGAGGTTATGTGTCTTTGTCTCACCTCTCTCACCACCATTTTTAATCCTCTCTCAGAACTAAATACTCTTAAAGAAACACGTTTGCAATAGCATAGTTTTGAGTAAAAAATATGATCAGCTCAATTTTGAGCACATTAAATCTGAAACAAATAATTTAAAACAACAGTAGGAAATTAAACCACTGTTAGCATTTCCCATTCAAAGAAGTAGGCAGAAAATAATTCATACTGGTGGCCTGTGTATTATTAACCTGTTATTGGTTTTAAATAGTGTGTATATCTCCCAAATGAATGCCCATTTATTAGTTTTATATACTGTACCCTTCATTGAATAAAATTTTTGATTTTGTTTAATTTTTATCTGCTTGGCCACTTGCTTAAAAATACTTTCCCCTCTGATAGGTTACAATAATATTCTCTCTTTTCTCTTACCTTATGGCTTTAAATTTTGAATTCAGGGGTTTAAATTACTTAGTTTTCATATTTGCATGTGATACAAGGTAGGTCAGCTTTTTTTGCAACAAGTAACTTTTAACTCTCATGAACTTTAAACATCAAACAAACATTTATTTCTTGTTCATTTACATGCAGACTGCAGATCAGCCTGATGGACTCTGCCAATATCTTTCAATGCAGGGTCCTAGGCTGAAGGAACAGCCTCTATCTGATGCACCATGGTTGTTTCATTAAAAATGTCCCCTCTAGTCTTTAAATTTCATGAAGTCAGGGATAGACTGTATTTTCTCCTTTCTGTGACTATCTTTTTTTTTATTTTGGTATCGTTAATGTACAATCACTTGAACAACATTATGGTTACTAGACCCCCTATTATCAAATCCCCCCCACACACCCCACTACAGTCACTGTCCATCAGCGTAGTAAGATGCTATAGCATCATTACTTGTCTTTTCTATAACTACTACCATTCCCGTGTCCCCTGCTGCTGCATTACGTGTGCTAATCATAATGCCCCCCTTTCCCCCTTATCCCTCCCTTCCCACCCATCCTGCCCAGTCCTTGTCTCTTTGGTAACTGTTAGTCCTTTCTTGGGGTCTGTGAGTCTGCTGCTGTTTTGTTCCTCCAGTTTTTCCTTTGTTCTTATACTCCACAGATGAGTGAAATAATTTGATACTTGTCTTTCTCCACCTGGCTTATTACACTGAGAATAATTCCCTCTAGGGGTGCATTTGTCTTTTTCAAACAGGGCTCCTGCATTATTAGGGTAAATTCCCAGGAGTGGAATTCCTGGGTCAAATGGTATTTCTATTTTGAGTTTTTTGAGGAACCTCCATACTGCTTTCTACAATGGTTGTACTAATTTACATTCCCACCAGCAGTGTAGGAGGGTTCCCCTTTCTCCACATCCTCACCAACATTTGTTGTTCTTTGTGTTTTGGATGGCGGCCATCCTCACTGGTGTGAGGTGATATCTCACTGTGGTTTTAATTTGCATTTCTCTGATGACTAGTGATGTGGAGCATCTTTTCATGTGCCTGTTGGCCATCTGAATTTCTTCTTTGGAGAAATGTCTGTTTAGCTCCTCTGCCGATTTTTTAATTGGCTTATTTGCTTTTTGTTTGTTGAGGTGCATGAGCTCTTTATATAATTTGGATGTCAACCCCTTATTGGATATGTCATTTATGAATATATTCTCCCATACTGTAGGATGTCTTGTTCATCTGATGGTATGCCTTGCTGTACAGAGGCTTTTTAGTTTGATATAGTCCCATTCATTCATTTTTGCTTTTGTTTCCCTTGCCCGGGGAGACATGTTCCTGAAGAAGTTGCTCATGTTTATGTCCAAGAGATTTTTGCCTATATTTTTTTCTAAGAGGTTTATGGTTTCATGACTTACATTCAGGTCTTTGATACATTTTGAGTTTACTTTTGTGTATGGGGTTAGACAGTAATCCAGTTTCATTCTCTTACATGTAGCTGTCCAATTTTGCCAACAACAGTTGTTGAAGAGGCTGTCATTTCCCCATTGTATATCCATGGCTCCTTTATCGTATATTAATTGACCATATATGCTTGGGTTTATATCTGGGCTCTCTGTTCTGTTCCACTGATCTATATGGGTCTGTTGCTGTGCCAGTAACAAACTGTCTTGATTACTGTGGCTTTGTAGTAAAGCTTGAAGTCAGGAAGCTTAATTCCCCCTGTTTTATTCTTTCTTCTCAGGATAGCATTGGGTATTCGGGGTCTTTTTTGGTTCCATATGAATTTTAGAACTATTTGCTCTAATTCATTGAAGAATGCTGTTGGTATTCTAATAGGAATTGCACTGAATCTGTAGATTGCTTTAGGCAGGTTGGCCATTTTGACAGTATTAATTCTTCCTAGCCAAGAGCATGGGATGAATTTCCATTTATTAGTGTCCTCTTTAATTTCTCTTAAGACTGTCTTATACTTTTCAGCATATAGGTCTTTCACTTCCTTGGTTAGGTTTATTCCTAGGTATTTTATTCTTTTTGATGCGATTGTGAATGGAATTGATTTCTCTTTCTGCTAGTTCACCTTTAGTGTATAGGAATGCAATAGATTTCTGCATATTAATTTTGTATCCCAGAACTTTGCTGAATTCAGATATTAGATCTAGTAGTTTTGGAGCGGATTCTTTAGGGTTTTTTATGTACACTATCATGTCATGTGCAAACATGGACAGTTTAACTTCTTCCTTGCCAATCTGGATGCCTTTTATTTCTTCGTGTTGTCTGATTGCTGTGGTGAGGTCCTCCAGAACTATGTTGAATAAAAGTGGGAAGAGTGGGCATCCATGTCTTGTTCCTGATCTTAAAGGTAAAGCTTTCCACTTCTCGCTGTTAAGTATAATGTTCGCTGTGGGTTTGTCATATATGGCCTTTATTATGTTGAGGTACTTGCCCTCTATACCCATTTTGTTTAGATTTTTTATCATGAATGAATGTTGAATTTTGTTGATTGCTTTTTCAGCATCTATGGAGATAATCATGTGGTTTTTGTCCTTTTTGTTGATATAGTGGATGATGTTGATGGATTTTCGAATGTTGTACCATCCTTGCATCCCTGGGATGAATCCCACTTGATCATGATGGATGATCTTTTTGATGTATTTTTGAATTCAGTTTGATAATATTTTGTTGAGTATTTTTGCATCTATGTTCATCAGGGATATTGGTCTGTCATTTTCTTTTTCTGTGTTGTCTTTGCCTTGTTTTAGTATTAATATGATGTGGTCTCGTAGAATGTGTTTGGGAGTATTACTTCTACTTTTTGGAAAACTTTAATCAGGATGGGTATTAGGTCTTCACTAAATGTTTGATAAAATTCATCAGGTAAACCATCTGGTACAAGGATTTTGTTCTTAGGTAGTTTTTTGATTACCAATTCAGTTTCTTTGCTGGTAATTGGTGTATTCAGATTTTCTGTTTCTTCCTGGGTCATCCTTGGGAGGTTGTATTTTTCTAGAAAGTTGTCTATTTCTTCTAGGTTATCCAGTTTGTTAACATAAAGTTTTTCATAGCATTTTCTCATAATTGTATTTCTGAGGTGTCCATAGTGATTTTTCCTTTCTCATTTCTGATTCTGTTTAAGTGTGTAGACTGTCTTTTTTTTGTTTATAAGTCTGGCTAAGGGTTTATCTATTTTGTTTATTTTCTCAAAGAACCAGCTCCTGCTTTCATTGATTCTTTCTGTTGTTTTATTCTTCTCAATTTTATTTATTTCTGCTTTTCTTGTTTACATCTTTTGCTTTATTTCTCACTGTATTTGTATTTTTAGTACTGATTTGAAGGAAATTAAAAAATGTATTTTTATATGAATCTTTTGTCTTCCTGTACATTTTCCATATTGTCTATAAATATTTGGCTTATGTCACTTTGATTATGGTATGATTTAATGAGCACTCATAAACTTTTTAATGAAGTTGAATTTAGTAATCATTGCCTTTTAAGTTATAAGTTTTATGTGTTGTTGAAGGAATTCTTCATCTCAAAAGCAACAAAGATATTCTTCAATACTTTCATATAAGAGGTTTTTCACACTTTGGTATTCTAGCCAGCTGAAGTCATTTATTGTTTAGCTGTTTTGTTTTTGGTGTTTTTACGTGTGAAATGAGGCATACATCAAATAAACTATATAAGAGAGTAAATGAATAACATGAGATCGATTCTTAAAACAACTCATTGGTATTATCTTATACTTAGAATAAAATACAAACTCTTTACCTGACCTCTGCATTCTCTGGCCTACTACTCTCACCTCATTTCATTCCATTCTTTCTCTTGCTCATTCAGTCAGTTGTACTGGCTTTAATTCCATTTTTCATGTATCAGCCTCTTTCCTTATCTCCCTGTATCATCTATCTCTTACTCCAGAAGGACTGCCTCTTCATTCTTTGTGTGTCAGCTTAATGTTATGTTTCAGGGGGGACTTTTTTCCCAAGCTATTTAAATTGGCTTTTCCATTCATTCTTTATAATAGAATCCTGTTTTTAACAGAACTTATTTATTCTTTCATTTTTTTTTTTGTTTGGTTATTATTGATTTCCCTTCCATGTACTCAAGCCTCCTGAGGCAGACATTAGATCTATTTTATTCACCTGATTCTTGGCGTCCTTTGTAATTCCTAACACTTACAGGTGTTCAATGAATGATTAAATGTGCCCTCATATTTTTTTTTACTTTCATCCAAATCAATTACCATATTATTTAGACTCAACATCTTCTGTGTTTCCACATCAGTACATTTTGTTACAAATTTCTTGTTACTGCTGTATTATGGACCTACATCCTTTCTTAATTTGTTAGTTTCTTAATTTCTCTACCATTTTTCCCTTCTACAATCTTCTGTCTACACAGTGGATCTTCTTAAAATTTTAATCCTATGGCTTCTTTGACAACAGTTCATCAATTCCTCTCCTCTGGCTTTATGGGAAAAAAAAGGCAAAGTTTATAATATGCACACAAAATTCCTTTGATCCACATCTCGTTTTTTCCACTTTTCCTCACTGCTCATCTTCACAAATGATTTTCTGTGTGTTTTGTATGAATTTGCTCATCTCCAAATCAACATATTTATTCTGTTTTTTAGTTTTTATTAAGTAGTTTTTATTGATTCATCGGCAAAAATTTTCAAACATGTATGAAAATAGAGAATAGTTTATTGAACTCGATGTACCCAGTAAGAAGTGAAAAATGGCCAATTTTGCTTCAGGAATGCCCAGTCAACTACCCCCACACCTTGGATAATTTTGAAGTAAGTATAAAACACATTATTTCATCTATGAATACTTTGGAATATATTTTTAAATTACAAGGACTCTTTTAAATTGAGATATATTTCATACAAAGTATACAAATATTATGTAGCTTGATGCATTTTTACAGATATATACCCTCATATAAACACAACTTCCATCAGGAATATTAAGCATTTATACCACCCAGATGTGTTGTTTTTCTTTTTTTAATGTCTATTCTGAGATAGTATCCCTCAGCAGTAAATACTATTCTGACTTTAATGAATAGAGGTTAGTTTTGTATTTATGAACTTTAAATTTATGCAGTTGAATACTTTCCCTGTGGTGTGTGGTCTCTTTTACTTAGCACAGTATTTCTGAGGTTTACCCATGTTGTATATGGATATTACTAATTAGTTCATTTTTGTGAGTAGTATTTCATTATATAAACATACCATAATTCTGGTGAAAGGCATTCATGTTCTTTTAGTTTTGGTTAATATGAATAAGGCTGCTTTAAACATTCATGTGTGTCTTTTTGTGAAAATATGCTGGATCATAGGAGTGATATATGTTCAGGTTTAGTATGTTTACTGGTTTTCCAAAATGGTTGAATCAATTTATACTCCCAAAAGCAATGTATCAGAGTTCTAGTAACTTCACTTCTTTATCAGAAATTGGTGTTCTCTTGATTATAGCTATTTTATTGCTATAGCTATCTCACTGTGTTTCAATTGACATTTTTCTGATAATAAATAATGTGAGCACTCTTTCATATACTTCTTGGATATTAATTTCATATTTTTACTAATTACAGTTTGGCCATGAACATTCTTGTATATGTCTCCTTACTTGGTCTGGATACTGAATGTCCGCCTGATCCTGATTAACTTTCAGTTGGACCTACTACAGATCATGATCTCTAGTCCCATCTTTACCCAGGATTTTATTATCTGTATTTGATCCTGTACCTCTCTGGATTCAACTGATTTCTCTGCCTCTCAGTCCATCGTTAGCAATGAATGCAACCCTAATTCTGGCATCATCCATATATACCCAGTGAAAGACAAAACTTCATCTTCCCTGCCATCCTACCGTCTTTCCTTCATTGGAATGAGGCAATGGTGAATGAATTAATCCACAGAATATTATGGGAATCATCAGATTAAAGTAAAGGTGAGAGAAGGTATTGATAGAGAAGGGCGGAATATACTTAGTGGCAGAAGCATGTAAGACAGTATAAAACAGTTGGATAAGTTTATAGTGGATGCATCTGACTCATCAGGAAGGAGGTATATTTTTGGTTGGATGAAGGAAGAGACAAATTGGTAAAATAATTTAAAGTTTGATCAAAGAGTTTCAATGTGGTATAATGTAAAATAGAGAGCATCCAGCCATAACAGTTCTCAAATTTCTTCCATAAACATATTTTATATCCATTTTTTTCTTATCGTTTAAAATCCAACTGTTAAAAAAGTAATGTAACTATAAATACATATTCTAATTAGTATTTGCTTGCTATTTTATTGAAATTTTCTAAAAAAAAGATGAGCCATCTTTTCCTCAGTGCTTAGTATATTAGGTATAGAAGTTAAGATTAATATTGATAGATGTTTTGCATCCATAGCTGTGAAATTTGTTAAGATTAAGCCCATTCACTCACAGCATCTGTGTTAGAACATATCATATTTTCTCATCCACAGTCTGATTTAATCACTAACATTTTATAAAAGAGAGTGCTAGTAGTGTTATTGTTATTTTACACCTGACAAAGAAATTATTCAAATTGACTCAGACAGTAAGGGCAGAGCTTCAATGTACACCTGGGTATACTGATTTGAAGCCCATTACCCTGTCCACTTGAGTGGTCTGTTCTGTTTATGACATGCTCTACAACTACATGTATTTTAAAATCCACCTAAGATACAGCTGCTATTCTGACCAGGAAGTTTTCACTTTCTTTTGCCCAAATACTGCAGGGAATACTTATGTTTTTCTCTGGAGAAAGTTGGTAATTTGTCAGGTGCAACTGCATCTGATTTTAGGAAGTCATTCAAGTAATTTCCCTTCTGTTAAGGCTAATAAGCACCTTCCATAGTTATTTAATTTTGTGTTTTCCAGACCTCAATCCATTTTTAATATTTTATAAAGTACCAAATTTTTGGTTAATTTTATAGTGTAAAGTATAATACAATTTTTTTTAGTAAGAAGTCAAATCTACTAATTCTTGAGACCGTGGATTCAAATCTATGTACATCAACTCTCTAATTTTGCTTTCTCTAAGTGTGTGTGTGTGTGTGAAAGAGAGGAAGATTGGTAGGAGGAAAGAGATGGGGTTCATAGCCATGGTGGATATTGTAATTTCAAAGAGAAAACAAAATCTCAGTAAATAAGTGCAGGCAACTTGTTAAAAGAATGGCTTTTATTAAAAAAAAAAAAATATATATATATATATTATGTCATTTTTTCAGAAATGATAATAAAAGTGGTAATTTATTGATTTCAGAGGCTTGGCTTTACAGCAAAAATCAAGTAAGAACCTGAACATTATCTAGTGAATTTATCCATTCTGAAAATTAAGGAGAGAAAAACCCTAGGTCCTTGGAAACCTTCCAGGAGCCTTTTTGCAGCTATTAGCTTGATTCTGTACATTTGTTCTGAATTACTGGAATAGTGGTTTATACAGATCATTCTAACTGTTTCCCCTACTTTTGATTAAATTCACTTTACTTTAGATAAATAAAAAACTCTTTTACTCTACATTTATAAGTTTTTTTATTGCAATAAATTTGATATACAATATTATGTTTGTTTCAAATGTACAACATAGTGACTCAGTAATTGTATACATTACTAATGCTTGCCATAGTAGGTGTAGTTACCCAATTATCATACCTAGATACTACAATATTATTGTTTGAATTCTCTATATTGTACTTCCTTTCTTATGTCAAACTTATTTTACAGTTTGCAGTTTGTATTTCTTTATTCCCTTCAACTATTTCACCCATCTCCCCAACTCCCTTCTCTATGGTAACCAATGGTCTGTTGTCTATGTATGTGGGTTTATTTATTTATTTTTTGTTTTTTAGATTCCACATGTAAATGAAAATATATTTGTCTTTCTTTGCCTGGCTTATTTCACTTAGCATGATATCATCTAGGTCCATCCACGTTGTCTCAAATGGGAAGATATCCTACTTTTGACTGATATTCCATTGTGTGTATATACCATCATTTCTTTATCCATTCATCTCTCAGTGGGCATTTGGGTTGCTTCCATATCTTTACTATTGTACATAATGATGCAGTGAACATAGGTGTGCATATATCTTTTGGAATTAGTGATTTTGTTTTCTTTGGGTAAATTTCCAAAAGTGGAATTGTTGGATCATATGGTATTTCTATTTTAAGTGTTTTGAGGAATCACTATAGTGTTTTCCTCAATGGCTGGACCAATTTACGTTCCCAAAAACAGTATAGGAGGGTTCCCTTTTGTCCATATCCTTGCCAACACTTGTTATTTCTTGGATAGTAGCCATTCTGACTTGTGTGAGGTAATACCTCATGGAGGATTTGATTTGCATTTCCCTGATGATTAGTGATGTGGAGCATCTTTTCATGTATCTGTTGGACATCTGTATTTCTTCTTTGGAAAAAATGTCTATTCAGGTCCTCTGCCTGTTTTTTAATTAGGTTATTTATTTTTCTTTGGCGTTGAGCTGTATGAGTTCTTTATATGTTTTGAATATTAGCTGCTTAACAGATTTATCATTTGCAAATATATTCTCCCATACGGTAGATTGCCTTTTTGTTTTGTTTATGGTTTCCTTTGCTGTGCAGAATCTTTTTAGTTGGATGCAGTCCCACTTGTTTATTTTTACTTTTGTTTCTCTTGCCTGGGGAGATGTATCCATAAAGAACTTTCTCATGCTGGTGTTCACGACATTCTTGCCTATGTTTTCTTCGGAGAGGTTTATGGTTTCCTGTCTTACATTTAGATCTTTAATCTGTTTAGAGTTTACTTTTGTGTATGGTGTAAGGCAGTGATCTAGATTCATTCTCTTACACGTAGCTGTCCAGTTTTCCCAACCCCATTTATTGAAGAGACTGTCTTTTCTCCATTGCATATTCATGGCTCCTTTGTCATATATTAATTGACCATGTAAGTGTGGGTTTATATCTGGGCTCTCCTTTCAGTTCCATTAATCTATGGGTCTGTTCTTGTGCCATTATCATGCTATTTTAATCACTATAGCTTTGTAGAATAGCTTGAAATCAAGGAGTGAATGTGATACTTCCAACTTTGTTCTCTCTCTCTCCAGATTGCTTTAGCTATTCAGGGTCTTTTGTGGTTCCATATGAATTTTAGGATTATTTGCTTGAATTCATTGAAAAATGCCTTTGGTATTTTGATAGGGATGCATTGAATCTGTAAATTATTTTGGGCAGGATGGGCTTTTTGACAATATTAATTCTTCCTATCTATGAGTGTGCAATAGATTTTCATTTATTTCTGTTGTCTTCAATTTCTTTCATTGGTGTCTTAGAGTTTTCCAAGAGTACAGGTCTTTCGTCCCAGTTAGGTTTATTCCTAGGTATTTTATTATTTTCAATGCAGTTATAAGTGGAAGTATTTTCTTGATTTCTAGTTAGTTTTTAGTGTATCGTATCCTACAACTTTGCTGACTCCATATATTAGTTCTAATAGATTTTTTGATGGGGTCTTTGGGGTTTTCTATCTCTTTTATCTCTTTATCTTCTTGAAGAATCAGGTGTTGGTTTTATTTATTTTTTCTGTTATTTTCTTAGTCTCTATTTATTTCCACTTTAATCTTTCTTGTGTTCCTCTTACCACTAATTTTGGGCTTTGTTTGTTCTTCTTTTTCTAGTTTCTTTAGTTGTAGAGTTAGATTGTTTATTTGAGCTCATTCTTATTTCTTGAGGTAATACTGTATTGCCATAAACTTCCTTCTTAGAACTACTTTTGCTGCATCCCACGTATTTTAACAGTTATTTTTCCATTTTCATTTGTCTCCAGGTATTGAGTTCTCTCTGATCTGTTCCTTGATTCATTGATTCAGAAACATGTTGTTTAGCCTCCACATATTTGTTCTTTTTTCCAGTTTTTTTCTTGTAAGATTTCTTGTTTCATACCATTGTGGTCCGAGAAGATGATTGAAACAATTTCAGTCTTAGATTTGTTGAGTTTTTTTTTGTGTTCTAATATGTGATGTATGTTGGAGAATGTTCTATATGCACTTAAGAAAAATGTGTACTCTATTGCTTTTGGATAGAATATTCTGTAAATATCTGTTAAGTCCATCTGTTCTAATGTGTCATTCAGTACCTCTATTTCCTTTTCTTTTTTCTGTCTGGATTATCTATCCATTGATGTAAGTGGGGTGTTAAAATCTCCTAATTTGATTGTGTTGCTGTCAACTCTCCCTTTAGGTCTGTTAGTATCTGTTTTACATATTTAGGGATTCATATTTTGGGTGCAGAGATGTTTATGATTGTTATATCCTCTTGTTGGACTAATCCCTTTATCATTATGTAATGTTCTTTTTTGTCTCTTGTTTCTTTCTTTGTTTTGAAGTCTACTTTATCTGAAAGAAGCATTTTAACTCCAGTTTTTTTTCATCCCTATTTGCATGGTATATCTTTTTCTATCTCTTCATCATTTTTAATATTTGTGTGTCCTTAGGTCTAAAGTGAATCTCTTGTAGGCAGCAAATAGATGGAGCTTATTTTTTTATCCATTCAGTCACCGTATGTCTTTTGATTGGAGCATTTAGGCCATTTACATTTAAGGTAATTCTCAATATGTATGTACTTAAATGTTTCCTGGTTATTTTTGTTGTTCTTCTCTGATCCTTTATTCCTCTCTTGCTCTCTCTTCTGTTTTATGACTTTCTATAATGTTATAGTTGGTTTCCCTTCTCTTTATGTATCTCTTAATAAGTTTTTGGTTTGTGGTTACCATGGGGTTTTTATATAACATCTTATAAATGTAGCAATAAGCTTATGGTCACTTACATGAAATGCATTCTAACAGCACTACATTTACTCCCCTTCCGTCCCATTTTATGTATATAGTATTTTCTTTTACACCTTTTTATTATTAATTTCCTTATCTAATTTTTACATGTAATTGGTTTGTTGTTTTGTGTCTTTTAACTTCATACTTGTTTTCTAGAAATTGGTGTACTACCTCTGCTATATGTTTATTTTGCCAGTGGAAATTTTCCCTTTATTAAATTTCTTACTTCCAATTAGGGTCTTTTCCTTTGTCCCTTTAACATTTCTTGTTAGGCTTATTTAGTAGTGGTGAACTCTTTTAACGTATGTTTATCTGTGAAGCTCTTTGTCTCCTTTAATTCTGAACTATAACCTTGCTGGATAGAGTATTCTTGGTTGGAAGTTTTTTTCCGTTTAGCACTTTGAATATATCACGCCTTTCCCTTCTGTTCTGTAGAGTTCTGCAGAAAAATCAACTGATAACCTTATGGGGTTTCCCTTATACATAATTCATGCTTTTCTCTTGCTGCTTTTAAGATTCTCTCTTTGTCTTTGATGTTTGACATTTTGATTATATGTCTTTGTATGGACCTCCTTAGGTTCGTCTTGTTTGGAGCTCTCTGTGCTTCCTGGACCTAGTAGACTGTTTCCTTCCCCAGATTAGGGAAGTTTTCAGCTATTATCTCTTCAAATAGATTTTCTATTCATTTCTCTCTCTTTCTTCTTCTGGAACTCCTATAATATGGATGTTGGGATGTTTGATGTTGTTGCAGACTTCTCTTACCCTATCCTCATTTTTTTCAAACTTTCATCTGAAGTTCAGCTTGAGTGCTTCTCATTACTCTTCCAAGTCACTGATCTGTTCTTCTGCATCCTCTAGTCTGATGTTCATTCTCTCCAATGAATTTTTTTTATTTAATCTATTGAATTCTTCATCTTTTATCGGCTCTTTTTTAACTTTCTCTCTTTTTGTTGAGGTCCACCTAGAGTTTTTCTATTCTTGTCTAAAGTTCTGCATGTTTATAACCATTGCATTGATCTCTTTATTAGGCAGATAGGTTTTAGCTTTTTTTTTTTTCTTTTTCTGTTCTTTGGAGTATATTCCTCTGCCTTCTCATTTTGTATGACTTCTTGTGCTTGGTTCTATAAATTAGTTGAAAAGGCTTGAAGGACTGGCTTTGTGTGGGAGAGTCCCTTGTATACTGCATGTGCCTCATGGTTTGGGCAAGCTGGAGGCTGAGTAAGTGTTAAATGGGGGTTTCCTGGTTCTGGGGCTCCCAGAGTGCAGTCTTGGGGGCTTAATCCTGGAGGCTCTTTGTAAATGCTCCTGGGTGGAGCCCTTGCCAGGGCTCCTGGTTCTGCACTGGCAAGAGGAGGGTGATGGGCCAGCAACAGGTCAGGGGTATACTCTAGGTAACTCCCTTATTGATACCAGCTGAATTCCCTGTCCCTCTTCACCCATATGCCTGTTCATACTTTTGGCCACTTGGGATCACTCCAGGAAATTACTGTGTTGGGCACCCACCAGGTCCCATTGGCTGCATGGAGTGAGGCTTTGTGCACATTACCCATGGTTCCTGAATGCTCCAGGCTGCTCTGGGGAATTCCCACAAAGGCGCATACCAGCTCCCATTCATGACCTGGGATAAGGCATGACATAGTCATTCCCTAATTGCTCTGGGAGTTGTCTTGGTGCCACCAGTCTGTAGGTCATGCACCCTGCCTATGTCCTGGGGAACTTTCTAGCCCTGCTGATAGGAGCTGGGCTGGTGGATAATAGCAGGAAATGAGGTGGGACTGTTGCGTCATGCCCAGGTCCTGCTCTCAGCTACACCAACATTTGCAAAAGGAGCTCATACAAGGGCATTGGTTGGCTCCTTTGATCCTGGTTTGTCTCAAGTGCTTTCCTTGCCAAGTGGTGGATATTTAGTTTTGAAATTTAGGTTCCTTCACTTATGGTCTAGTTGCACTTTAAACTTCAAGGCTTTTTTTCCTATACCTTTGGGCTTGGAATCCATACCTGGCTCTCCCAATGATATCCCACCTCTCTCCTCTGCTGGTGGTGTCCTGGGAGTGGGGATCCCATGGTTAATATGTCTCTGCCTCTCCTGCCATTTTGGGCTTTTTTAATTTGATATTTTTGTTACTCATTGTATATAGTAGGTGTTCACTTCCACCTCCATTCTTTTTCAAGGTGAAATACTCTGTGTGTATAGAGTCAGTGTGTAAGTGGGAGAAGAATATCCAGTTCTTCTGTGACACTGAGCCGTATTAGTTTTGTAGGCTTTTGTTTTCTTCCCTAAATATTTTTAATTTATTCCTTCTCTGTTTTCCTATGCATGGCCTTTTAAATTTATGCTGAAACTTCATCTAGTAGTGCCTTCCATAACCATATTTCCAAGTTCTAGTACAATCAAATCCAGGTTATATTGCCTTTCCCATTATGTAGGACCCTGTCCTATCAGGCCGTTATTTCTCCCCATTCCTCCATCATTTCATTTTCAGTCTAACCTGCCACTTACATGAATCTCATCATTAAAAGTGTATATCAATCCTCATTTCTCTCGTACTAAGAAAATGGAGTGTTGCTTTGTCAGCTTTTAATGATAGTAGTGATCGTTGTATTCTGTTTATATATTTTCATTCATCTCCTTTCAGGTTCTAATCTTCTAAACAAACTTTCCTCTGCTTATTCAAAGTCCATCCAATGTGACTACCAAAGGCATAGGGAAAGCAGTTCCCTGTTAAGGCTTAACTAGGACGGTTCATTGTCGGCTGAGACTCCTGGCTGGAACTCCTACTAGCCACTCTGTTATTGTCTCAGTGTTGTAATGATTGCACTTTTATTTAAGTATTCCTGCCACTTTTATTTCAAAGTTTGTTGACTGATTGGTTTTGTTTTCCTTTTTTTCCTATTTTAATTATAACATTCTTTAATATTTTACTATTAACTATATTTTGAGTTGGGATAAAATAGCCAAGGAAATTGACTAAGATGAAGATCAGTGAGTACATGTTAATAGTATGCCTTTAACTGAATGATTTTATATTCACGAATCTGTACTAATGCTATACTACTTGAAAAATAGTACACTGAAGAATGAAAAAAGCTAAATGTCCTGATAAGCTATATTAGATACAGTATAAAGGATTTCAATACATTTTATGGCTTTGACTGGAGTGTTTAGTTAATAATACTGTGAATTATGTCTTGTATTTACTTCACAGATAGCTACACTATTAACCACCTCAGTTTTAGGATATTTGCTATATAAACTAGTAATATCATTCTTAAAAGAAATAGAATTTTTCACCAAGAAACAATTTTTCTAATTATATCTTATTATAACATTAGGTGATGATATGTGGTAACATATGCAAGTATATAAATAAGGAAATTCTAGGGTTCATTTTAGAGATGTAGAGCAATCTTTTGTTTACATATTCTTAACATTTTATAATTTTACAATCAAAATCAGGGGTTATTTTACTTTTTTTTTTATTTAAAGTCAAGCTTCGCTACTTTTGTTCATAAAAAGCTACCCATAATTAATGAAGCTTTTTAGGATTTTCTTCCCAGTATTTTGTATGGGTGGAACTCTGAAACTTAAGAAATAATTGCTTGATGATATAGCAGTGTTAATATATATATATGGTGACATTTGTTTATTGATCTCAAAACTGTATGTATGTGTGTAGACTATAATTTTTTGCTGACTCATATATATTAAACACAGTAAAAATTGAGTGATGAGTATTTCCATCTGAAATGTTATATCTCTCATCTTTAGTTTAGATATGGATAATTTGCCTTTATTTTTGTTAATAAACAGATACTAAGAAAGTTGCAGGTGTTAAAATATAGGCATACTTTGTTGTATTATACTTCACTTCATTGCATCTTGCAGATACTGTGTTTTTGTACAATTGAAGGTTTGTGGCAACCCTATGTCAGACAAGTCTGCCAGCACCATTTCTCCAGCAGCATTTGTTCACTTTCTGTCTCTGTGTCCCATTTTAGTAATTCTCACAATACTTCAGAATTTTTCATTGGTGATATTTGTTACAATGTTCTGTAATCAGTGAACTTTGATGTTATTATTGCAATTGTTTTGGGGCACCACGGACTGTGCCCATAAAAGATAGCAAACATGATCAATAAATGTGTGTATTCTGACTGCTCCATCTCTCTCCCTCTCCTTGGGCCTCCCTGTTCCCTGAGACACAACAATACTGAAATGAGACCAATTAATTGGTCCTACAGTGGCCTCTACACGTTCAAATGAAAGGAAGAGTCACATGTCTCTCACTTTAAATCAAAAGCTAGAAATGATTAAACTTAATGAGGAAGGCATATTGAAAGCTGAGATAGGCAAAAAGCTAGGCCTCTTGCATCAGTTAGCCAAGTTGTGAATGTAAAGGGAAAGTTCTTGAAGGAAACTAAAAGTGTTACTCCAGGGAACAGATGAATGTTAAGAAAGTGAAATAGCTTTATTGCTGATAGCAAGAAAGTTTTATTGGTCTGCATAGAAAATCAAACCAATCACATAATTTCTTTAAGCTAAAGCCTAATCCAGAGAAAGGCCCTAACCCTCTTTAATTCTGTGAAGACTGAGAGAGATGAGGAAGATGAAGAAGAAAATTTTAAAGCTATCAGGTTGTTTAATAAGGCTTAAGGAAAAGCCATCTCCATAGCCTAAAAGTACAAGGTGAAACAGCCAGTGCTGATATGGAAGCTGCAGCAAGTTATCCAGATTATCTAGCAAAGATAATGCGGAAAGAGGCTCCACTAAACAACAGGATTTCAGTGCAGATGAAATAGCCTTCTATTGGAAAAAGATGCCATGTGGGACTTTCATAGCTGGGGGGGAGTAGTCAATGCCTGGATTGAGAGCTTCAAAGGACAGACTGACTCTCTTGTTAGGGGTTAAAGCAACTGGTGACTGTAAGTTGAAGCCCCTGCCTGTGCTCTATAAATGGAACAATAAAACCTGGATGACAAGACATCTATTCACAACATGTCTTATGGAATAGTTGAAGCCCACTGTTGAGACCTACTTCTCATAAAAGAAGATGACTTTCAAAATATTACAGCTCATTGACAATGCACCTGATCACCCATGAGCTCTGAGGAAATGTATAATGAGGTGAACATTGTTTTCATGCCTGCCAACATAACATTCACTAGGCAGCCTGTTCATCAAGGAGTGATTTGAACTTATATCTTGTTATTTAAGAAATCCATTTTGTAAGGCTATAGCTCCCACACATACTGATTCCTCTGATGGATCTGGGCAAAGTAAATTGAGAACCTTCTTGAGAGGATTCTTCATTCCATACACCATGAATAACATTCTTGATTCATGGAAGAGGTCAAAATATCAGTGTTAACAAGAGCTTGGAAGAAGTTCATTCCGAGTCACATAGATGACATTGAGGGATTCAAGAATTCAGTGGAGGAAGTAACGTAGATGTGGTGGAAAAGCAAGAGAACCAGAATTAGAACTGGAGCCTGAAGATGTAACTGAATTGCTACAATCTCATGGTAATACTTTAATGAGTGAGGAATTGCTTCTTAAGAATGAGGAAAGAAAGTGGTTTCTTGGGATGGGATCTGTTGTTGATGAAGACGCTGTGAAGATTATTGAAATGACCGCAAAGAATTTAAAATATTATATAACAGTTAGTTGATAAAGCAGTGGCTCGGTTTGAGAGGATTTATTTCAATTTTGAAAGAACTTCTACTAGGGATAAAATACTATCAAACAACCTAGCATACTACAGAGAAACTTTTGTAAAAGAGTCAATGGATGTGGCAGACTTCATTGTTGCTTATTTTAAGAAACTGCCATAGTTAATCCAGCCTTCAGCAACCACCAACCTGATTAGTCAACAACCATCAACACTGAGGCAAAGAATCCACCAGCAGAAAGATTACAACTTGTTGAAAACTCAGATGATGGTTAGCACTTTTTAGCAGTAAAATTTTTTTAACTAAAATATGTACATTTTTTAGACATATGCTACTTCACACTTAATAGACTACAGTATTAAGTTGTGTAAACACAACTTTTATATGCACAGAAATCAAAAAATTCATTTGACATGCTTT
This sequence comes from Phataginus tricuspis, assembly GCA_029783875.1. Classification (NCBI taxonomy): domain Eukaryota; kingdom Metazoa; phylum Chordata; class Mammalia; order Pholidota; family Manidae; genus Phataginus; species Phataginus tricuspis. The sequence goes on from JAQQAC010019064.1 coordinate 4,815,078, forward strand.
ACTGTGATACTCACTTTACTATGGTAGTCTGGAACCAAATGTGCAGTTATCTCCAAGTTATTCCCCTCTATGATGTTCAGAGGGGAAATATGAAGATTAGTATATTTATAAATAAAGTAAAAACATCTAAAATTTTAAGTTCCCCAGGATCATTGAAATTTTTCTTTTTGTCTTGCTCTTAGAATTATATCGTCTTTTTATTTTTCAAATGTTTATCTTCAGCCAAGATATGTGCCAAGAACTCCAATTCCTTCACTTTGACATCATCATTTGAATATATAAGAGGAATTTCAAACTTAATATAGAAGATACAGTAACCCTCTGAACCTGCTTTTTTCCTATTTCAGTTAGTTTCCTAACTGCATTCTCCCAGTTACTTGGCTCAAAAATATTGCAATCACTCTTGAATCCTCTCTTTCCTTTATACACATATTATATAAGGGAAACCTCTTGGTTTTTCTTCAGATTATACCCAGTATCTGATTCCTCTTTACCACCTCAATTTTTAACCACTTGTGATCCAAACCACCATTTACATATCATCTAGATTAGTACCGTAGCCTCCAACACAATGTCTCTGTTTATGGCTCTGTTCCCCTTGACCCCAGCCAACTCTGTTCTCCAAAGAGGAGTCAGAGTGATCCCATTAAAATATAATTACATCATGTTTCTCATCTGCTCAGATAATCCACTGGCTCTTTGACCAACAAGACCTTGAGTGATTTGAAGCCCTGTTACTCTCTGTCCTCATCTTCTGATAACTCTGCTTCTCACCCACTCTATCCTAGGCCATACTGGTCTCCTCAACTTGTTTTGAATAGACTAGATACTTCCTTCCTTAGGACCTCTGAAAATTGCTATTCTAGCTGATTGAAATAATCTTTTCTCAAATGTCTATGTGGTTTTACCCTTTTCCTAATTTAGGTTTCATCCATATGGCAGCTTCTCAATGAAGCTCTTCCTAGCTAAGTATTGTAATGTCTTCTGACACTTTCTATCTACTTTTATCTGCTTTTGTTTATTCCTGAGCATGTATTTCTTTTTTTTAATTTATTTTGGTATCATTAATATTGTAGTTACTAGATTCCCCCCATTATCAAGTCCTCACCACATACCGCATTACAGTTACTGTCCATCAGCATAGTAAGATGCTGTAGAGTCACTACTTTTCTTCTCTGTGCTATACTTGCCTTCCCCGTGCCCCCCTCCCTACATTATGTGTGCTAATCGTAATGCTCCTTATTCCCCTTATCCTTCCCTTCCAATCCTTCCTCCCCAGTCCCTTTCCCTTAGGTTAGGTTCTGTGAGTCTGCTGCTGTTCTGTTCCTTCAGTTTTTGCTTTGTTCTTTTACTCCACAGATGAGTGAAATCATTTGATACTTGTCTTTCTCCACCTGGCTTATTTCACTGAGCATAATACCCTCTAGCTTCATCCATGTGGTTGCAAATGGTAGGATTTGATTTCTTCTTATGGCTGAATAATATTCCATTGTGTATATGTACCACCTCTTCTTTATCCATTCATCTACTGATGGACACTTGGGTTGCTTCCATTTCTTGGCTATTGTAAATAGTGCTGAGATAAACATAGGGGTGCATGTGTCTTTTTGAAATTGGGCTCCTGCATTCTTAGGGTAAATTACTAGGAGTGGAATTCCTGGGTCAAATGGTATTTCTATTTTTAGTTTTTTGAGGAACCTCCATACTGCTTTTGGCAATGGTTGAACTAATTTGCATTCCCACCAGCAGTGTAGGTGGGTTCCCTATTCTCCACATCCTCACCAACATTTGTTGTTGTTTGTCTTTTGGATGTTGGCCATCCTAACTGGTATGAGATGATATCTCATTGTGGTTTTAATTTGCATTTCTCTGTTGATTAGCGATGTGGAGCATCTTTTCATGTGCCTGTTGGCCATTTGAATTTCTTCTTTGGAGAAGTGTCTATTCAGACACTCTTCCCATTTTTTATTTGGATTATTTGCTTTTTGTTTGTTGAGGCATGTCAACTCCTTATCGGATATGTCATTTATGAATATATTTTCCCATTCTGTAAGATACCTTTTTGGTCTCCTGATGGTGTCCTTTGCTGTATAGAAGCTTTTTAGTTTGATAATAGTCCCACTTGTTCACTTTTGCTTTTGTTTCACTTGCCCATGGAGATATGTGTTCATAAAGAAGTTGTTCATGTTTATATTCAAGAGAGTTTTGCCTATGTTTTCTTCTAAGAGTTTTATGGTTTCATGACTTACATTCAGGTCTTTGATACACTTCAAGGTTACTTTTGTGTATGGAGTTAGACAATACTCTAGTTTCATTCTCTTACAGGTAGCTGTCCAGTTTTGCCAACACCAGCTATTGAAGAGGCTATTTCCCCACTGTATATCCATGGCTCCTTCATCATATATTAATTGACCATATGTTTGGGTTTATATCTGGGCTTTCTATTCTGTTCCACTTGTCTATGGGTCTGTTCTTGTGACAGTAACAAATCATCTTGATTACTGTGGTTTTGTAGTAGAGCTTGAAATTGTGAAGCGAGTTGCCCCCTGCTTTATTCTTCCCTTGCAGGATTGCCTTGGCTTTTTGGGGTCTTTTGTGGTTCTATATGAATTTTAGAACAATTTGTTCCAGTTTTTTGAAGAATGCTGTCCATATTTTGATAGGGATTGCATTGAATCTGTAGATTTCTTTAGGCAGGATGGCCATTTTGACAGTATTAATTCTTCCTACCCCAGAGTATGGGATGCATTTCCATTTATTAGTATTCGCTTTAATTTCTCTTAGTGTCTTGTAGTTTTCAGGGTATAGGTTTTTCACTTCCTTCATTAGGTTTATTCCTAGGTATTTTCCTCTTTTTGATGCGATTGTGAATGGAATTGTTTTCCTTATTTCTCTTTCTGCTAGTTCATCGTTAGTGTATAGGAATGCAACAGGTTTCGTTGTATTAATTTTGTAATCTGCAATTTTGCTGAATTCAGATATTAATTCTATTAGTTTTGGAATGGATTTTTTTAGGGTTTTTTATGTACAATAGTGTGTCATCTGCAAACAGTGACAGTTTAACTTCTTCCTTGCCAATCTGGATGCCTTTTATTTCTTTGTGTTGTCTGATTGCCATGGCTAGGATCTCCAGTACTATGCTGAATAAAAGCAGGGAGAATGGGCATCCTTGTCTTGTTCCTCATCTTAGAGGAAAAACTTTCAGCTTCTCGCTGTTAAGTATGATATTGGCTGTGGGTTTGTCATATATGGACTTTAATATGTTGAGGTACTTGCCCTCTATACCTGTTTTGTTGAGAGTTATTATCATGAATGGATGTTGAATTTTATTGAGTGCTTTTTCAGCTTCCATGGAGACGATCATGTGGTTTTTGTCCTTCTTTTTGTTGATGTAGTGAATGATGTTGATGGATTTTTGAATGTTGTATCATTCTTGAATCCCTGGGATGAATCTCACTTGATCATGGCATGATCCTCTTGATGTATTTTTGAATTTGGTTTGCTAATACTTTGTTGAGTATTTTTGCATCTATGTTCATCAGGGATATTGGTCTGTAATTTTCTTTTTTTGTGGTGTCTTTGCCCGGTTTTGGTATTATAGTGATGCTGGCCTCATAGAATGAGTTTGGAAGTATTCCTCTTCTATTTTTTTGGAAAACTTTAATGAGAATGGGTATTATGTCTTCTCTAAATGTCTGATAAAATTCAGCAGTGACTCCATCTTGTCTGGGGATTTTGTCTGAGCATGTATTTCTATTTAGATTTTTATTCTCTGACTCTCCTCTAGAATACATTTTTTATGAAGGCGGATTTTTTCCTTTTTCTTTTCACTTATATTTCCCTAGTGTTTGACACATAATAGATGCCCAGCAGTATCTTGTTAATGCAAGAATAGTTCTTTCCATTCTTCCCCTTACAAGAAGGAAAATTTGGACTGAGTGAAAGAGGATTGTTTAATTAACACTAAGAATGGAAGTACTCATCTTAAAAGTTCTAAGTAAAATCTCTGAATTTATGATGAATCCTGCCTTTCAAAATATTTTTTGCCCAGTGTGGTTGGGGAGCAAGAGCTCCTCTAGAATTGGGACCAGGATAAAACCCACTTTAAAATCCCATCTTCATGTATTGTTGGGAAACTATTCTGAGTGGCTGGCATGGTAAACAGTGTTTCTAAGATACATATTGAAATCTTGTTGGCTGTGGCATATTTATGGCAGGGGAAGAGGGATTCTGGAATTATATGAAGCCAGGTCTGTTTTGTTAACATGACATGAAAGTTCTCAGCATTTACTGAATGTTTAATGACATGCAAGGGTTGATTAATTTAAGCCCTATTACTTCTGTATTTTTATAACAAACTTCATCTGGAGAGACACAAAGATCATAATAAGATGCATGGCATATGTGTTCCATTTTCCATTTTATTCTGTACTTCTCAGTGCTAGCACCAGAAGACCATCATTGATGAGAATCAATAGACTTCCTTCAATCTGAAGCAGAGAGTGTAGGACAGTTTACTTTAAATTCTTCTCAGTTCAATCCTTGGTGCCTGGCCTACTGCAGATGCCTAGCCCTTTCTGTCAGTAGTCCTCTGGAGGCATCAGGGATGAATACCCATCACAACAGCCCTCTTATTTACCATGGAAACTGGATTCCTGTTTCTTGAAATCAGGGTATGCAGTCTATTCATCTGCTTGATCTCAAAGGTTGGGAATGGTCCCTGGTAGGTCGTTACATAAATTTGACATTTGTATTTTGAAAAGGTTTATTCTTATTTAGTTCATCTGTGAAACTCCCTTATTATGTTTTCACAATATATTATGGATCATTAATATGTGAAGATTGGTTAATAGTGCTCTGTTAGTATATAATTTATGCTTATAGTAAATAGAATTTATGATTGAAATTATGTTTGAAAGCACCAGTACAGCAATTATTGTCAGCAAATTCCATAATGTTTTATACATTGATGGGTAGAGGGTAGGGGATGGAATCATGTTTCCTTTGAATTTATGGTTGAGGATTATGCTAAGTGCTTTTGTACATATACACTCATTTTAAAAATAATGCTTCAATATTGTTATCATCAGAACCATTTTATTGATAAGTAGTCTGAAAATCTTAGAATGGTTATGTGGTTTCCCCAAGATTAATTTGACAGTCAGACTATTAATCTGCAAATATTTATTAAACACCTACTATGGTTACATTTCTTCTATTGAAGTGATACAGACAATAAACACAATTGCAATCCTCATGATTTACCAGGTGAGAAAAAACCCAGCAATGACAATACCAAAATAGTTATTAGAAGCGAATAGTGCAATTGGATTGTTGAGATTTTACTAGTTGAAGCTATCATTTGAAACAAACTTTATTTTGCAAGTGTAGACTTGATACTCTAATAACTTATATGAATAATTTTAGCTAAATAATTTATTATATTATTATTTAACATTAGAAAATATTATTTTGGATTGTGTGAATAGCTGCTACTTTACATTAAAGAGAAGCACAGAACCAGCATATAGCTGTAGATAATAGAACATATATTGCATTTTATGGTTTACAAGTTTATTTGTAAAACAGTAACTCTGTAAAATTAGTCCCTTTTGCCTGTGACGAATATGAAATGGACCTTTGCAAGGGATGCTCAAAACTGCACAACTAATAAATGGCAGAGTGAGGATTCAAACCCACATCCTCTGGTGCCATTTACAAAGCTCTGGACACTGAAAAGAATATGTAAGCTCACTTCCTGTGCGGAAAGAAGTCCTCCAGCAAATTGTTCTAATTTTATTGCATAATTAAGCAGATTATAGTATAAATTAATGTGTTGTCACAGTTACTATTTCTTATTTACTTTTCTTTCCCTGTGAATTCTGCTACTCTGCAGGAGGTCTTTTAAGTTGAAACATCCCATTAACTTCCTTAACCGCAGCGGTGTGGAAACAAACACAGCAACCAGTGCAGCTATAATAAGCTGCCTTTAGGCACCCTGAAAGGATGTCATCTCAGACATTTGAGAGCAGCAATTCATAGAAGGAAGGTGGCCGTAGGAGAAAGCTAGAAGATAGTTTTGCTTACTTTTTCTCAAAATGGGATCTGCTTCAGAATCCTGAGAGAGTAGATTAAACATATTCCTGGGCTCCAACTTAAACTATTGAATCTGAACCTCTGGCCAGGTCCCACATGTGCCATGTTTTAAAGCTCCCTAGTGATTTTTTTTTTCATTTGAGCACATTAAATATTAAGACTGATACCTAGTTCATTCTGAGTCAGTATGCTTCAATATGCTTCAAAGGGTACTTTGCACTAGGGTATGATGGATAATTTAAACAAACAAGAATTTACTGAGAGATCTCAAAAGTTAGCTGAGACAGAAGAAGCAGTATTGGAGAAAGGAGGGATCCAAGTTAATCCTAGGGGTCTAGGAAGAGCAAACCACAATGTGAATAATCCATTCAGGACCCTAGCTCCATCTGAATGGGTGCCAGCCATTTTAATGCCTTTGCCTCCAAGGAGAGCAACAGGTCAGGACAGGTCCCTTGTCAATGGGTAGCTGGGCCTCTGCAGACCTGGCTGGATCCAGTGGGCAAAAGAGAATTCCAGTAGGGAATCTGGATGAAATTATGAAGAGAAATTAATGCTGAGCAGTCCAAATACAACTGCCCTCTCTATAGTGCATAACAGTTTAGTTTCATTATTGACTGAAGCTTAATATTGAGTTCTGCAAGGAACCCCAGTAAGATCTAGCCTGGAAGGGGCCTCTATTTACAGAAGCAATGAGTATTTAAATGCCAGATATGAACTCTAATGCCATCCAGTGATAATGAATATTAGAGCTTTAAAAGGCCTCAGTTCAGCTTCCCTCAGTCCTTTGATGGTACTTGGTGTCTGAAAAGCTTTCTCTGTGTCCACCTAATTATTCCCTTACCCTCACTGCAGTAAGGTCTGCCAGGTTTTAGGCTGTAGTGCCCCCCACACACCTAGTTTGCTTAATTCAATAATGTTTTCTTGTAAAAAGATAGCAGAGATAAATCATTTTCTTCTGTGGAGTAGTACCCACTTTAGTTATTTAGTGTTTGCAGTTTAATCATTCATATAGCTATAGTCCCCATGCCCTCAGGTTTTCATTGTCTGCCTGCTGCCTAACTTTCCCTCTACCTAGAATTTTCCTCTCCAGATCATCACATTTTTGGGTCCTTATCTGCATCCATATTTCAGATCAAGTGCAGTCTTCTTGAGGAGTTCCTCTCCAAACATCAGATCTCCATATACTTCCTATCCTGCTTCTGCCTTCCACTCTGCCCTCATTGCCTGATCATGCCCTAGTCTTATAAGGTGTTTCTATCATAGCACTCCTTGTTACCTGAAATCTTTATTGGTAAATTGATTTGTTTAATCTGTGTTAGAATATTAACCCCTCTTCCCTGACACACATATACACCCAAATAAACTAGAAAGTGTATGCCTTTCTCACCTTGGTATGCCTAAGACTGTCCCTTATTTTGAGTAGTGTGTAATGAATTTATATATCTTACTTCAATATATAGTTTTCATAATGCTATTGGCCTTATCAGGGGACAATTCTCCTTCTCCATCCTATCTTTAACCATTGCCTTAAATTAACCTCTATGCCTTGGAGTTTGCTGAATATGCAGTAGTCTTCCATTCTCCATGAGGATTTCTGTTTTCTTTGCCTACACAGAGTTAAAAAAAATAAAAGTAAGTCACAGAGTGAATTGGGTTTTAGACCTTGTAACACTCCATGATTTTTTGTTTCTCTTTTTTTTAATACTTTTTACTGAAATACAGATCATATGCAATATTTGTTTCAAGTTAACACCTTAGTGACTCATCAGTTATATGCATTTATTCAGTGCTCACCATGATAAGTGTAGGTACCATCTGTCACCAAAACTTTTGCAGTATTATGAACTACATTCACTATGCTATACTTCCACCCTAGTCACTAAATTATTTTATAATTTATAGTTTGTACTTCTTTATCCCCTTAACCTGTTTCACCCTCACCTCTACAACCAACCATCCATTCTCTGTGTTTATGAGTCTGTTTTTGTTTTGTTTGTTTTGTTTTTCAGATTCCACATAAGTGAAAGTATATGGTATGCCTTTTTCCCTGAATGACTTATTTCCCTTAGCATAATACCCTCTAGGTCCTTCTTTGTTGTTGCAAATGGCAAGATTTTTTTTTAATAACTGGATAATAATCCATTATATAGATGTATCATGTCTTCTTTATCCATTCTTCTGTTGATGCACACTTCAGTTGATTCCATATCTTGGCTATTGTAAATAATGCTGCAAAAAGCACAGGGGTCCATATGTCTTTTCTAATTAATGATTTCATTTACTTTGGATACATTCCCAGAAGTGGAATTCCTGGGATATGGTATTTGTATTTTTAGTTTTTTGAGGAACCAGTATACTCCTTTCCACTGTGACTGTGCCAATTTTCAATCCCACCAGCAGTGTATGAGGGTTCCTGTTTCTCTACATCCTCACCAACTCTTGTTATTTCATGTCTTGTTTATACTATCCATTCTCACTGGTGTGAGGTGATAACCTCATTGTGGTTTTGATTTGCATTTCCCTGATTATTAGAGATGTTGAGCATCTTTTTGTGTGTCTGTTGTCTATCTGTATGTCTTCTTGGGAAAAATGTCTATTCAGGTCCTTGGCCCATTTTTAATTGTATTCTTTGTTTTTTTAGTGTTTGGTTGTATGAGTTATTTATATATTTTGGATATTAGCCCTTTATCAGATATATTGTTTGCAAATATATTCATCCATATGGTAGTTTGCCTTTTGTTTTGTCGATGGTTTCCTTTGTTGTGCAGAAGAATTTTTTTTGTTGTAATCTCAATTGTTTACTTTTGCTTTTGTTTCCCTTGCTTAGGAAAATATATCAGGAAAATGTGTCTAATATTGATGTTCAAGAGCTTATTGCCTATGTTTTCTTCTAGGAATTTTAGGTCTTAGGTCTTGGCTTTAGGTCTTATATTTAGGTCTTTAATCCATTTTGAGTTTATTTTTGTGTATGGTGTAATATAATGGTTTGGTTTCATTATTTTTTTTGTAGCTGTCCAGTTTTCCCAACACCATTTATTGAAGAGACTGTCTTTTCCCCATAGTATATTTTTGCCTCCTTTGTCATAAATTAATTGACCATAAAGGTATTGATTTATTTCTAGTCTCTCTCTTCTGTTCCATTGGTCTGTGTATCTGTTTTGTGCCAGTACCATACTGTTTTGATTTCTGTAGTTTTGGAGTACTGTTTGAAATCAAGAAGTGTGAACCTCTAGCTTTATTACTTTTCTCAAGATTATTTTGGCTATTCAGGGTTTTTGTTTTGTGTATCCATTATAGGTTTTTGGCTTGTGATTACCACAGGGTTCTTATATGATATCCTACATACATAGTAAACTATACTAAGTTAATGGTCTCTTAAGTTTGAATGCATTCTAACAACACTACATTTTTTACTTCCCCTCCTCTGCATGTTACATATATAACGCCTACTTTTATGCCTTTTTATTTAGGGATTCCCTTAACTGATTTTTAGATGTAATGATTATACTACTTTTGTCTTTTGACCTTCATACTAGTTTTTAAGTGATTGATCTACCTCTGATATATGTTTACTTTTACCTGTGGAATTTTTGCTTTCATGTTTTTCATACTTCTAGTTAGGGTCTTTCTTTTCCTTTTAAAGAAGAACGTTTATCATTTCTTATAAGGCTGGTTTAGTGATTGTGAACTCTTTTAACTTATGTTTATGTGTGAAGCTCTTTATCTCCTCTTCCATTATGAATGATAACCTTAGTGGGTAGAGTATTCTTGGTTGGAGGTTTTTCTTTTTCAGTGCTTTAAATACATCATTCCACTCTCTTATAACCTGTAGAGTTTCTGCTGAAAAATTAGCTGATAGCTGGGATTTCCCTTGTAGGTAACTCATTGCTTTTCTATTGTTGCTTTTAAGATTCTCTCTTTGTCTTTGATCTTTGACATTTTCAGTTGTCCTGATGTGGACTGCTTTGGGTTTATCTCAGCTTCCTGGACCTGGGTATCTGTTTCCTTCCCCAGGTTAGGGAAGTTTTCAGCTATTATTTTTTTCAAGTAAATTTTTTTACTCCTTTCTCTCTTCTTCTGGGACTCCTATAATGTGAAAATTGAAATGTTTGGTATTGTTACAGAGCTCCCCTAACCTATCCTCATTTTGTTTTATTCTTTTTTCCTTTTGCTGCTCAGGTTGAGTGTTTTTTATTACCCTGTCTTCCAAGTCACTGATCCATTCTTCTGTATCCTCTAGTGTGCTATTGATTCCCTCTAGTGTATTTTTCATTTCATTTATTGTATTCTTCATCTTTGTTTGATCTGTTTTATATTTTCTACCTCTTTGTAGAGGTTCTGAGTTCCTCCAGTCTTCTCTAAATTCTGGGGAGCAGCTTTATAATTATTAATTTGAACTTTTTATCCAGTAGATATCTTAACTCTGTTTCATTTAGTTCTTTTTCTGAAGTTTTGTCATGTTCTTTTGTTTTAAGCATATTCTTCTATCTCCTCATTTTTTTTTGACTTTTTGTGCTTGATTCTCTGAATTAGTTGAAAGGGCTACCTCTCCCAGTCTTGAAGGATTGTCCTTGTATAGGGACAGTCCTCTGGGTAGACTGTATGTGTCTGCTGGTTTTGAGGGCTGGCTGGAGGCCTAGTGAGCATGAGCTGAGGGTATACTGGTATCAGGGCTCTGACGGCATGGTTGAAGAGGGGAAAAGTTAGAAGGGCCTAACTGAAGGGATTCCTGAGTGGTTACTGATGGATCCCACCCTGGCAGGTAAGCCATGGGCCCAACCTTTCTTCTGTAGCTATTGGCTCCACACACAGATATATATGTAGCAGAGGCTCAGGAGTGCCCTCCAGAAGTGGGCAACAACCAGCTTCCTACCTGTGATGTAGTTCCAGGCCCAGTTATGGCCTCCTGTAAAGATCACCCCTGTGGCTACTGGGTCACTAACCACCGTTCAGCGGTGGCCAGTGTGAGCTCTCTAGGGATCTGCAGGACTGTCTCTTTGCCCTTGGGACAATGTGATCTGAATGTGTTTTCCAGCTGGCATGTCTATATGTGGGAAGCCTCCTAGACAAAGTCTAAAATTGGTGTGTGTGCTCTGACCCAGCTCTCCACGCCACTCTCAATGTGGGGAAGGTGCGTAAACAATGGTACTCACCAGACCTCCAATTTAGAGAGAGTTGCAGTGTTCCCTGCCAAACAGTGGTGCTTTAGTTCTGTAAATTGGGTTTTTTCACTTGTAGTCTAGATGCACTTTTAAAGTGCAGCTTTTTTCCTGTGCCTCAAGGCAGGGAATCTATGTTCAGATCCCTCAGTGATATCCCTCTAACATGGGTTGTTGAGATGGGGGTGGGGTTCCCTCCATTACCCTGTCTCTGTCTCTCCTGCCATCTTTTATGTGCAGGAAATGCTTACTCAGTCCTCGGTTCTCCCTAAAAATGTATTGCTCTGTGTGTAGGTGTAAGTTCCGTGTGAAGGTGGGAGGAGGTAGGTTCATCATCTTTCTTAGTTGCCATCATCCTATCTTCTTGTTATTGCTAAATTTTCTCTCCAGATTTCCTTGCCTTTCCTTTTGTAAGAGCTTAACTGTGCCTTGTACAAATCAGAAACTTAAATACAATTAGTCTCTTAATAACTAGTTTTAATAAGAGTTTAAATAGCTGGCTTACATCAACAAAGTAAGCATTTTTATTTAAAAATGAGCATTATGTCTGAATGTAATCATTTAAAAATAAGTGTATCTTTAAACCATAAGTGGAAAAATTATTTCAACTATAAAGTAAAACTGTCAGTTATAAGTACTGAAATTTTAGGCAATGATTAGGAAAGATGATAGGTGTTAAATGTGAAACATTTTAAACTATTGATTAAAGTAGTGTTTATATTTTTTATTGTCAACTATAATTACATATATTTTATATAATGATATAGATATGTAAAATTAGGTTTTATGTCTAATATATATATGTTATGTATAATATATAAATATATAAAACTAGATTCAATTAAATATGTAATTACATATAATATATATTTAATTAAATCTGATTTTATTTTGTTTTATTTTTGCTTATGATAGCACCATTAGACTCTGCAGATAAATTCCAGTGCCTATGAAATTCAGAGCATCAAGATTTTTACATTTAAATGAATGAGTCTTCCTCCAAGGGATGTTATAAGCCCATTCTTAACTATTTGGGCAATTCAAAAAGCTACACTCTATTGATTTATACTATTTCATCTGTCTTTTTTTTTAATTAAAGGCTAATTTATTTTTGATCTCTAATTTTATAAGGAAAGCTAGTAAAGTTGTTTGGCTAACTTTATTAAAATATAATTTCATACAAAGTTAAGATTTTGATAGCAAAAATAAAACAACTTAGATTTCATTGTTTTTTTTTTTAATTATATCAGTGATAAATATTTCAATTGATCTTCATTTGTGAGTCAGTGAATCCTGACCATGAATAATCATGGTTTTCCAGTGGATATGTTACAGCAATATTAGTCCTTTGTTTTGTTTTGTTTTTAATTTATGGTACAGATTCTATGCATTTACAGAATTTGGGAGAAAGAGTGATGAGCATAGCTAAATAATTTTTACTTTTTATATTTATATTTATATTTTAGTCACAATTGACATTTAAAATTTAATTATCAATTTCCAAAGATAATCTCATCAAATATTAATTATTGCATTTTCAGCATTATTACTGCTTTTCTTAGAGAATAACATAAATATTAATTTATTTGTCAATATTAATTTTCTTGGGAGTGAAACAATTGATATAGAAAGTATACACTTCAGTTTATGATATTGGATAGAGTACTGTGATATTTCCCACCATTATAAAGTAAACATATGTATTAAAATGAAAGTAATTATCATAATCAGGAAAAATAAGACTGAGTGCATTTTTGGCAAATTGTACATCAGAAAATAATCAAATGTGTTAACTTGATCCTTTTAAAATACACATTTTCATGTGTAATATAAGTGTGTTTATGTGTATTATTAATATCAATTATATTTGTTTTATAAGGTGTAAGTACATTTTTATTAATTAGATATCTAATATTTGAAGAAAACCCTTATTTTAATAGTTAAATCATTCAAGCCATGGAAAGACACTGTGAGACCATAAACCTTGAGAGTTTACTATACATTTCGACAACTATGACACTTTCTGAAAAGATAAATAACAATGCAAACAATATACTTCATAAGTAATGCAACATATATAAATGTCAGTCTATTTTTAGAAAGGAGGAACTGTGTTATTGAAGAGGCTACAGTTAGTTTGAATAATGTGAAAAACTTCACGATAGAGGATTTTTAAGGAGCTATGAAAATTGTTCAGTATCAGGAGACAGACTATTGATGGATGGGATTTTCAAGAAAGACTTGAAAAGGGAGATAGAAAAGGAAATAGATATGGCCCAGGAGACAGAGGGATGTAAATATGGGCAGAGAGGATTAATTGTGTACTGAATCGTGACATATATTGGAAAATGTAGTTTAGGATGGACTATAAGAAATTCTGATGAGTTTAAGTATTGGAATTGTATACTTTAGCAATGGTGGGTCAAATTAATGATTTTCCAATATTTGGAAGATTTCTTGGAGAGAAAGATTGGATATATTCAATTTCAAAGTGTGTGGATAGATTACTTGATAAGATTTTCTGGAGAGTTGCTAAAAATGCATATTCAAAGTCCATGTATACTCCAGCCTTCGGATTCAGTAAATCTCAGGACTTTGTATTTTTAGCAAGAGCTCCTATATTACTTCACAATGAAGTCCCAGAACCACTAGAAGAGAGAACCATAGCCAGTGAAACTTTACTTTGGGGTTGCTAGACTCCTAGTGTCTTTTCCTCAAATGTGGAATATCTCAAACATTCTAACTGAATAATACACTTGTACAATTGAACATGACTCTATTTTTTTGGGTTAAGTCTGAAATAATCAGAAATTATGATTGTCTCCCAATGTGTGTTCAAAGACCTCAGAGAACATTATTGGTCACCTTTATTAAATTGTCACCATATTAATCAGGACTCTATTGATTGTGTGAACTAGAAATCCAAAGAATATGCAAACTCAGCAATTCCATTTCTTTAATTATGTGTAACTCCAGGGCAAAAATATGTTCCCAGCCTGGGGCAATTACCTTTGAAGCAGAAATCAGTTAAAGGGAAAAATGAAGTGGAGAAACCGTTTATTGCTTACAGGCAGTCATCCACTTCTGCTTGCCTGTGTCTCTCATGACCTAGCTGCAAAAAAGGAATCCCATTCAACCTCTCTGGTCCAGATAGGCCCTTGCTCCCCCTTGTAATCACGTACTGATATGAAGATGGTCTACTCTTCACCTCTTGGAAAGACCTATTGATATGGAGATGCACTAAGGCCATGTGAGGATTCTAGAAATACTATAATTTTACCCACACTATGGTGGAAGAAAACTTACTTTTTTGCAAACAAGTTAAAAGTTTCACGGGATTTTGCTCTTTTTTTTTTTTTAGTTTGCACTTAAAAATATATAAGTCTACCATTTAAGAAAAGAAATACAACTCCATTGCAGCTGTTGATGCATATGTAGAATTGGTGTGAAAAATAATGGAGGCTTCAATTTGTTTTTCAAGAACCTGTAAATGGTTCTCTTTTATTCCTCCCTCTGTGAAAAATCAAATCAGTACTCTTTGGCATTTGCCCAAATGAGTTGAATACTTAACACGTACAAAGAAACCTACATATGAATGTTTATAATAGCTTTATTAATAATTGCCAAAATTTGGAAGATGTCCTTCAGTAAGTGAACAGATGAATAAACTGTGGCATATCCAGACAATGGAATATTATTCAACACACACACACACACACACACACACACACACACACATACACACACAAAGCTATCAAGCTAAGAAAAAACATGGAGGAAACTTAAATGCATATTTTTAAAGGAAAGAAGCCAATCTGAAAGACTTCATACTGTATTATTCCAACTGTATGACATCTCAGAAAAGGCAGAACTATGGAGACAGTTAGATCAGTGGTTGTGAGGCAGTAGTGGTGGGTGAAGTGTTTAGGAAGGGATAAATAGGTGGAGCACAGAGGATTTTTAGGGCAGTAAAAATACATTGTATGATACTCTAATGATGGATATATGTCATTATACATTTTCCAAACCCATAGAATGTACAGCACCATGAGTGAACTGTAATGCAATCTATGGATATGAGTGATTCTGATGTATCGATATAGGTCTACCAGTTGTACCAAATAGGCTTGATAATTAGCCAGGACAACTCGCAGAACTCAGGAAAGTGTTTTACTTACTATTATCATTACTTACTATTATGGTTTATTATAAAGGGTATAACTCAGGAACAGCTAAATGGAAGACATAAATAGGGCATGGTATAGGGAAATGAGCATGGACCTTCCATACCATCTTCATATGTACCACTCTTCCATTGCCTTTATGTGTTCGTCAACCCAGAAGCTCTCTATACCCCATTGTTTAGGGGTTTTATGGAAGTTTGATTATGTAGCCATAATTGATTAAATCATTAACTATTCATGATTAGTTCATTCTCCAGCTATCAGATGTGGAACATCTCAAACATTCCCCAGGGATCAGGGATGGGGCTAAAAGTTTCAATGCTCTAATCATACCTTGGTCTTTCTGGTGCCCAGTACCCACCCTGAAGGGGTTCCAGACAACAGTCATCTCATTCACATGCAAAAGACACTCATTACTTTGGAGAGTAATGAGTGACAAAAACCAAAGAAACAACTGACACTTGAACAACGTGGGTTTGAACTGTGCATGTACACTTATCCTCAGATTTTTTTTCAAAAAATATGTTTGAAAAAATGTAGATTTGTGACAATTTGAGAAAACATTTTCTTTTCTTAGCTTACTTTATTGTAAGAATACAGCATATAATATGTATAATATAAAAAACTGTATTAATATACTGCTTATGTGATGGCTAGTAAGGCTTCCAGTCAACAGTAGGCTATTAGTAGTTAAGCTTTTGGGGAGTCAAGAGTTTTATGGAGATTTTTGAGACTGAGGGTTCGGTGCCCCTAACCCCTAATGTTGTTCGATGTCAACTGTATTGTATCACAGCCCACCACTAACTTTTCTTTTAAAAAATAAAACAATTACTGGTTTATCATGTGCATGAAAGTTTTTTACTATGTTGTCACTAATTTGAAGGTAAAGTTTTATGGATTTGCATGAACTGTGAATTCTATGCTTCCCTTGCAATAGATAAAATGTAGATGAGTAATATATTAAAGGGTGCTGGAAAATATTCATAAAGCATCCACTTTTGGTCTATCTGAAGTAGTCAGCATTTTCTTATTAGTATTGTACTTTTATATGGTGTGCCCATTTTATATCATGTTCTTTTGTTCCATTATCTAACTAAAAAAAATGATAGCTTCTATGTAACAATTAAACTAGTCTCTCTTTTGGAGAACGCACATTTGCTTGACCTGCTTTGATGAATAATAACTGAAATGGATGAAGAGGGGAATTGTTCTAGCAATAAATATTTAAGTAGGAGTAAGGCACTTTAAGAAGCTAATGTATACAAGCCATATTGGTTAATATTAAAAAACTGACATAAAAATTATAAAAAGATATGTCAATCATAATCTAAGACATACTATAAACATCAGTGAATCTAACCCTCTTTCAATCTTAACTTGTTTCTCAATATCCAAATTCTGTAACAATAAATACATTCATAATGGTGAAACTTAGGCATTTATCAATTTATCTACTAGAAGATTACATGGCACTATTCCTTTATGGTACATATTTAACAATTTAATAAACTATTAACATTAAAAGGCACTTTATTAAATTACATAAGCCTAATCAGCAATTATATAAACTATAGTATAACATATTTATACCAATTTAGGGAAAATGCTTTTTTTGATATCTTTAATTATTTTTTAATCTCTGAAAACCTTGTAGAATTTGAACTAGAGGAAAAATATCTGCATTCTGAGTTTTGATATCAGTATTCTAAATTACAAATGCTTGTACTTGAACAAATTATATTGTGCTTGTACTTGAACAAATTAAATTATATTTTTTCCTTTAAAGGGAGATTATCAATGGTTGAAGAATAATTCAGGCTATTTATCATTGCAAAAATAAAATAACAAGAAAGCCCATTTAGGAGACATATTAATCTCCTGTGTTACTCTAGAAGCAAGCAGAATTTTAAAAAATCTTCAAAAATTATTTTGAATGTACCTCTTCTGTTCTTAAAGTATATATCTAACTTTCAGAAAGTTAAGACATTTAGGCTAAGTCAATACTAGATACTGATGCTCCAGAAAGTAAAAAGGTAGGAAAGTTTTGACAAAATTTCAAAGTTTGTGGGGAGGGACTCAAGATGGCAGTGTGAGTAGGGAGGCAGAAATCTCCTCCGCAAACCATATATATTTTTGAAAATACAACAAATACAACTACTCCTAAAAGAGAGACCAGAAGATACAGTACAACAGCCAGGCTACATCTACATCTGCAAGAACTCAGCATCTCACAAATAGGGTAAGAAAGAAAGCCATGACCTGGCAGGACTGGAGCACTCTACCCACCCCAGCTCACCTGCAGGCTGCTAAATAACCAGCCCTAGTAATCTGCACTGAGAGCACAGACACACATTGCATGGTGTACTGCATATTAGAGAAACAGAAAAGTAAAATCCGAGATGGAGACTGCGAGAAGGTCCCCATAGCCGGCTCCCCTGGGACAAAAGAAAAGTGGGCACTTTTTAAAAGTCTTAAAGGGACAAAGGCTTAACAGCTGGACAAAATCATCCTGGCACACTCGGCGCAGCAGGCTGGGAATCTTAAGGAACTTAACCCTAACACCCTGGGTGGTAATCCAGCCCTGAAGCCCCTCATGGCAATAAGCAGCCTGCCATTCATTCACCCCAGCCAGCAAACTGAATGACCCGCCACAGCTGCACAGCAGCTGGGGAACAGCTCTTCCCATAGCAACCACACAGAGTCGTGTCCCAGCACACAGCTAACTGAGACAGACCTGGATGGCTGCCACCAGGGCGTAGTTGCCCAGCACAGACAGAGGAAGGCAGAACAAGATCTGGAAGGCATGAAGGGGCACCGTTCTCGCAGGAGAACACACCCAGTGTGTCTGCAATCCCCTGCAGAGTTCTAGGCTATCCAGAGGGCTGCCCCACCCATGGCAGCTCAGGAGATTATCCCAGAGATTGCTACTGGTGTGTGGGTAAATGGCACAGGCAGTGGAGAAGGGCAAGGCGACCAGCAAGCAAGAAGGGACTTTGTTCTCCCAGCTGACACATGTGCCACCTGCCTACGACCACTTCTATCACCATGAAAATGGAGGAGAATCTGGTCCAGTCAAAAATCACTGAGACAACCCCAGGTAGAGGGCCTGGGGAGAGATATAACCAATCTTCCTGAAAAATAATTCAAAATAAAAGTCATAACCATGCTGATGGATCTGCAGAGAAATATGCAAGAGCTAAGGGATGAAGTCCTGAGGAGAAAACAGAAATGAAGCAATCGATAGACGGTCTTAAGAGCAGACTGGACAAGGTGCAAGAGACAGTTAATGGAATAGAAATCAGAGAACAAGAATACAGAGAAGCTGAGGCAGAGAGAGATAAAAGGATCACTAGGAATGAAAGAATATTAAGAGAACTGTGTGACCAATCCAAACAGAACAATATTCACATTATAGGAGTACCAGAAGAAGAAGAGAGAGAAAAGTGTCTTTGAAGAAATAATTGCTGAAAAATTCCCCAGCTGGGGAAGGAAATAGTCTCTCAGACCATAGAAGCCCACAGATCTCCCAACACAAGGGACCCAAGGAGGACAACACAAAGACACATAATAATTAAAATGACAAAGATCAAAGACAAGGACAGAATATTAAAGGCAGCCAGAGAGAGAAAAAGGATCGCCTACAAAGGAAAACCCATCAGGCTATCATCAGACTTCTTGAAAGAAAACTTGGCCAGAAGAGAATGGCATGATATATTTAATGCAATGATACAGAAGGGCCTTGAACCAAGAATACTGAATCCAGCATGATTATCATTTAAATTTGAGGAGGGATTAAACAATTTACAGAAAATCAGAAGTTGAGGGAATTTTCCTACCACCTCTACAGGATATTTTAAAGGGACTGCTCTAGATAAAAGCACTCCTAAGGTTAAATAGATGTCACCAGAGAAAATAAAATCACAGCAAAGAAAGCAGACCAACCAAATGCTAACTAAATGCAGAAATAAAATCAACTATCCACAAAAGCAGTGAAAGGAAACACAAAAGAGTACATAATAAAACACCTAACATATAAAGAATGGAGGAGGAAGAATAAGAAGGGAGAGAAATAAAGAATCATCAGACTGTGTTTATAATAGCTTAATAAGAGTGTTAAGTTAGATGGTTAGATAGTAAAGAAGCAACCCTTGAACCTTTGGTAACCATGAATCCAAAGCCTGCAATGCCAATAAGTACATATCTATCGATAATCACCTTAAATATAAATGGACTGAATGCACCAATCAAAAGACAAAGTAATAGAACAGATAAAAAAGCAAGACACATCTATATGCTGCTTACAAGAGACTCACTTCAAACCCAAAGACATACACCGACTAAAAGTGAAGGGATGGAAAAAGATATTTCATGCAAACAATAGGGAGAGAAAAGCAGGTGTTGCAATACTTGTATCAGACAAAATAGACTTCAAAACAAAGAAAGTAACAAGAGAGAAAGAAGGACATTACATAATGATAAAGGGGGCAGTCAAAGATTATATAATCATTATAAATATCTATTCACCCAACACAGGAGCACCAACATATGTGAAACAAATACTAACAGAATTAAAGGAGGAAATAGAATACAATGCATTCATTCTAGAAGACTTCAACACACCACTCACTCCAAAGGACAGATCAAACAGACAGAAAATAAGT
Source organism: Phataginus tricuspis (assembly GCA_029783875.1). NCBI lineage: Eukaryota > Metazoa > Chordata > Mammalia > Pholidota > Manidae > Phataginus > Phataginus tricuspis. Next base: position 4,835,178 of record JAQQAC010019064.1, read on the forward strand.
AAGGACACAGAGCCACTGAACAACACACTAGAACAGTTGGACCTAACAGACATTTGCAGAACTCTACACCCAAAAGCAGCAGGACACACATTCTTCTCAAGTGCACTTGGAACATTTTTCAGAATAGACCACACACTAGGCCACAAAAAGGGCCTCAGTAAATTCAAAAAGATTGAAATTCTACCAACCAACTTCTCAGATCCCAAAGGTATAAAACTAGAAATAAATTGTACAAAGATAATAAAAAGGCTCACAAACACATGGAGGCTTAACAACATGCTCCTAAATAATCAATGGATCAATGACCAAATTAAAACAGAGGTCAAGCAATATATGGAGACAAATGATAACAACAGCACAAAGCCCCAACTGCTGTGGGACGCAGCAAAGGCAGTTCTAAGAGAAAAGTATATAGCAATCCAGGCCTATTTAAGGATGGAAGAACAATCCCAAATGAATAGTCTAAAGTCACAATTATTGAAATTGGAAAAAGAATAACAAATGAGGCCCAGAGTCAGCAGAAGCAGGGACATAATAAAGATCAGAGAAGCAATAAATAAAAATGAAAAGAATAAAACCATAGAAAAAATCAGTGAAACCAAGAGCTGGTTCTTTGAGAAAAAAAACAAAATAGAAAAACCCCGAGACAGACTTATTAAGAGAAAAAGAGAATCTACACACAAACAGAATCAGAAATGAGAAAGGAAAAATCACGATGGACTCCACAGAAATACAAATAATTATTAGAGAATACTATGAAAATCTATATGCTAACAAACTGGGTAACCTAGAAGAAATAGACAACTTCTTAGAAAAATACAACCATCCAAGACTGACCAGGGAAGAAACAGCAATTCTAAACAGACCAATTACCAGCAATGAAATTGAATTGGGAATAAAAATACTACCCAAGAACAAAACACCCTGGCCAGATGGATTCACTGCTGAATTTTATCAGACATTTAGAGAAGACATAATACCCATTCTCCTTAAAGTTTTCCAAAAAATAGAAGAGGAGGGAATACGTCCAAAGTAATTCTATGAAGCCAACATCACTCTAATACAAAAACCAGGAAAGACCCCACAAAAAAAGAAATTTATGAACCAATATCCCTGATGAACGTAGATGCAAAAATACTGAACAAAATATTATCAAACCGAATTCAAAAATACATCAAGAGGACCATGCACCATGATCAAGTAGGATTCATCTTAGGGATACAAGGATGGTACAACATTAGAAAATCCATCAAAATCATCCACCACGTCAACAAAAAGACAGAGACCACATGATCATCTCCATAGATGCTGAAAAAGCATTCAACAAAATTCAACATCCATTCATGATAAAAACTCTCAACAAAATGGGTATAGATGGCAAGTACCTGAACATCATAAATGCCATATATGACAATCCCACAGCCAACATCATACTTAACAGCGAGAAGCTGAAATCTTTTCACTTAAGATCGGGAACAACACAGGAATGCCCACTCTCTCCAGTGTTATTCAACATAGTACTGGGTATACTAGCCATGGCAATCAGACAAAACAAAGAAATACAAGGCATTCAGATTGGTAAAGAAGTCAAAACTGTTACTATTTGTAGATGACATGATATTGCACGTAAAAACCCTAAAGACTCCACTCCAAAACTACTAGAACTAATATCTGAATTCAGCAAAGTTGCAGGATACAAAATTAATACACAGAAATCTGTTGCTTTCCTATATACTAACGATGAACTAGCAGAAAGAGAAATCAGGAAAACAATTCCATTCACAACTGGATCAAAAAGAATAAAATACCTAGGAATAAACCTAACCAAGGAAGTGAAAGAACTATACCCTGAAAACTACAAGACACTCTTAAGAGAAATTAAAGAGGACACTAACAAATGGAAACTCATCCCATGCTCTTGGCTAGGAAGAATTAATATGTCAAAATGGCCATTCTGCCTAAAGAAATCTACAGATTCAATGCAATCCCTATCAACATACCAATAGCATTCTTCAATGAACTGGAACAAATAATTCTAACATTCATATGGAACCACAAAAGACCCGAATAGCCAAACCAATCCTGAGAAAGAAAAATAAAGCAGGGGGGATCTTGCTTATCAACTTCAAGCTCTGCTACAAAGCCACAGTAATCAAGACAATTTGGTACTGGCACAAGAATAGACTCACAGACCCATGGAATAGAATAGAAAGTCCAGATGTAAACCCAAACATATATGGTCAATTAATATATGATAAAGAAGCCATCAATATACAATGGAGAAATGACATCCTCATCAACAGCTGGTGTTGGCAAAACTGGACAGCTACATGTAAGAGAATGAAACCAGATCATTGTCTAACCCCATACACAAAAGTAAATTTGAAATGGATCAAAGACCTGAATGTAAGTCATGAAACCATAAAGCTCTTAGAAAAAAACATAGGCAAAATCTCTTGGACATAAACATGGGCAACTCCTTCATGGACATATTATCCTGGGCAAGGGAAACAAAAACAAAAATGAACAAGTGGGACTATATCAAGCTGAAAAGCTTCTGTACAGCAAAGGACACCATCAATAGAACAAAAAGACATCGTACAGTATGGGAAAATATATTCATAAATGACATATCCAATAAAGGATTGACATCCAAAATATATAAAGAATTCATGCATCTCAACAATCAAAAAGCAAATAATCCAATTAAAAAGTGGATAGAGGATCTGAACAGACACTTCTCCAAGGAAGAAATTCAGATGGCCAACAGGTACATGAAAAGATGCTCCACATCGCTAATCATCAGAGAAATGCAAATTAAAAACACAGTGAGATATTACCTCATACCAGTAAGGATGGCCACCATCCAAAACACAAACAACAACAAATGTTGGCAAGGATGTGGAGAAAGGGGAACCCTCCTACACTGCTGGTGGGAATGTATATTAGTTCAACCATTGTGGAAAGCAATATGGAGGTTCCTCAAAAATCTCAAAATAGAAATACTTTTAACCCGAGAATCCCACTCCTAGGAGTTTATCCTAAGAATGCAGCATCCCAGTTTGAAAAAGACATATGTACCGCTATGTTTATCGCAGCACTATTTACAAAAGCCAGGAAATGGAAGCAACCCAAGTGTCCATCTGTAGATAAATGGATAAAGAAGAGATGGTACATACACACAATGGAATATTATTCAGCCATAAGAAGAAAACAAATCCTACCATTTGCAACAACATGGATGGAGCTAGAGGGTATTATGCTCAGTGAAATAAGCCAGGTGGAGAAAGACAAGTATCAAATTACTTCACTCATCTGTGGAGTATAAGAGAGAAAAAAACTGTAGGAACAAAACAGCAGCAGACTCAGAGAACCCAAGAATTGACTAACCGTTACCAAAAGGAAAGAGACTGGGAAGGATGAGTGGAAAGCGAGGGATAAGGAGTAAAAAAGGGGCATTACGATTAGCAGACAACAAAGAGTAGGTACACGACGGGGAGGGCTGTACAACACAGAGAAGACAAGTAGTGATTCTATATCTTCTTACTATGCTGATGGACAGTGACTGTAATGGGGTATGTGATGGGGACTTGATGATGGGGGTGAGTCTAGTAAACATAATGTTCCTCATGTAATTGTAGATTAATGATATGAAAATAAAAATAATTAATTAATTAATTAAAAAAATTTTTTCAAGATTTGACAAAGTTCCCTTCCTGGGACCTTCAAAAGAAAAACTGAAAAATAAGTAGGGGTGTAGTTCATTACACTGAAAAGATTAGGTCTTTCTTTTGTTCATTCGTATGTGAAAACACAGACTGCTAAATGACTGAGCAGAGATTTGTACATAGATTTGTCTGAATCAAGTCTTTGACCACAATACTGTAATATAGTGCTTCAGAAGGTATTTTGTTGAGCCAGATTACCTTAATTCAAACTCCTACTCTGTACTTACCAGCTGCATAATCTTGGACAAGTTACTTAAACCTCATGTCTCACTTTTCAGCTCTAAATTGAGATAATGATGATAATAATACCTCATCAAGTTGTGAGGATTAGGTGAATCAGTACATTTAATGCACTTAGAATGGTTAATGGAAGATAGTAATTGCTCAAATTATTTATTAAGTGGATTTATGTACATCCCTAGGGGTATGTTTGTCATCAGTCATAGAATGCTGTCTGTGAATTTACGTTGTTCAGTTATATATTCTATTCTTCTTTGAAAGGAATTTATTGACAGGAGTTCAACTTAAAGTGTTTTTTTTTTTTGTATGTATTGCCATTTGAGAAACTAAGAAGTACAAGCTTCTGATTCAGAAATGTTTGTTTTTCTAGTTCTCAGGTGAGCTAAATGTATAAATTGGTACAAATGCTTTAGAAAGTTATTTGCTATTATTGCATGAAATAATTTGATGAAATAATTCTGGTTAGATGTCTCGGAGAAAATATTTCTGGTTTATATTGGAGATAATCCCAGGATGTTCAGAGCGCTGTCTTCACAATAGCAAATATATGGAAGCAAATCAAATGCTTCTCTAGAAGGAGTGACTGAATGTGGAACAAACTGTTATAAAGCAGTAAAAGAAAGAAACTATAATTATATGGTGGTTAATTTTATCTGTCAGTCTGACAGGGCTGAAGGATGCTCACAGCTGGTAAAACATTATTTCTGGATTTGTCTTTGAGGGTGTTTCTGGCAGAGATTAACATTTGAATTGGCAGATTGAGTAAGGCGGGGCAAACATGATCTCTGACTGAGCTGGGTCATCAGGCTTCTCCTGCCCTCAGACATCAGTGATCCTGGTTTTAGGCCTTCAGACTTGAACAGGGACTTACACCATTGACCCCTTTTACTCCCATTCTCAGACCTTTGGACTTGGACAGGGACATATACCATCAGCTCCCCTGAGAATCAGGGGAGAACTTTTTCTCTCTGAGAAACTTTCTACTAGGACTGAATTACAACACGGTTTTCCAGGTATTCCAGCTGTAGACAACAGATTGTGGGACTCCACAGCCTCCTTAATAACATGAGCCAATTCCTATAATAAATCTCCTATTATGTGCATCTCTCTGTATATACCACTAATTCTGTTCAGTAGAGAATCCAAACTAATACAAATGGTACACAACATTGGACATGAATCTTGGCAATATAAACCCGAGCAAATTAAATATAATCTAATTTTAATGAAAATAATTATTAAAAATATATAAATAAAATAAAACTATGTGAAAATGAGAGAAAGTGAATGACAAACTGTAGCTCTGGGAGGAGGGGTTTCCCTGCCAGGAGCAAGGTCTCTGTGAATTTGGTGAGGCCATAGAAAGGCAAGAGCAAAAAGCTGAGGGAAAAGGGGGTTACCATGTTTATTCTCACTGTAGTCATAGGCAGCTCGGTGCAAGCAGCTGGCATGAATACACTCCCCAAGTCAGCTATGGGTCCTGCTCCCCAGCATGAGCGTCAATAGGTCCAAGTCGCTCTTACTCCCTTCCCTCCAAGCTCCCTGCTCCCATGCTCAGGCTTAATTCTACACATGAGCGCCAGGGCTTCACGGCTCTCTCTCTGCTCTGCTGGCAGTGGCCTGTCCCCTCCTTCCATGCTCTGGGAAGAACTCTGTGGGTGGGTCCCTGGTGACTGGTGATGCCTGACCAATTACATACCAGGAACACAGGCAGAGGAGAGAATGGGTGTTTCCTCTCTACCCCTTCCATGGACAGGTGCTCCCATGACTGCCCAGCTGCTCTGTCACCAGTAAACATCCCATAAATGTGCAAACATACTCATTATATACACAATGGGTGCTATTAAGGCCAGGTGGAAATCCTGGTCACAAAGTTCCATCTTCCCCACACAACCACATGCTTCAGATGGGTTATTTTATTGGGAGAGGCCAGAGAGGGAATGGGATGAGGGAAGACTGTAAGAACTGATGTGAATGATTGGTGAGAGCTTACTTCTTGCATTATTTATGGTGGACTTTCATGTGCTTATTACACTAATTTTTTAATATACACACTTATGTTGGTTTATATCATACCTCAACAGTGGTTCAATAGTTACTGTCAACTCCTCACCTCCTCTAATGCAATTACTATCAATGTAGAAAGATGTTAAAAATCATCGATTATATTCTCCATGCTGTACTACTTACTGTCCCCATGATCACCGTATACTGTGATTGAGAATTATTGTGCCCTTTTATCCCCCTCACACTCCCCTACAGCTACCCCAACCCCTCCCCCTTGATAGTCACTAGTCACTTCTCTGTCTGTGAGTCTACTGCTGTTTTGTTCTTTCTGTTTTGCTTTTTTTTATATTCCACAAATAAGTGCAATCGTATGGTACTTGTCTTTCTCCACTGAACATAATACCCTCTAGATCCAGCCATGTTATTGCAAAAGGCAGCATTTCTTTTCTTTTTATGGCTGAATAATATTCCATTGTGTATGTGCACCACCTCTTCTTTATCCATTCATCTATTGATGGATTTAGGTTGCTTCCATATCTTGGCTGTTGCAAATAGTGTGGCCATAAACATAGGAGTGAATATACCTTTTCGAATCAGGGATTTTGATTTCTTCAGGTAAATTCCTGAAAGTGGAATTCCTTGATCAAATGGTATTTCTGTTTTTATTTTTTTGAGGAACCACCATCCTGCTTTCCACAGAGGTTGCACCAATTTACCTTCCTACCAGCAGAGGGTTCCTGTTTCTCCACATCCTCACCAACATTTGTTATTTCTTGTCTTTTGGAAAGTGGCCATTCTAACCAGTGTGAGGTGATATTGTAGTTTTAATTTGCATTTCCCTGATGATTAGCGATGTGGAACATCTTTTCATGTGCTTGTTGGCCATTTTGTATTTCTTCCTTGGAGAAGTGTCTGTTCAGGTCTTCTGCCCATTTTTAAATCAGGTTATTTGTTTTTTGGGTGTTGAGGTGTATGAGTTCTATATATACTCTGATGTTAACCCCTTGTTAGATGAGTTGTTTATGAATATGTTCTCCTATACTTTAGGATGCCTTTTTGTTCTGCTGATGTTATCCTTTGCTCTACAGAAGCTCTTTGGTTTGATGTAGTCCCACCTTTTCATTTGTCATTTTGTTTCCCTTACCCCAAGGAAATGTGTCCAGAAAAAGTTGCTCATGCTCATATTCAAGAGATTTTTGCCTGTGTTTTCTTTTATGAATTTTATGGCTTCATGATTTACATTCAGATCTTTTGTCCATTTCAAGTCTACTTTTGTGTATGAAGTTAGACAATAATCTAGTTTCACTCTCTTACAGGTAGCTGTCCAGTTTCCCAACACCAGTTGTTGAAGAGGCTGTCTTTTCCCCATTGGATATTCATGGTTCCTTTATTGTATATTATTTGACCATATATATGCGGGTTTATATCTGGGCTCTCTATTCTATTCCATTGTTCTATAGGTCTGTTCTTGTGCCAGTACCAAATTGTTTTGATTACTGTAGCTCTGTAATAGAGCTTGAAGTCAGGAAGCATGATTCCCCCAGCTTTGTTCTTTCTCAGGACTTCTTTGGCTATATGGATCATTTGTAGTTCCATATGAATTTTACAACTACTGTTCTAGTTCATCAAAAAATTCCATTGGTATTTTGATAGGGATTGCATTGAATCTGTAAATTGCTTTGGGCAGGATGCCCATTTTGACATTAGTAATTCTTTCTATCCATGATCACAGGATGTATTTCCATATACTGGTGTCTTTAATTTCTCTCATGAATGTCTTGTAGTTTTCAGAGTGTAGGTCTTTCACCTCCACTTATCACACTATTCAAAATGAATAAATGATAAAAATAGAGGATTATGCATGAATTTGTTATGAAAGTGCCTCAAATCAATACCTATGATTGATCAATTTTTACATAGTATGGTGTAGAATAGAAGTCTCTATTTTTTGCTCCAAAGTGTTAGTTTTTTGTAAACTAGTTCTTTCTCTGTTTTGTGCCCTCATTAGGAGTATGCTGTTACTTCTGTGCATTTGTTTAGGACTGAAGTCCAACTGTTGCTGTACCTTACATGGTGGTGACCCCTAGAGTGCTGAATGGTGCATTGGGTCTTTGATTTAGCAACAGTCATACTGGAAGTTTCTTGCTGAAGCTTTAGAAGGAAAGCATTTCTACTCACCAGTTTCTTTGTAGTCTCCAAGCCATAGTCAGGCAGAGAACTTTGCACCTCTTCTTTAACCTCTGAAGGGGGCAAGACTAGACACACTAACACTAATGAGACATATGGAACCCTTCACCAACTCTGAGGGTCTCTGTAGAAAAGGCTATTGCCAGGATCTGCCCCAGATTAATCTAAAACATGAGTCTCTTCATCAACAGGCCCCAGATCTGTCTGCCCTGAGGGGTACAAGTCATGCCTCAAGTTTCGTCATAATGACCAATGGAGGCCTGAAGTCCAGTTGCCTCTAATTTATTCCTCCTTCTGGCCACAGAAGCTTCTTGGTTCATAGGAGGTAGAGGTGTTGGGCTTGAGAGTGAGGGGCCAGAATATTTAAAAGTTGCTATTTGCCCAGAAAGGTCTACTCTCTGAAAAGATTTCTTTATTGAAATCTTTATAGAAATGGCTAGTTTTCATTTCCATAGGATTACCAGCTCAAGATTACAAAATTTTCTACTTCCCTTATCTATTATTCTATCCATTCACTCATTCATCAATCATTTTTATTCTCCTTCATTTGTTAGACTTGAATTTTTTTTTCTTCAATTTAGACTTAGCAAAATAAAGGAAAGAGAAAGTTCCAGGAATAGCAAACAAAGTTTAACATTTACAGCTAGTAGAAAAGGCCTGAGTGTAATCTAACTTTGTGAATTACTGCAAAGGGTGTTAATTAAGTAGCAGGTGTTTTATCACCTATGAAAAAAATGCAGCACAGATGTAGAAAGCTTAAGTACATCTATAGTTTGTATAACACAACTCTATATTTATTGGGTTCCATCTGCCACACTAACCTCAAACCACATTTAGTGCCAGCCAATTAACACCTTGATTAAGCTATAGACCACCTGCAGCTTCAGCAATGTAATGGACTTACTTTTATATAAACTCATTGTAATATCAAGATTAAAACAGCATAGCAAAAAGGGGGAATATTCGCACATTAGCCTTAGCATGTTCACAAATGCACACACATTTACTAAAGCATTCACATTAGTTGTTTCATTTAAGCTTCTCTCTTCATTTCTTCATTCTCTTAGACATGGGATTTTGGTCAAAGGGCTCCCTGGCTTACAAAACCCTCAAACTGCAAGCAGAAAGAAAATTTTATCTATTCACTCAACTCAAATTTGAACAATCCCAGAGAAATACTCTGTTTTTTTTTCTTTAGCTAAGATTATGTGCTGTTCTGAACAGTGCCCTTTTTGACCCACTTTAGATTAGTTGCCTAATCCTGTGCCACAATAACAGGAACCTACAGTAATCATGTGGAGAGGCAGGTGATCAAAAATAACCGAAATGAATAATGTAAGACAACTGATACATGTACAATCTAAATTCTCTATCTTCATTTATTTTTTGGTAAAATCTTCATTGCCACTTATAAATTTTAGAGTAAATTTTCTTTTCATATTGTGAAAAAACAGTGGAGCTGATTAAGTAATCTCTATAAGTCTATTGTCTTAATATCTGATGCTGCAACTTGAAGTTTTCAGGGCTGGTAGTTGGGAAGGGAAGATGGATGTAAACTGAGGGGTTGCAAAGACAAGATGGAATCCACGGGCAGGAGCTGGAAACAATAAGAATGGATTCAACATGTGTTGACTTTCATTGCTCCCAGCTTTGATGATGTGGATGTCCTGCAAGGTAAACTGGCATCCCTTGACTCAGAACTAAATGCACATCTGGCCAAGAAACTGGAGGAGGATCCCAGGGAAGGTGGAACAGTTGTATGCCTGGCTGCTGTCCATGCCAAAGAGATGAGCAGGCCAATTGATGACAGTGTGTATGACCTACACAAGCATATAGTGACCCTGCCCTGACATTTAGAAGGTAAAAATTAATCTGCCTGTTGTTTTCTTTCTTTCCTCAAAATCTTATGGGGAAAAAAATTCCCTCTTGTGGTCCACCCTCATTAGATATATACAAAGAAGGGAATTCTGGGAAACAGTTCAACTTGACCAAGTTGACACATTATAAAGCCGCTGGAGTTTACAGTTCTCAACCTGAAAGCTCCACACATATTTTTAAGCCAGACTTAATAGACAAGTAAACAAATTCCTTTTTATTGGTCTAATATGAAAATATGACACAATTAACCTGCCTTATAACCAAACATTTGTTCATTCTTTTTCCTGAATAGTATGAGAAGTCCCAGTTTTTAAAAAATGTTTTCTTATTTCAGCTGATTCACAGTCACCCTTTGATAGCCTATAATTTAAAGTGAGATATATTTTATTAATTACTATTAACGCAATGTATGTTAGATGATAGAAGAATAATACTTGTTTTATATATATTTATATAATACACACATACACAACATTCATTCACATCAAAATAAGGAAGAAGAACTCAACAATTATAGCTTTACAGTCACAATTTCTGCAGTTGGTCATGTGGTTGTAGCACATATTTTTGCCTACTTTCTTCCACTACCTATTCCATTTTCTCAGCTATCCCTTGCAAGGCAGCTGCCTCAGGTGAGGCCATTACATGTTCTTCAGACAGTCAAGGCCACCTTTTTCAGGCAGGGGTAGAAAGGATGCCTCTACTGACAAAGCAGGCTTGAAAGAATTTAGGGGTCTATGTCCCAAGTCAACTAAGTTTGCCCATATGCCCTCATTCTAATTTTCAAGGTCCCATTCCTTTTCAATCAATGCCCTAACTTTAACAAAAATGATTCTGTGAATTTGGGAATTCAGTTTGTATTGTAATTCTGCCATTGTGCATAGACTTTGGGTTTCAGATACAAAACTGTTTCAGGTTTACTTCAGATCTATCAGATTTTAGGTTACGGAAGATAAGAATTTCTTTTAGGGCACATAGCATTATCAGATCCCTTATGAGGGCAGCAGTTAGGAATTAAAAGCTCTGGAATAGTTTTTGTTTGATGCTTCCTAAATACTATATCAATTAATAGCAGAACCACTAGAAGGTTGCATGTGTGTGTGGATATGCATACACACACACACACACACACACACGCACAATTTGTTGCAAGGATTTGACCATGTGCAATTTTGGAATCTAGTTATAACAATCTCTGTAAGCCTATTGATTTTAAATCTAATGCTGGAGCTTGAAGTCTTTAGGACAGGCTGTCAAGAAGGAAAAAGCAGGATGTAAAGTGAGACAAACAGAGACAAGCTAAAACCTGCAAGCATGAACTGGATTTTTCAGAAGGACAGACTGGAGTACATTTCAGCTCTCACTCCACTCACCTTGATACTACAGGTGTTCTACAGGAACAATTGGTACTTCCTTCTGATGGTAGAAACAAATTTGTCCCAAGGGTTTGAGCAGCTAACAGAAGATCCAGGGAAGGTAGAGAGGTCATAGGCCCAGCTGCTGCCCCATGCTAGCAGTTGAGTGGGCAGGTGAGTGACACGGGCGATCTAGAGAAGCACCTCTTGACTCTCTTCCAACATCTTTCCCATAATGAAAAACAATATGGCCGATGCTTCCCCTTTTCCCTCTAAATCATGTGCAAAAATGTCTCTTACGGCTCATCCTATTGTGAGACATACAGGGAAGGGAATTCGAGGAATGTTGTTTGGTCTAGGCAAGTCCATGCATTACTAAGGCAACACAAGTTCTCTTTAGGTGGTTTCTATATTGTTTGCATAGTTTATGTATTCAGTTAATAAATATTTATAAATTTGGTTTTGAAAATTAATCTAATTTTTATCAAGATCAATTTCTTATAAATTCACACAGGTAGAAATACCAGTAAGTTTGAGGACAAATGTTTGTCATTGTCTCTTTAAAATATTAAAAACTATCACTTTAATCATTTTCCTCATGGCTGTAAGATCTTGCACTCACATTTAAGTTTCCCACCTTTTCCCTCTCTTATCATCTCCTTTCTCCATACACAGAAACTAGCTACCTTTGAATATATAATTCAACTTAGATAATTTGTAACAATATTTAATTTTTCATTCTAATTTACATAGGTTGATATCTTTAAAGCTTAAACAATGCCTTGGTGTTTTATGAATTTCTATTTATTAAGCAAAACCCTACCTTTGAGAATAAAATATGTATAGTGGCAAATCATAGGAAAATTTATCCATCTCTCAAAATTGTACACAGAACTGTAGTAACTTTGTACTCCAAAATAGACACAATCCCTCAATTGGCTACCAATGAATTTTTTTCATTTAGAACTATATACAATCACCACTTCTGATTTATATCTGTCATATAAATCACATTTATGTTTATATTAATTTCCTTGATCTATTCTGTAAATAAAACAGTTTGAATGTAGTTACTATTTCCTCTGACTTACATGAACCTTATGTTTTTATAATATTCATTTCAATAGCACTCCTTGATGACAATTTGAAACAATTTGAGAAAAATAAAATTTATCATTTAGTAAGTACAGAAATTTATTTATATTCTCCAAAGTAGATAATTGCAGATGTGTAGTTTAAATTAGAAAGTTTGCTGCATTTTTCTGTGATAATCAATTAAATCAATAACCTAAGTAGTATAAACCTCCAAAATTGTTTTAATCTATATGTTCACTTACTCAAATTTCACTTATTCTTAATCTTAAATTACTGAGAATCTTGAGTTACTGAGAACACAACCAAAATATATTACATCAATATAAAGGGCTCTGAACATCTAAATAAAGTGTTTCAGAAACCATCGAATAATATTTCTCAAAAGAATCACTCAAGTAACCTACAGATCCACTGGATATGTAAGCATGCTTTTCTAATATTAATAAATTAAAAGTCACCATATAAAGACAGGCTTTAAAATCAGGAATCTTCTTACAACTGTAAGTGGCACCACTATATTACATTAGATCTGATGAAGAGGAAAGAAAAGGAATAACAAAAATCACTGAAAATAATTTAGAACTATAAGTTATGGGGAAATTAGTTTAAAGGAAGATTAAGCAAAGACACAGGGATTGAGGGTGAGGAGTAAAGTAAAATATTTAATGTTCATAATGATAACTATGAGTCATTACAAAACAAACAGTGAATATTAAATTTTGATTTAAAGAGCTACAAATACTTAATATACAACTTAGATTTGTTTTTGTTTTTAATCTCAACTGATTAAAAGAAATACAAAGTACATTTAAAGGGATATACACAGTACTTAAAATGTTATTTCCATGATGAAAAATAATCCTGACAAGGCTACAAATATGCATACTTAAGTAGAAATAAATTGTATTGAATTATTAAGAAATGTAAATAAACTTAATATATAATCTTTATAATCCTTCTCCCATATAGTTGATATTAGACTATTAGTATAAGTTAAATTTAAATCACTAGTATTGAAGGTATAATAGAGCAAACAAAGTAGCCATAGATGAATATACAAGATCTCAGAAAGAAAGGAAATACATTCAAGAGAGCTTTATATTCATCACATCTTTTCTCCCTAAAAATTTTGTTGACTCCTAAGGCTCATGTGTTATGTGAGATACTGAGTAAAAGAGAGAGCGAGAAGCTGCTGAGGCTGAACCTTAAAATATAAATAGGACTTTTTTTCAGTCTCACAGCATGGAGTAAACACAAATTAGAGATAAGGGCTTAAAAAATAAGAGGGCCCCTTTTAAATACCATGGCTTTTTAGTTTTTAAGGGCCATACCTTAAACATAGGGCAAATAAGCAATTGTCAGCAGCATTATTTATATCAAAGTGACTGATTCATACTTGATTTGCCTACCAGAAGAAAATAAAATATAAAAACATCCAATAAAAGAAATGATCAGGTTTGCTAGGAAATTGGACCAAACAATCCCAAACCAAAAGAAAGAACATACATTAGAAATAGACCCAAGTGATACAGATAATAGTTATCAGACTTTAAAATACTTTTAAATATGCTAAATAAAGGAAAAGTTTCATAGTTTTACCACAGAACTAGAGGTGTAAACCATCAAATTGAAATCGTATAATTGAAAAACAGTAATGGAATTAAAAATTCAGTTAATGGGCTTAGTAACAAATTAAACAAAGCAAAATGAAACTTTAGTGCACTGGAACATAAGTCAATAGAAAACATTCAGGTTAAAGCACATCAGATTAAACCTGATGGACAGTACCCCACAGATTATAAAAGAGTGTAAGATATCTATGGGATATGTTGAAAGCCTAAGAATGTATTTGCCAATTGATTCCCAAGAATGGAAGAAATAGATAATGGAGCAGAAGCAAGATTTGAAGATATTCCAACCCCCAAATATTTAAAAACGGACACATTTAACATAACAGTATATAATAAATGCAATAATGTTGTCATATCATATAATAAAGGTTATACATATAGCATTATGATATAATGATATGTATATTTCATGCCAATGTACATGTGTATGTTTATGTTTATGTGTGCATATATACAATGTCACCATAATAAAGACACCTTTTTCTGGTGTCTCTGAAACTATATAAAATGCATAGTTTTTGAGGGGGTAAGATTCAAATCTGAATTCATAATCTGATTCCCCCATTTCCTAGTTATATTATCTTAGTTTATTTGTTTACATACTCTAATCCTGAAACACTTCAATATTTTTAAAGGATATCTTGCCTCTGGTAATCTGTTATATATAATTAATATATTATCCCAGAGGTTGGTTGGTACACACCAAAAAATAAATATAGTAATGATGGTAGCAGAAGTAATAACTTTTATTTAAAACCATTTGGGATGAATATTAAAGGCAGGAAGAAAAATAAAATGATTTATCCTGAAACCTTGGTCCCCAACACTAGATTATGCATGTCTAAAAACAAAGTAAAACTTTAGCTTCTCAGACTGAAATATCTACATCCAAACACTTCACAGTTTTACCTGGTAACTTTGGGTGAAAACTTGCTTTACATGTGTGTAACTAAGTGACATGTTGGGGCTGGTATCCTCTGCTGTTGGAAGTTAGAATAATGATTAGCCTTTCAGAGTTCTTAAGTTAAAGGGAAGTTTCTGGTATTATATTATCTGTTTTCTTGACCCTGGAGCTGGTCCTATAGGTGTATTTAGTTTTGGAATTAACCTTACCTCAAAATCTATACTTGGGTCAAATTCTTGTTGGCTCTTCTTGGTTGATCAAATACCTCATCTACTTCATAAAAACATAGTTTAATTATGAAAAGTTAAATGCATCTAAACTTTAATCATATGTAAGAAAAGTAAATAGGACTTACTGAATCTGAGCCAAGTTCCAATTTCTTAAGTTGATTTTATGAAATGATGTTTCATTAGCTGATGTTAGCTTCACATTAAAAAATACACAAATAATTATTTGGAGGCTCTTTTAGAATTCCCTAGTCATTTCTCTGAACTATTTTTGTTAATATTTGAAATTAAGTGTGGTTATAAGGCCATATTTTTGGCTATGTAATCTTGTAATCCTTTATTTATGGTAGCTAGTAGTCTTCATTCAAGATAAAATATCTTGGATATTATAATCTTTCTTTTCCATCTCATTTACTACCATGGACTAACGTGGGCATATTTGGGAATATAGAGCTTTCAAAAGTGTATCCTGCTCTTATTATATGCAAGTATTAATTATTTTGGTGTATACTGTTTTTATTATGCCTTTAATCACTTATCTGACAGATTTCTATAGCATTTTTGCCTCTGTTATCAGAGGAGCTAGGTTTTGTCATGTTTGTGTTCACACATGTTCACATATGCCATTTTCATTTTGTTTGTCCAGCAGACAAAGGGAGAAACTAGGCCTTCAAATCGGTGGCTTCACACATTAACTGGAGAACCTACATGAATTATAGAGAAACTAGTTTGATTACAGTTCATTTATAGCTTAGCAAATTATATTTCTAATAAATACCTAATAATATTCTATAATTTGAAGAATCTTAATATATATGCTTCAAAATTGACAGTTTAACTTTAGTAATTTGTATTTTAAGTGTACATTTTAGAAAGAACTTTGAATAATTTATGGAGAGTTTCTGAAATCCCATAGTCCTTTCATATCAAGTAAAATAAATGTCAGATAGTGTTTAAAATTAAATTTAAATAAGACCTTTTCCAAGCCTGTATGGGCTTTTTGTTTCTTCAGATTTTGACATCAATAGAATATAAATATTCTTCCACTGCTTCATCATTTTACTGAAATTACCAAGTACTCAACTTGATAGAATTCTTTATTTTCAAGTTCTTAACATATTTTAGTGACCTATACAGTTTTACCAAGTATATAAAACAAGAGTTTATTAGATTTATGTTTTCCATTTCTACATCATATTTTCTTCATGTTAATAGATTAATTTATTCTATAAAATGAAAAGTACAAGTGTTTTATTGAGTATATGGTGTAAATGGCTGGATTTATAAGCATGAATAAATAATATATATTTTAAAACACACTGTAAATCCTAACAATGTTGAGGTATTTTTTGTAAAGACATAAACTACACAGTCATATTTCAAAGATTTAAGTATCAGTTTAGCCACTTATGAGTGGTGTCTTTGATCTGGTTAACTAATTGCTCTCTCCTTCTGTTTCCTTGTCTGTAAAATGGGAATATGATAATATCCACTTTCCAGGGGTTTAAATGACGTAATTTATTTATAATCTTACAGTGTTTGACAGATAAGTATTCAATGAGCATTAACTATATTGTCATTTCACAGCGATATTATATTTCTGGCTATATATAAGCTTTTAAAATATTTTTTAAATAAACAGAAAATCAGAATAATCAGTATTTTGAAATAAAGTACAAAGGTTGCTCCTCTTACTTTTTTAGTCTCTATGTAAGCTTTGATTGCCTTTAGCAACTTCCAAAGTTTTTCAACACATATTCCTACAGAGTTATTAGTTTCAGGGTTTTGAAGTCTCTTCCTTAGGAAAATCTTTACAGAAAGGAAGACAATGATCATGGAAAATTTATGATCCTAAATCTCTTTTTAAAACCTAAGTTCCCCTTTTTAATGGTTCACTGTCATAATCTTAATCTTTGGAAAGACAGAAAAGGTATAGACTTGTATTCATACTATTTTCTCTATAAATGTTGTATAAGAAACAGAGGATTCAAGATGGCGGTGTGAGAGGTGACACACAGAACTCCTCCCAAAACCACAAATAGTACAAAAATATAGTTAATTTATACAACTAACCCTAAAACAGCAACAAGAAAGAAGGCTGAACCAGACTGCATACAGACCTCACAAACAGAGCAGACCTCACAAAACAGGGTAACATAGGAAAGCCTTAATCCAGCGGGACCCAGGCCTGTCCCCTACCCCAGCTCACTGGCAGGAGGAAGAGAAACAGAGCGGGGAGGGGGTGGAAGACTGGGACTACTGAGCGCCTAGCCCTGGACATCTGCTTTGTGAGTGGAAGCCTATATTGTGTGATGCTCTGGATGCTGGGGAGCTCAGACAGGCGGAGTGCTTGAGAAATTGACATTCCAGCCATTTATGGAGGAGGGGATCGACATCCGGCTGCTCTGTGTCAGAGGAATGGTGGGTGATCTGAGAGGCTTCCTAACAGCGAGAGGGCTGCTAAAGGGGCGGGGTTTGCACCGAGCTTGCTGCACGGGAAAAGGGAGAGCTGGACAAGGTTGTCGGGGTGCGCTCTGCCCACTGGTTGGGAACTTTGAGGAGCTTCAGGTGCTCCATACCCCTGACTGCCTACTCAGCTCCGAGGACCCCCACTTTGAAACGCAGCCTGCTGCATCTTCCTCCTAGCCTGCTGGCACCAGTTCACAAACTGGCAGTCACTGTGCAGGCATCAGTCCAGCCAGAGGGAGGACCCGCCTACAACAGCTAGAGACACAAAGCACAGAAGTTTACACGTGTGTGCTTGTCCCACTGGCTCTGACACTGAATGGATAAAAAAACAAGACTGTTCTATATGCTGCCAACAAGAAATTCACTTCAAACCCAAAGACACACACAGACTGAATGTAAAGGGATGGAAAAAGATATTTCATGCAGCTAATAGGGAGAAAAAAGCAGGAGTTGCAGTATTTATATCATGACAAAACAGACTTCAAAACAAAGTCACAAGAGACAAAGAAGGACATTACATATGATAAAAGGGTCAGTCCAACAAGAGAATAAATATTATAAATATCTATGCACCCTACACAGGATCACCTACATATGTGAAACAAATACTAACATAATTAGAGGGGGAAGTAGAATGCAATGCATTCATTTTAGGAGACTTCAACACACCAATCACTCCAAAGAACAGATCAACCACACAGAATACAAGTAAAGAGACAGAGGCACTGAACAACATATTAGAAGAGATGGACCTAACAGACATCTACAGAACTCTACACCCAAAAGCAACAAGATACACATTCTTCTCAAGTGCACATGGAACATTTTCAAGAATACATCATATACTAGGCCACAAAAAGACCCTCAGTAAATTAAAAAAGATTGAAATTGTACAATGCAGCTTCTCAGATCACAACGGTATTAAGCAAGAAATGAATTACACAAGGAAAACGAAAAAGGCCACAAACGCATGGAAGCTTAATAACATGCTCCTAAATAGTCAATGGATCAATGACCAAATAAAAACAAAGAGCAAGTAATATATGGAGACAAATTGCAACAATAATTCAAGACCACAAAATCTTTGGGATGCAGTGAAGGCAGTGCTAAAAGGGAAATATATTTCAATACAGGCCTACCTCAGGAAAGAAGAACAATCCCAAATAAACTGTCTAAAATCACAATTAATTAAACTAGAAAAGGAAAAACAAATGAGGCCCAAAATCAGTAGAAGGAGGGACGTAATAAAGATTAAAGCATAAATAAATAAAATTGAGAAGAATAAAACAATAGAAAGAATCAATGAAAGCAGGAGCTTTTTCTTTGAGAAAATAACCAAAATAGATAAACCCTTACCAGAGTTATAAAGAAAAAAAGAGAGTCTACACACATAAACAGAATCAGAAATGAGAAAGGAAAAATCACTATGGACATCACAGAAATACAAAGAATTATGAGTGAATACTATGAAAAATTATATGGTAACAAACTGGATAACCTAGAAGAAATGGACAACTTTCTAGAAAAATACAACCTTCCAAGGCTGACCCAGAAAGGAACAGAAAATCTGAATAGACCAATTACCAGAGAAGAAATTGAATTGGTAATCAAAAAACTACCTAAGAAAACTCCTATACCAGATGGTTTCACTACAGAATTTTATCAAACATTTAGTAAAGACGTAATACCCATCCTCCTTAAAGTTTTCCGAAAAGTAGAAGAGGAGGAAATACTCCCAAACTCATTCAACGAGACCAACATCACTCTCATACCAAAACTAGGCAGACACCCCAATAAGAGACAATTACAGACCAAAATCCCTGATGAACATAGATGCAAAAATAGTCAACAAAATATTAGCAAACCGAATTCAAAAATACATCAAAAAGATCATCCATCATGATCAAGTGGGATGCATCCCAGGGAAGCAAGGATGGTACAACATTCGAAAATCCATCAACATCATCCACCACATCAACAAAAAGAAGGACAGAGACCACACGATCCTCTCCATAGATGCTGAAAAAGTATTCGACAAAATTCAACATCCATTCATGATAAACACTCTCAACAAAATGGGTATAGAGGGCAAGTACCTCAACATAATCAAGGCCATATATAACAAACCCACAGCCAACATTATAGTTAACAGAGTGAAGCTGAAAGCTTTTCCTTTAAGATTGGGAACAAGACAAGGATACCCACTCTCCCCACTTCTATTCAACACAGTTCTGGAGGTCCTAGGAACGGCAATCAGACAACACAAAGAAATAAAAGGCATCCAGATTGGCAAGGAAGAAGTCAAACTGTCCCTGTTTGCAGATGACATGACATTGTACATAAAAACCCTAAAGAATCCACTCCAAAACTACTAGATCTAATATCTGAATTCAGCAAAGTTGCAGGATACAAAATTAATACACAGAAATCTATTGCATTCCTATACACTAACAATGAACTAGCAGAAAGAGAAATTAGGAAAATAATTCCATTCACAATTGCATCAAAAAGAATAAAATACCTAGGAATAAACCTAACCAAGGAAGTGAAAGACCTCTAGCCTGAAAACTACATGACCCTCTTTAGAGAAATTAAAGAGGACAGTAAAAATGGAAATTCATGCCATGCTCTTGGCTAGGAAGAATTAATATTGTCAAAATGTCCATCCTGCCTAAAGCAATCTACAGATTCAGTGCAGTCTCTATCAAAATACCTACAGCATTCTTCAATGAACTAGAGCAAATAGTTCTAAAATTCATATGAAACCACAAAAGACCCTGAATAGCCAAAGCTATCCTAAGAAGGAAGAATAAAGCAGGGGGAATTATGCTCCCTGACTTCAAGCTCTACTACAAAGCCACAGCAATCAAGACAATTTGGCACTGGCACAAGAACAGACTCATAGACCAGTGGAACAGAATTCAGAGCCCAGATATAAACCCAAGCATATGTGGTCAATTAATATATGATAAAGGAGCCAATGACAGCCTCTTCAACAGCTAGTGTTGGCAAACTGGACAGCTATATGCAAGAGAATAAAACTGGATTACTGTCTAACCCCATACACAAAAGTAAACTCAAAATGGATCAAAGACCTGAATGTAAGTCATGAAACCATAAAACTCTTAGAGAAAAACATAGGCAAAAATCTCTTGGACATAAACATGAGCAACTTCTTCATGAACATATCTCCCTGCCAAGGGAAGCAAAAGCAAAAATGAACAAGTGGGACTATATCAAACTAAAAAGCTTCTGTACAGCAAAGGACACCACCAGTAGAACAACAAAACATCCTACAGTATGGGAGAATATATTAATAAATGACATATCCAATAAGGGATTGACATCCAAAATTAAAGAGCTCACGCACCTCAACAAAGAAAAAGCATATAAGCCCATTAAAAACTGGGCAGAGGAGCTGAACAGACACTTCTCCAAAGAAGAAATTCAGATGGCCAACAGGCACATGAAAAGATGCTCCACATCGTTAATCAACAGAGAAATGCAAATTAAAACCACAACGAGATATCACCTCATACCAGTTAGGATGGCCACCATCCAAAACACAAACAACAACAAATGTTGGCAAGGATGTGGAGAAAGGGGAATCCTCCTACACTGCTGGTGGGAATGTAAACTAGTTCAACCATTGTGGAAAGCAGTATGGAGGTTCCTCAAAAAACTCAAAATAGAAATACCATTTGACCCAGGAATTCCACTCCTAGGAATTTACCCTATGAATGCAGCAGCGCAGTTTGAAAAAGACAGATGCACCCCTATGTTTATCGCAGCACTATTTACAATAGCCAAGAAATGGACACTACCTAAGTGTCCATCAGTAGATGAATGGATAAAGAAGAGATGGTACATATACAGAATGGAATATTATTCAGCCATAAGAAGAAAACAAATCCTACCATTTGCAACAACATGGATGGTGCTAGAGTGTGTTATGCTCAGTGAAATAAGCCAGGTGGAGAAACACAAGTATCAAATGATTTCACTCATCTGTGGAGTATAAGAACAAAGAGAAAACTGAAGGAACAAAATAGCAGCAGACTCACAGAAACGAAGGATGGACTAACAGTTACCAAAGGGAAAGGGACTGGGGAAGAAGGGTGGGAAGGGAGTGATAGGGGGGAAATGGGGCATTACGATCACCACATGTAATGTTGCGTGGGGGGTGACACGGGAAAGGCAATATTTACAGAGAGGACAAGTAGTGATTCTGTGGCATCTTCCTGCACTGATGGACAGTGACTGGAATGGGGTATGTGGGGTGGACTTGATAATAAGGGGTTTAGTAACCATAACGTTGTTCAAGTGATTGTACATTAATGATACCAAAATAAAAAGAAAAATAAAGAAAATAAATTAAAAAATAAAGAAACACAGTATGTTAGGACAGGTTTCAGTAATGATAAAGATCAAGAATGAGTCTTTTCTCCTGAACTTTCTCCTCTGATTTTTTAATAATGAAGAATATGTTATACTATGTGAATTAGCTTCTCAGAATGTATTCACAATTCCTTTCTCCTTAATCTTTCATTACTGTACAGGGTGGAAAGATTAAATTGTTGACTTCCCAGGGTTACTCATGCAACCCAACTCTGGTTATGAGAAGGGATTTCCTCCTGGATTAAAAAGATCCCCATTCACCAGGAGGAAATATTTTACCCTTTCTCCTTACTCTAAATTAAAATCTTACAAGATCACTTCTCCAGTGTCGCCTTGAGCTCTCTTCTATGTGTAACCCGCATACTACTACTTTCACTTGCTCAAGATATCCTCTGTGCCCAGAACATTCTCCCAGGTAGTCCCCCCTTTGGGTAACGATTTACTAGTTTCTTCTTCATAAAGCAGACCCCCTCTTCTCCAACTCCTCCGGACTAGATCAGGCTCCATCTTTCAGGAATTCCTGTGTATCCCTTCTTACACTTGCATGTATGTGATAAAATATCTGTCTGCATGCCACAAGCGGCAGGAACATTTATGTTGCTTCAACCTTGTGCCATAAAGAGCCAGCACTTAATGAGCCAAGTATGGTGGGGCAAGCACTATTGGAACCACTGCGCATGTCCTAACTTACCCTATGTTCATTGCAATGTCCTATTTCACAGGTGGGACAACTGAGGTATGGCAAAGTTAAGTAGTGAGTGAGTGGCAGAGCTCTATCAAATTAAAGTGGCTTGCTCCAGAGCCTCAGTGCTTAACCACTATGATCTGTTACCTATCTAGAAATGTGCTGAAAAGTGGAGAGAATTGAGTTTTTTTTTACATAAACAACACTAAGAGCCACTCTATTATATAGAGTATGCTTTAAATGACATTTAAACTTTTTCTCTTCTATTTTTATGTATTCTTCAATAACTCAAGTCTAAATATTGACTTTACAAATTTATTTTGGTACTTCTCCTCTGTTTGAAAGAAGTTTTTCTCAAATATTAAAGTGTGTGAGAAACACTACAGAAACTTTTAGAAAGTATATGTTCTCAGACCTCCTTGCCAGATATTCCCATTCAGCAGTATTACGATGGGAACATGGTAATCTTAAAAAAAGAAAAAAAAATACCAGCTAATTGGTAGAATAGGTTTAGTGATAAACATTAGGTAAGAAATACTATATTAATTGATATGGTAACAGTAAAACATATTTTGTTTTAATAATAAAAATAAGCCTTGTAATTACAAAGCTAGGGCATTCATATTATCAAAATTTTAAAATACAAAACCATCTATTAAAACACCCCAGAAGACAGAGTTTTTATCTTTAATTTTAAATTCTTTCTGGATGATACAAGTAAAAATGGCACTATTAGTATTAAAAACCAAAGTGTAATAATCAAGGTTCTTGGGAAGTGGTTTAATGAGTCACAGCACAACTGGCTGGGTTTTTTTTGTTGTTGTTTTTTCTCTCTTTGAAAACAAATTGAGGGATTTTTCTTTTTCTTTTTCTTTTTTATTAAGGTATCATTGACATACAATCTTATGCTCAGGTTTTACATGAGCAACATTGTGGTTACAACATTCCCCCTATTATCAAGTTCACATGACATACCCCATTAGAGTCACTGACCATCAGCATAGTAAGATGCTATAGAGTCACTACTTGTCTTCTCTTGCTATATTTACTTCTCTGTACCCCCCCATATTATGTGTGCTAATAATAATGTCCCTTAATCCCCTTATCCTTCCCTTCCAACCCACCCTCCCCAATCACTTTCCCTTTGGTAACCACCAGTCCATTCTTGGGTTCTGTGAGTCTGCTGCTGTTTTGTTCCTTCAGTTTTTGCTTTGTTGTTATACTCCAACAATGAGGGAAATCATTTGGTATTTGTCTTTCTTCACCTGCCTTATTTCACTGAGCATAATACCCTCTAGCTACATTCATGTTTTTGCAAATGGTAGGATTTGTTTCTTTCTTATGGCTGAATAGTATTCCATTGTGTATATGTACCACATCATCTTTATCCATTCATCTACTGATGGACATTTTGGTTGCTTCCATTTCTTGCCTATTGTAAATAGTGCTGCAGTAAACATAGGGGTGCATATGTCTTTTTGAATCTGAGAAGTTGTTTTCTTTGGGTAAATTCCTATGAGTGGATTTCTGTGGTCAAATGGTATTTCTATTTTTAGATTTTTGAGGAACTTTCATACTGCTTTCCACAATGGTTCAACTTGTTTATATTCCCACCAGCAGTGTAGGATGGTTCCCCTTTCTTCACATCCTCGCCCACATTTGTTGTTCCTACTCTTTTCTATGTTGGCCATCCTAACTGGTGTGAGGTGATATCTCATTTTGGTTTAAATTTGCATTTCCCTGATAATTAGCTATGTGGAGCATCTTTTCATATGCCTGTTGGGCATCTGAATTTCTTCTTTGCAGAAGTGTCTGTTCATATCCTCCACCCATTTTTTTAATTGGGTTATTTGCTTTTTGGGGGTTAAGGCATGTGACTTCTTTATGTATTTTGGATGTTAACCCCTTGTTGGATATGTCATTTACAAATATATTCTCCCATACTGTAGGATACCTTTTTGTTCTACTGATGGTGTCCTTTGCTGTACAGAAGCTTTTTAGCATGATGTAGTCTCATTTGTTCATTTTGCTTTTGTTTCCCTTGCTCGAGGAGATGCGTTCAGGAAAAAGTTGTTCACGTTTGTATTCAAGAGATTTTTGCCTATTTTTTCATCTAAGAGTTTTATGGTTTCATGCCTTACATTCAGGTCTTTGATCCACTTTGAGTTTACTTTTGGTGTATTGGGTTAGACAATAGTCCAGTTTCATTCTCTTGCCTGTAGCTGTCCAGTTTTGCCAACACCAGTTGTTGAAGAGGCTGTCATTTCTCCATTGTATATCCATAGCTCCTTTATTGTGTATTAATTGACCATATATGCTTTGGTTTATATCTGGGCTCTCTATTCTGTTCCACTGGTCTGTGGGTCTGTTCTTGTGCCAGTTCCAAATTGTCGTGATTACTGTGGCTTTGTAGTAGAGCTTGAAGTCTGGGAGCATAATTCCCCCTGCTTTATTCTTCCTTCTCAGGATAGCTTTGGCTATTCAGGGTCTTTTGTGGTTCCATATGAATTTTAGAACTATTTGCTCTAGTTTGTTGAAGAATGCTGTTGGTATTTTGATAAGGATTGCATTGAATCTGTAGATTGCTTTAGGCAGGATGGCCATCTTGACAATATTAATTTTTCCTATCCATGACCATGGGATGTGTTCCATTTATTGGTATCTTCTTTTGATTTCTTTCATGAGTCTTGTAGTTGTCAAAGTATAGGTATTTCACTTCCTTGGTTAGGTTTGTTCCTAGGTGTTTTATTCTTTTTGATGCATTTGTGAATGGAATTGTTTTCCTGATTCTTGTTCTGCTAGTTCATCATTTGTGTATAGAAATGCAACAGATTTCTGTGTATTAATTTTGTATTGTGCAACTTTACTGAATTCAGATATTAGTTCTAGTTGTTTTGGAGTGGATTCTTTATGTTTTTTTATGTACAATACAATGTCACCTGCAAAAAGGGATAGTTTAACTTCTTCCTTGCCAATCTGGATGCCTTTTACTTCTTTGTGTTGTCTGATTGCCATAGCTAGGACCTCCAGAACTATGTTGAATGTAAATGGGGAGAGTGGGCATCCTTGTCTTGTTCCTGATCTTATAGAAAGAAAAACAGCTTTTCACTGTTAGGTATGACGTTGGCTGTGAGTCTGTTGTATATGGCCTTTAATTTGTTGAGGTTCTTGCCCTCTATACCCATTGTGTTGGGAGTTTTTATCATGTTGGTTGTTGAATTTTTCACATGTTTTTTCAGCATATTTGGAGATTATCATGTGAATTTTATCCTTTTTATTGGTGTAGTGGATGATGTTGATAGGTTTTTGAATGTTGTACCATCCTTGCATCCCTGGGATGAATCCCTCTTGGTCATGATGGATGATCCTGTTCATGTATTTTTGAATTTGGTTTGATAATATTTTATTGAGTATTTATGGATCTATGTTCATCAGTGAGATTGGTCTGTAATTTTCTTTTTTTGTCATGTCTTTGCCTGGTTTTGGTATTAGAGTGAATCTTGCTTCATAGAATGAATTTGGAAGTATTCCCTCCTCTTCTATTTTTTGGAAAACTTTAAGGGAATGGGTATTATGGCCTCTATAAATATCTGATAAAATTCAGTGGTGAATCCATCTGTTCCAGGAGTTTTGTTCTTGGGTAGTTTTTTGATTACCGATTCAATTTCATTGCCAGTAATTGGTCTGTTCAGATTTTATGTTTCTTCCTGGGTCAGTCTTGGAAGGTTGTATTTTTGTAGAACTTTGTTAATTTCTTGTAGGTTATCCAGTTTGTTAGCATATAATTTTTCATAGTTTTCTCTAATAAATCTTTGTATCTCAGTGGTGTCCACAGTAATTTTTCCTTTGTCATTTCTGATTCTGTTTATTTGCGTAGATTCTCTTTTTTTCTTGATAAGTCTGGCTAGGGGTTTATCTGTTTTGTTTCTTTTCTCAAAGAACCAGCTCTTGGTTTCATTAATTCTTTCTATTGTTTTATTCTTCTTAATTTCATTTATTTCTTTGATCTTTATTATGTCCCTCATCCTACTAACTTTGAGCCCCATTTGTTCTTCCTTTTACAATTTCAATAATTGTTAATTTAGACTGTTCATTTAGGGTCGTTCTTTTTTGTGATAGGCCTGAATTATTATATGCTTTCCTCTTAGAGCTGTCTTCCTAGCTTCCCAGAAATGTTGGTGCATTGTGCTGTTGTTTTCATTTATCTCCATATATTGCTTGATCTCTGTTTTAATTTGGTCATTGAGCCATTGATTATTTGAAGCTTGTTATTAAACCTCCATGTGTTTGTGATCCTTTTTGTTTTACCTACACAATTTATTTCTAGTTTCATAACTTTGAGATCTTAGAAGTTGGTTGGTGCAATTTCAATCTTTTTTCATTTGCTGAGGCTCTTTTTGTGGCCAACTATGTGATCTATTCTTGAAAATGTTCCATGGGCACTTGAGAAGAATGTGTATTTTGCTGGTTTTGTGTGGAGTGTTCTGTAGATGTCTGTTAGGTCCATCTGTTCTAATGTGTTGTTCAGTGCCTCTGTCTCCTTACTTATTTTCTTTCTGGTTGATCTGCCCTTTAGAGTGGCTGGTATGTTGAAGTCTCCTAAAATGAATGCATTGCATTCTATTTCCCCCTTTATTTCTGTTAGTATTTGTTATAAATATTTTTGTGTTCCTATGTTGGGTGCTTAGATATTTATAATGGTTATATCTTCTTGTTGAACTGACCCATTTATCATTATATAATGTCCTTCTTTGTCTCTTGTTACTTTCTTTGTTTTGAAGTCTATTTTATCTGATACAAGTATTACAACTCCTGCTTTTTTCTCCCTATTCTTTGCATGAAATACCTTTTTCCATCCTTTCACTTTTAGTCTGTATATGTCTTTGGGTTTGAAATGAGTTTCTTGTAGGCAACATATAGATGGGTCTTGCTTTTTTATCTTTGTAACTCTTTGTCTTTTGATTGGTGTATTCAGTTTATTTACATTTAGTGTAATTATAGGTAGATATGTACTTACTGCCATCTCAGGCTTTGGATTCATGGTTAACAAAGGTTCAAGAGAAGCTTCTTTACTATCTAGCAGTCTACCTTAACACACTTGTTATACTATTATAAACACTATCTGAAGATTTTCTTTTTTTTACCTGCTTCTTTTTATTCCTCCTTCTCTCTTTATATGTTAGTTTTCATATTCTGTACTCTTTATGTATCCTTTGACTGACTTTGTCTGTAGGTGATTTAATTTTGCATTTGGTTAGTATTTAATTGGTCTACTTCCTTTCCTGTGGTTCTTTTCTTCTCTTGTCACAGCTATTCAGCCTTAGTTGAACTTCCGTCTAGAGCAGTCCCTTAAGTATACTGTAGAGGTGATTTGTGGAAGGTAAATTCCCTCAATTTTTGCATATCTGGGAATTGTTTAATCCCTCCTTCATATTTAAATTATTATGTGGCTGGGTAGAGTATTCTTGGTTCAAGGCCCTTCTGTTTCATTGCATTAAATACATCATGCCACCCCTTTCTGTCTTATAAGGCTTCTGCTGAGAAGTCTGATGTTAGCCTTATGGATTTTCCTTTGTAGGTGATCTTTTTTCTCTCTCTGGCTGCTTTTAATACTCTCTCCTTGTCCTTGATCTTTGCCATTTTAATTACTATATGTCTTGGTGTTGTCTTCCTTGGGTTCTTTGTGTTGGAAGATCTGTGCACTTCCATGGCCTGAGAGACTATTTCCTTCCCGGCTTGGGGAAGTTTTCAGCAATTATGTCTTCAAAGACATTTTATATTCCTTTTTCTCTCTCTTCTTCTTCTGGTAGTCCTATAATGGAAATATTTTTGTTTGGGTTGGTCACAGAGTTCTCTTAATATTCTTTCAGTCCTAGAGATCCTTTTTTTTTTCTCTGCCTCAGCTTCTTTGTATACCTGTTCTCTAATTTCTGTTCCATTTTCCCTTTCCTCCACATCATCTAATCTGCTTTTAAATTCCTCCATTGTTTGTTTCATTTCAGTTACTGTAATTTTAAGGTTTCTATCTCCCTTCTGAATTTGTCCCTTAGTTCTTGAATATTTTTCTGCAGCTCTAATAGCATGCTTATGACTTTTATTTTGAATTCTTTTTCAGGAAGATTGGTGATTTCAGTCTCACTGAGCCCTCTTTCTGGTTTTTGAGGGATTTTGGATTGACCAAGGTTCTTCTGCCTTTTCATAACCCTGGATCCATGGGAGTTGTCGCGGGCGAATGGCATGGGCGTCAGCTGGGAGGACAAAGTCCCTTCCTGCTTCCTGCTTGCGGTGCCTTTCTCCATTGACTGTGCTGGTTTACCGTGCACAGAGAGCATCCTCTGGCTTAATCCCCTAGGCTGCCATGTGTGAGGCAGCCTGGGTTGGCAAAGCCCCTTCATGGCTCCTCGTTGCCGTGCCTGTCTCTGCTGTTAGGGCTGGTTAACCGCGCGCAGGGAGAAGCCTCTGCTTTAAGCTGTGTAGTTTCTGTAGGTAGCACTGCCCTCTGGCTGGTCTGCAGCAATTGTGGGGTCAGTGGGTTTGTGCACAGGTGCCCGCGGGGAGGAAGGAGCGGCAGGCTGCTTATCATGGTGAGGGACCTTGGGGCTGTGTTGCCAACAATGGGATGGCACCCCTAAAGCTCCTATAAGTTCCCAATCCACTGGCCTGAGTGTGCTGGGATGATTTTGTCCACCTGTTCCTTCTCCTAAACCCTTGCCCCTTTAGCAGCCCTCTGACTGTTGAGAAGTCTGTCAAAGTGCCTGCTTTTCTTTGTCCCAAGGCAGCTGGTTGTGGGACCCTGTTCACAGTCTTATTCTCAAAATTTGATTTTCAGCTCTTGTGATCTCCAGAGCACCATGCCATGTGGGTCTCTGCTCCCGAAGTAGATTTCTAGGGCTAGGTAGTTAGCAGTCCTGTGCTTCCACTCCCTTCTGCTGATTCTTTTCCTGCTGCCAGTGAGCTGGTGTTGGGGGAGTGCTTGTGCTTCACCGAGTTGTGGCATTTTTACTTTACCCTTTTCCATGAGATGTTCACATCCCCCAGATGTAGACTGCCTTGTTTACTGTTACTTCTGGTTACTCTTTTAGGAATTTGTAGTTGGTGTATTTTCAAAATATACGTGGTTTGGGGACGAGATTTCTGCCACACTTCTCATGCCGCCATCTTTTTTCCTCTCCCTCACTGCTGGGCTTCTTAAACACAGCTAAATATAATAAACAGTGTCATCTAAAAATGAGGCAGACTAAATTTTTTTCTATTCCAATTACAATATATTACACTTGATCTTTTTATCAATTATCTTTTGCACTTTATTTCTTTGCTGTTGTTTATATTTCACTCTATGAATAAGTAAAATTAAACAAAACTAACTTTTTTGTTATGTGTTTGTGTATACATTCTTGCATTCATGTGTGTGTTCTTGTATGTAAATCTGTATATATGTATTTATGTATTAAGGCAGTCTTGGTACATGATGGTATTAGGTCTCTCATTCATATTTTGCCATTGTGTTTGTGTAATATTACACACTACTTTCTATTTTTTTTATTGAGGTATCATTAGATATGCAGTCTTGTATTGATTTCAAGTATACAACATAGTGGTTCCACAGTTACCCATATAATTAAATCCTCACCCCTACTAGTGAACTTACTATCAGTCAACATAAGAAGATGTTGTAGAATCATTTACTGTATTCTCCATGCTGTACTACCATCCCTGTCACAAACTTATGACTGAGATTTTTGTGCCTTATTAACCTTCTCACCCACCCCACCCACTGAACCCAAACCCTTCCTCATGGTAAACAACAGTCCTTCTCAGTGTCTATGAGTCCACTGCTGTTTTGTTCATTTTGTTTTGTTTTGTTTTCAAATTACACAAGTAAGTGAGATAATGGTATTTGTATTTCTTCACCTGGCTTGTTTCACTTCAGAAAATACCCTCTATGTCCATCCATGTTTTTGCAAATGGCAGGATTTCTTTCTTTTCTTATGGCTGAATAATATTCCATTGTGTATATGTACCACTTCTTCTTTATCCGTTCATCTACTGATGGACACTTAGGTTGCTCCCATAACTTGGCTGTTGTAAATAATGTGGTGATAGACATAGGGGTGCATATATCTTTTCAATTCAGAGATTTTGATTTCTTTGGGTAAATTCCTAGGAGTAAAATTACTGGGTCCTTTGGTATTTCTATTTTTATTTTTTTGAGGAACTTCCATACTGCTTTCCACAGTGGCTGCACCAATTTACATTTCCACCAACAGTGTAGGAGAGTTCCCTTTTCTTCAAATCCTTACCAACACTTGCTATTTCTTGTCTTTTGGGTGTTGGCCATTCTAATTGGTGTGAGGTGATACCTCATCATGGTTTTGATTTGCATTTCCCTGATGGTTAGCGATGTGCAGTATCTTTTCATGTGCCTGTTGGCCATCTGTATTTTTTCTTTTGAGAAGTATCTGCTCAGGTACTCTGGCCATTTTTTAATTAGGTTATTTATATTTATATTATTAACATGTATTTTTCATGTTAATCCCTTTTCAGATAATCCCTTTACAAATATTTTCTTCCATACTGTGGTTGCCTTTTTGTTCTGTTGATGATGTCCTTTGCTGTACAGAAAATTTTTAGATTGATGTAGTCCTGCTTGTTCATTTTTTATTTTGTTTCCCCTGCCTGAGGAAATGTTTCCAGAAAAAAAAAAGCTTATGCTTATGTTTAAGAGATTTTGCCTGTATTGTCTTCTTAGAGTTTTATGGTTTCATGTCTTACATTTAGGTCTTTGATCCATTTCAAGTTTACTTTTGTGTATGGGGTTAAACAGTAATCCAATTTCATTCTCTTGCATGTAGTTGTCCAGTTTCCCCACAACAGATGTTGAAGAGGCTGTCTTTCCCCCTACTTAATATTCATGGCTCCTTTATTGTATATTAATTAATCATATGTGAGTGGGTTTATGTCTGGGCTCTCTATTCTGTTCTATTGATCTATGGGTCTATTCTTATGCCAGTACCATACTGTTTTAATTACTATAGCTTTGTAGTACAGCTTGAAGTCAGGGAGCATAATATCCCCAGGTTTGTTCTTCTTTCTCAGGACTGCTTTAGATATTTGGGGTCTTCTGTGGTTCCACATGAATTTTACGATTATTTGCTCTAGTTCATTGAAAAACACCATTTATATTCTGATACGGATTGCATTGAATCTATAAGTTGCATTGGGCAAGATGGCCATTTTGAGATATTAATTCTTCCTATCCATGAGCATGGGATAGATTTCCATTTATTTGTGTCATCTTTTATTTCTCCCATGAGTGTCTACAGTTTTTGGAGTACAGGACTTTTACCTCATTAATTAGGTTTATTCCTACCATTTTCTATTTTAACAATGCTTGGTGTGCACACAGATTACCTAATTATGAAAGCAAGTTGGAAAATCTTTGTGCAATATGCCTCAATAGACTTTAAATGAAAATCTTCACAGAATTGTTAAGAAATATTTCTTTTGGTTCTCAATGACATTATAGATTGATTTCTCACTGAAAAGAATTTTTTTCAGATCGAATAATACCTGAAAAGAAATATATATTCTAA
The DNA here is from genome assembly GCA_029783875.1 of Phataginus tricuspis. Classification (NCBI taxonomy): domain Eukaryota; kingdom Metazoa; phylum Chordata; class Mammalia; order Pholidota; family Manidae; genus Phataginus; species Phataginus tricuspis. Next base: position 4,867,575 of record JAQQAC010019064.1, read on the forward strand.
TAGTTATGGTAATGTATGAACCACATTTTAATTAAGATCCACATTTAATTTAACAATCAGATTTTATCTAAGTATTTGTCTTTCTGTAGCATGCACATGATTCTAGAAACAAACTCATTGGACTTCTCTATTATACCTGAATATTTTTTCAATTTAAGAAAAAATGATCAATATTTACTGTATCTCAGTGTATGAAAATAGGATACACTGGTTTCTTTTCATTTAAAAACATTGGATTTTGAAGACCTAATGTCAAATGTAGGTCTAAGGTTCTATTACCACTGTAATCCAAAACTATATTTTACCAGCCAATTTTGTCATTTGTTTAAAAGGTCACTTTTAAAAGCAATGATATTTTAATGACAATGTACTTATTTTTCCCTGAAAGATAATGCTAATTTATTAAAATCTTAAAATATTCTAGTTTATGGGGAAAATTGTGTTATTGATATTCAGTTGTCAGTGAATAAAATATAGACAATAATTCTTGAATTAACCCACATTATAATTACCCAGGAGAACTTGGTTGCCATTTGAGAATATGTAGTTTCCTCCCTCTTATTCCTCAAAGATTGTGTTATTTTTCTATCAACAGAATGGTTATGGTTATTATTATTTGTTACTTGGAGTTATTTTCCCATTATTTATATAATGGTTTCATTTATATAATGTATATCTCAGGCTATATCTAATTATTCTTTCCTTAGCAATTATTTCAATCGATTTAATACAACAACAGATCTTATTGAAAACCTGTAGAGGAAACACTAGTGTAGGTACTAAGGTTCAATGGTGTATATATCAAATTTACTCATCAACCTTATGGAATTGGTGGGAGATGGGCAAGAAGACAGACACCAGTCATTAAAAGGTAAACAGAATTTAAATCTGAAGTATGAGGAGCAATTAATAATTTGTAGGAAAGGCTAATTTGTTTGGTAACTGTTTGAAAGCTGAATTACTTTTGTCTGGTGGGTGGGGCTAGATATTAGCAGGTTTAATGCCTTTGTTTTACAGGTGAATAAATAGGACCAAAGAGGTTAAGCATTTTGTCCAATTTCCCAAAACGTAGGAGTAACAAAGGCAGAAATAGAATTCAACCTTATTTCTTACCTTTCTTTGCATTTTCCTCTATATAATTGCTACCATGTATAAGAATTAGAATAATTTAATTAATAAAATATTACAAATCCAACCTAATGAAGGAGAATAATTAGCAGAAAAAAAATACAAAAAGACTGTTACTCAGATTTTAATTCCTCTTTATCTTTGAACTCCTTTATTTCTTTTTCTTTCTCTATTTTGAGAAATTAAGTTTTTAACTTTTAAGTTTTTAATTTTTAACTTTCTAAAAATTAACTTTTTAGAGAAATTAAGTTTCTCTACATCTTACAAGAGGACAAATGGGAGGTTAAAGATAATTCTGTTAATTGACAAACAGTGATAGGGAAGGAAATGATGTGAAAGGAAGAATTTCTTGACATAGAGAATAAAAGGAAAACAGTTGCATGGAAAGTTTGTGGGCTGGAAAATCAATCCCTTAGACTGAGATAAAAATCTCAATCAGAGATGGTTCCCTGAGAATTAAGATATTTATTTCTAGGCTGCGAACTATGCTCACAGTACCAGTAGTTTTACTTTATCTGCGTGACTGCTCTACAATTGACTTTTATTTTCAAACAGTTTACTTGTATTACAATTTAAAAATAAAAATGTGTAAGACTAGAATAATTTACTGATATAATTAAGTTTATGTGGACATGTGTAAATATTGGTTTTGTAACCAAATAAAATAATTGGCAATAACAGTAGACTAAGTAATTGGGTGATTGAGATTTTTCCACTAGTTACTGTCAGCTGTGGTTTTGTTTTCAGTATTAGAAACTCCTAATGGGTTTACTCACTGGAGAGTATGATTGTTTTCATAAAAATAATAAGGCACAGAAACATCATCATTGTGACTTTAGAGATTTTCCTTAAGGGAAAAAAAATATCCTTGACATTGCAGAAGGTGGCATTAGTTGCTGATTGGGAACCTGGAGAGGTGTTCTATGGGGCTTCAAGCTCTATGGAGGAGCAAGGTGAGTGGCCAGTAACTTCTCCAAAGGAGGTGGGGGGAGGTAGAACTATACATAAGCCAAGGCTTCAAGTCTCTTGCATGTACTTCTGTCCCATCAAACTTCATTTACAAAATACAAATTCAAACACAAAGAATTTCAAGATGGCAATATAGAGCTTTAACCCCAAGTATAGGACCCTCCTGAGTATGGGACTTTGTGTGAGTGTACTAGATGGATGCTTGTGAAGTAGTATTACTTTTTTTGATTTCTATCTGTAGCAAGTCTTTTGCCTTCAAGAAAGTATATAGGAATTAATGCACAAAGTGTCTTTCTACGCCATTTTAAAAATCATCTACCAAAGGGCTGGAAAACTGTCCTCTTTTCTAGTTTCCACCAATCATATGATGGGACAGGGTGCTATATTTGAGTGGAGAAAATGGGGAACCCAGTAATGTGGTTCTTAAGGACTCTGACTAAAGGTATTCCTAGGACCCTTCAAATTGCTTCTCTAAGACTGGGTTCTGCTAATGTTCTGCAATAAGACTGAACTATCAATAAACAAGATGTACATAGATATCTCACATTTAATAACAAGTGTGCCCCACCTTCAAAGCCCTTAAGTACTAGGCTTTTGGACATCTTCCTGTTTTAGGATCAGATCTATAAAGTGAAAATCCTCACTTGGCAACTTAGTGTGTGTGTATGCATATGTATATATAGATATCCTAAGAAGTAAATTTATTTTCAAAACTGTATTTTGTATATTTTTTGTTATGATAGATCTTCTGTCTTTTCTTACTCATTTTATTTGAGCAGTTGTACCAATTATCACTGTAGAGCCACATTTATGTTAAAGACTATATTTATCATGGAGATGTGACTTCATTCTCTCAAATCTTTTTGAGTAAAGTATAGCCCAATACTGTAAATTTATTTCTAGACCTGGTCTCTTTTATCTGCATTTAGTCATTTGGTTATCTGTCTGTTGCCAACTCACATAGTTTGAGTGCATCTATTCAGTCTGGTATTTCTTAGCTGTAAGCAAAAATCGGGTACTGCAAAAAAAAAAATAATCTTATGGTATCAGCAGTTAGTCACCTATATGTTTAGTGTTATAAAATCTAGACAGGCATAGATCATGTTTATAAAGATTCTTCAACCTTTTCCTAACACTAATATGCCAATCAGAAGTTCAGTTTCATTTTCATATTTACTTTATGTTCAGTTGATAGGTTTGTAGCTTTGTTCTTACCCACTTTGAACCATGCATCTATTCAGAGAAAAGAAGGTACATTGGTATTCATTCATGTAAATTCAAGTGTTCTTTATTTATAAATATAGCAGAGGGTTTGATGTGGTTAATGGAAGAGAAGAAGAGACTTTAGGAGTCACATTAGGGCTTGGCTTTGTGATTCTGTAGCTGGGGAAGAACGCCAGCTAAAAAGAGAGTATAAGAGTATCAGATGTGAAGAGACACATGCATGGCCTAGGAGAGTGGCAATTATGATGGAGTGGAAAGCTGGGTACAGTGGAGCACCACCTTCTGGTTGCTTAATGCCTTTCTGTAGAGTGTAGAAATTCATTGATACACTGCAAGATCCCTTGCCTGTTAGGATGAGGATAATGGAGAAGAGGGTAATTGTTCTCTCATGGTCCTATTCTTTTCATTCTTGAGCATGTAGTTTTAGATTTCTCATAGAAAAAAATGTGTTTTAAAATAATAAAACATAGATATGAATGTGGATAGAGACCAATACTTTGTATTACTCATAGAGTTGAATCATGGGAATCTGTGAAGTAAGCCATACATTGGGAGTAAAATAAAATAATCAATATAATGTAATATAAAATAGAGCACTCAGGGAATCCAGGAGGAGAAGTTTTGAAACAGAGCTGAAAAAAGTGAGCTGCTCTTGGAGTTATATGGTATCAGAGACCCAAAATCCCAAACCAAGTTCTTGCATTTGCTCTAAGAATAGGCAAGTCAGCCAGTCCTGGCACTTAATGTTCCTCATTTGTAAAATGATTTGGGTAAACTAAGTGATCTTTAAGACAGTCCCTGCATCTAATATTCATCAAGCCATAATATTAATAATGAGGTGGGAAAACTGTATTTTAGGTGCCTTATATGCTATAAAGAATAAAATGATGATAAGACTACAAAATCAAGGAGATTAGCATTGGAGATCACCTTAAGTGATCTTATTAAAAATAAGTTATGAGAAATAGACATGGAACAGGTAAATAAATAAATAAATCTATATGCTGAAAACAGCAATAAATATTGGCAAGTCATGTCTCACATATGTAGACATGAACAGAAATGTGGTTAATGAATATTATTTTTTCCTAGTTTTACAAAATTCTTTTTAAATGTTTTTCCCAAGGAGTCGTGAGGTGCATAGAGTACATAATTAATTTATGTAATTATAACTGAGCCTATTTAATTAAAAATCCTATTTTTAAAAAGTATATCATCCACGTTTAGATACTTTTCTATGTTTTAGTAGTGATATGGGTAGTATTCTCTCTTTTTTTTTTAATCCTTATGCTATTGGCTTTAGAGATACAAGGACACACACTAAATTCTATTAAAATAATTCAGGGACTCATCGATGTGTGCAATAATTATGATTGTGAGCATCCAAGGAAAATTAGTGTGTAATGCTTTAATTAAAGTTGGGCAACACAATTTTATTTACAGTTTGAATTCTATTAAATCTTTAGAGTGGTATATTTTCATTTTACTTTCAAGTAATTAATATTTAGAATAGCTGTTTGGGTAGCACATCGCATTGTTAATGCACATTTTGTGAGAAATGTGTACAAATAGTCTCTTTGGGAGATAGCCCATAAATTTTGTTATTACATTAAAATGCAAATTTTCCTTCTTGCTTAACAGTTTAAAATACTTTTGAGTTGCATATTTTCTTGTTTAGAGATATTAGCTGGTAAAAATTGTTAAAGTCAGTTTGATTTTACATGGATAGAGATTTGTTTTCACATTTATTTTTTTAACCGGAGTTGGGAATTTTTATCAGTGGCATTCTTAAGTTATAGATATGATGTGAATATTGTATTTGCCTTAATCTGATCTTATTTTTTTTAGGAAAACTGTGATTCATATTAGTAGCATATTACCAAAGCTACATGGCTATTAAAGTTTGAGCCTTGGGATAGAAAAGTGGAAATTTCAAGTTCTTACTACTGCTCTTGTCATAGCCATTGTTTCTTTGGCTGTGGTATATTCTCTGTAAAGCGGCCTCTAAGAAAAACATCATTTATCTCACTTTAGCTGTGAAAAATCTGCAGAAATTTTTTCTTTATTTTTAAAAGTGAGTTTTCAGGAATATTCAAAAATGGAAAACTAATACTTAAACACAAAATTCTGTAATGTTTGGTAGAACCAAATTCTGCTGAACCTTTTTTATTAGCAAAAATAAATGAACAAGAAGAAAATAAAAACAAACTCCCAAGACATTATATTCCTTAATGCTAAAATTGGACAATTCAAATTCTCCACTAGTCCTGGTGGTTCTGCGATTGGGAATGAAAAGGCCCTGAGGTTAGTGAGAGGTCTTCTCTTGGAATGAAAAGAGATGGGATTTCTTAACTCTCGGCAGTAGTTTGGAGCACAGTATTGTTTCCCGTGTGAACACTGCGGTCGACTCACCTCTTACTTCGTTCCACTCTTTCATGCTCACCTCTTGCAATAGAAACCGTGCCTTTGTGACTCCAGGTGCCTGGCTGCAACTTAAGAAAACCAGTCTTAGCAACATCTGATTTTGTACTGCTTCCTCTTGGTTGATTAGAACTCTCTGAAATGGGTTCTTTACTTCTACTTTTCATGTAGCAAACATGTTCTCTTTCATCCTAAAAGTTGATCTGAAAATGATTGTTGAACAGGTAATCATGTGTTTGCATAGACCAATTTTATTATTAAGTTCTTTTTAAAAACTGATGCTAGTAATTATTTTCATATCACAAAAGTAATGTTTCTTTTAAAGATACAAACTATTGTATCACTGTTATACTCTAGAATTTGAGGAGAGGGCTATTTTATTCTGTTTCAAATCATTTGTAATTTTTTTCTAAAAAGATAATTTTCCAGTGATTTTTAGTCCTTTCACAATCAAAATTTTCCTCCTTGAGTTTAAATATTTAGTATGCTTTTTGTGTCCTAGGAAAAATAAGAGAGACTTTTCACATACTGTTAATACATACATTAATATTCCAAAGCTAACTCTCTAACTACCGTAGATCTATCATCAGAACACTAATTTGTCCACCCTATGCATGCAAATATAAAACTTCTCTCTTGTCTCTAGTTTTTAAATATGTTTGCAATATTTTAGAATGTTGGAGTTACTTTTGGAATGTCTCAAATCAGCAATCAAAATGAAGGCTGTTGAAAATTAAAGAAGAATTGGAATTTCAAGACAGGTATAAAGTTGATTCTCCTGTGATAAACCAAAGGAAGCCAGAGTTGTTTCTCTTTATTTTAATATAGAAAAATATGAATGTCACATTAGAACAAAGGTTTGACTGATATTAAGATAAAGCTAAAGAATATTTATAAGTGAAAAAGGTAAATCACTTTAGAGAAAATAGGATGGCTGGAGCTTAGCTGTGCAGTCATCCTGAAGGTGGTAAGTGAGTCTTGCAGGGGTTCCAGGAAATGGTGGTCCTGTGTAGCCCTTTCATCTCCATAGGCATTAGTTGACTGTAGAGAGCCAAGATTTCTCAAAGGACTCTTGGAGCAGGAGGCCTTTTCAGGGCAAGACACACTTTACTGCTATAACATTTTGAACAGTAACCAAGCCAGTACTTTGGAGCTGCTGCTTGACCACCTCTTTCCTGGAAACAGTTACTCTCTGCTGGTGCTTCTGCTGCCTCCCATTCCCTGTTGCCTCCTCCACAGGCTTCGTTGCTTATCCATCCTTCCCTATGTGTATATAATAGGGATTGGTTAACATGATTATGGAGGATGAGAGGTCCCACTGTCTGCTGTCTGGAAGCTGGAACCCCAGGAAAGCTGGTAGTTTAGTTTAGTCCAAGTGTGAAGGCCTGAGAACCAGGAGAGCTGATATGTGTCTCAGTCAGAGGGCAGGAGACCCGTGTCCTGGCTCAGGCCCTCAGACAGAAGGGGTAAATTCTCCCTTCTTCTGCCTTTTGTTCAATTTGGTCCCTCAATGGATTAGATGATTCCTACTCACATTGGGGATTGCAATCTATTTTACTGAGTCTATCATTTCAAATGCTAATCTTATCCAGAAACACCCTCACAGACACACCCAGAAATAATGTTTAGTCAAGTATCTGGGCACCCCATGATCCAGTCAAGTTGACAAATAAAATTCACCCTCACACCTTTTAAATTTGGATGGCCTTGAGTTAGCCATGCCACTCTTGATATACTCAGTTACGGCCAGGGTGCTGCAGGGATGCAAGATCTAAATAGAGTTGTGAGCAGGGCATATTTGTTTACATGCTATGAGCTGAAGATGATAATTTGATGTCATCTCTAGGACATCGTTAATGCCACTGATAAGGAAATTGAGGCCTAAGGATAATTATACAGCAAATGAGTATAGATCCAATACTAGTGCCCAGTTTTGATTAGGCTTATTGCTAATCAAATATTACCATCATTTATCCAAAAACGTTTATTATAGATCAGCCACATAGAACATATTATTAAATGATTAAAAATGATTTAGACTTGTAAGGGCCATTCCCATTAGGAAAATAATATATGCAGCAGAATGAAATAGACCCCAGTAGTGTGGCTGGCAGTTAAAGGAGTGTAGGAAGGAATGGCTTATTAGGAAGTTATGAAGTGTTGAGGATCAATTTCGAAACCTGTTGAATCACTTTGTTTTTAATTTCCCTTTGTGGTTTTCTTTTCCCTTTCAGGAGCCGACTACCATTATGCTCTGCCCTGGTCTAGAATTCTCTCTTCCTCTCTCAGTCTTTATTAGAATTTAAGTAAATTTGTTCCCATGAGAACAAATACTTCTCTCATCTCTTCCTTTTTTAACATTTTTTTATACTTTACTATTTGGCACTTAACTCTTCTTAGTTTAGGACTTTCTTCCTTGAAATCTCTAGCACTGCAATTATTTCTCTTGTATCACTCTTTTGGTCCCATTTTTAAGAAGCCTGTGTTATCTTATTGACAGCCTACTGCTATGCTACTAGAGCTGCATATTTGTACCTCATTACTTTTCTGTCCTAATAACTCTATTCTCATAGCATGAATTTTTGCATCTCCGGACCCTAGAGCACCTGTTCCTGATCATATTTCCAATTACTTTGAACAAACTTACATGGACATCTAACTATCGCCTTACCTCAGTGCATTCAAAAATTAAAGCCTTATCAGCCCCACCCAATAAACCTCTTCCAAATAACTGATTCTCATCAATGATTCTCTACCTTGCTCTTAGTCTCTTTCTTGAATTTCAGTTTTGCCACTTTTTGTCTTTACTGATAATATTCATGTAGATGTTTGTTCATGAAATGTTTGATTTCTTCCCTTCTATATTCAAAAATTTCCCATCCAGCAAGGACCCAAATAACACACTCATGAAATTATCTGACTGCTGCCATCTTTTATGACCTTTGTAACTCTATTTTCCTAACACCATAGAAAAGAGCAATCATTAAATTAAAGAGATATTCTAAAAGTAGTTATATTTCTAGAAATAGAACATTTTTATGAAAAAAGTTTTACAAAAAGTTACTTTTAGACTAGTTAAATCTAATATGATTACTGCAGGCAGACAACAGGCTTATATTGCTAATATATATTAATTTTCAGGTTCATTTCAACATATAGTTATTGAGTCTAGATATTAGAATGGATGGAATCCAAATGTCCATTAATAAGAGACTGGAAAAAGAAATTATGATACTTCGATGTAGTGAAACACATTACACAGTTTTGAAGAAGGATGCACCCATATTGATATATGTCATGCAATACCATTGAATAGGGGGAGAAGCACATTGAGGAAGAGGTTACACAGTTTAACATCATGTGGTTACAAAACTATATCTATACACATAGAGGTACACATTTATATGCAGAGGAGGTCTTGAAAATTATGCAAGTAATTGTCAAGAGGGAGTATAATTGTTACATACATTTCATTCATTTTGAAATTTTGCAATAGCCCTGATTTAACATTATAATAAACCTAATTTATTACAAAACAACAAAATAAAAAAAAAAGAAGTTGAGAAATATCTGTAACTTTAAAGGAAATACTCATTCCTTGACTAGTTGTTGAACTTTTGTGAAAATGAAGAAAAGTCTCAGAAGTTATAGTGCATTCTATATAAACTATTAACAGCTTTAATATTTAACAGTGGCAAGCATCATTTATAGAGGTTTTCAAAAATTATTTTATTATCTTGGCCCTATTTTTTAAGGTTTCTAAAGTTATTTAAATTAATTGATTGAAAAGTATATAACATTTGCCTTTACCTGGAAATTGTTATAAACTTTAAACATATTCAATTTACCATATGTATTTCAGTTAAATAGGGAGACAATCAAATAGTGATAATAACAGTAATGAATCTATGTCAGTCAAAATAACATGTAATCATAACTTTGTAGTAATAATTATAATATTTTATAATTTGAAATTTCATCCAGTTCTCTAAAACAGCATACTTGATTCTTTTGTGATTAGATTTTGGAGCTAGGAAGATGTGATAATTATTTTTATAAGTCATTATACTATTACCCTGGCCTCACAAATCTTGCAACTCATAACCTCTGTCTATATAGCTTCAGAGTGACAGTCTCTCTTTGCTTCATCCTGGAAACTCTCTGTTTGTCTTCAGGTCCCTTTGGTGCCTCACCTTCACCCATTATCAGTTCTTTTAGGTTCTTATCTCTCAAGCTCACTTGAGGTCAGTGCCCAGTCTCTGCTCCCAGAGCCACCCTGGGAGAGTGCTATTTCTGCCTACAGTGCTGTCTTCTGGGCTCCCAAAGCAGGAAAACAGAAGGACTGTACATGGGCAGCATTTCCCTTTGGCTTTACCTCACCAGTGCTCTGCTGTTTGTAGGACAGAAATAGGCAGGGACAGCTCTTCAACTCTTCACCCAAGACCCCATCGTGACAATGCCGTAATTCCTCCCCTTTAGCCTCCCTCTGTAGAGCCTGAAAGAGGTTTAGGCAGAGGCTGTGCGGAGCCACGTGCACCATTCTCTCTGTTGCTATTTCCTTTCCCCGCTTCTTGGTTCCCTGATCACAGGCATATGCTAAATATTCTCCTCTGTCTTCCTTAGAAGGACGTCTTTCTGGAACGCAAACCAGCTTTTAAAAATGGATACCTTGGGGTGCCGCCATCTCTACATAAATCTAAATATCAATTTAAGGTTAGTCTGAAGTTCTGTGACCTGAAACAGATTTATAAATTTGCTTAACATTCTCTCTATGCTGTAATCATCCAACATAGGTTTTACTGGAAACTTTAGAAGAAGCATTATTTACAGTTGTGTTTGATTTTTTGTTTTCTCTCAGAATTTGAATTGCTATTTCCAAGAACCAGACAATTGAACATTTCTATTCTTTTGCAGTCTTGCTTCTTCCTGCAAGTCTGGTATTCCAGAAAGTAGAATCAGCCAAATAAGTAGTACAATTTGATTTAAAATGGCACTGCTGATCCTGATACTAGAATAATTGTAATTTTGCCTTAACTTCCTTTTTCACACTTACCAGATGGCATTGAAACTGTAAATACATTTAAAAAGCATCTGTGGAAAAACTTCTTTTGTTCACTTTCTAAATCTTTTGTCCTTAATGTATTTCACAGTTCACTGTTCTTCCCATGATTTATGTGTTTGCCATTTTATCTGTGATGAAAATGTAAAGTTACCTTGGGTGGGAAGATTATATCCATTAATTTTATGGCTCTATGATATGTAGGAATAAAATTTTTACATGAATGTGATAGGATATATTTTAGAGAAATAAAGACTATTTTTAAGACTTTTTGTTTGTTTTTCATAAGTAGGTTAGATCTTAAGGATATGGTTCCTGAAACGGAAATCTTAAATGAGAGGGTCCTAACAGGAAGTACTAAGGTAGTGAGATACATATGTAAAAGGTCTTAATTGCCTCCTATTCACCCCATTGGTGAGAAAGGAATTTTCACTAAGATCATGGGGTTGGCCAAATATATAACACCCACCTGACACTAGACAGGTGAGATCCACAGTAGATTAGCACATAAACACATAGCCTTGGGAAGACGCAGCACACTCTGGGCCCTATGGGGGTTGCATTCTGGAATAGAGTGAACAAACTGGGCCTGTGGAAGGCAGGTTTTGTAGTGCCAAAAGGAGAGGGTGACCTCTGGCCCCCAAGGGAGGATGTGATCGACTTCATTGAATCATCCCACTGCTACTGGGGAGCTGAAACCCATGACTCAGGGAGAGGCAGAAACTGTGCCTGGCCCCTGTGATACGGAGGCTTGCTTCCCACACCACCTCATGCACTGAAGGAGAATGGGAGGCGAGCTTGCAGTTAGGCCATTCAGGGTCTTCCCAATTTCACCTGATGTCAAGGCAACACACAGACTCAGGCCTTATTTCAGGTTCCAACACAAAATGACTCCTATGTTGTCTTTTGTTTGTGAGGAACAAATATTTTCCCTGGTAGTTTAAAAAATGGTATTTTATTATAAAGGCAGAACAGAGACTCTTATGGAAATCCGAAGCTCAGAATTACAGCAATACATCAGGAGCCAAACCTGTGTTCTGGGTTCTCGAAGGACGATCTCTCTTTCCCTCTATCACGGACGATCTGCTCAACTATGTGTTTCTGGTCCTTGCTCTTTATTGACTCTTCCTTTTCCTAATAATCTCAAATGCTTCTCCTCCTAAGAGCCATTCTCCTCAGCCTTAGAAATACTTGGCTTTCTAGCTCCAATTTCTGCTAACAACTGGCAACTTCTTTCTATGCTTCCAGGTATAAATTCTTAAGACAATATCTGATTATCTTAAACTTATATTCTGTCAGAAGCATTAACACCAGGCTAAGTCATATGCTTATGGGAAGCTTGTGAATGAGCCACTTTTGAGACAGGCATCCAGTCATTATACTTAGTCTTAACTGATGTAGATGTGGGTACACATGACAAAACATGGCTAAATATTGAAACGGGTAATGAGGGCAAAGATGTCCTCAGTGAGGTTTAAGGTATGGGAAGCAGGACGTTCTGAAACATACATAGCAAAATACCTTGGAGCATCAAATCAGTTTCCCTCTGCACTTTTCTCTTTCAGAAAATAAAATCATAATTTCTTAGCCACCAAGTCAGATTCATGAATCAGCCTGTTGTTTTATTCTTTCTCCTGCCCACTCCTTCCCCTTCTCTGATTTTGATGCACTAAGTGTGCTATTTTCTTTCTTACTGTTGCTCTCTTCCTTTGAAATATACAGCCATCACCCTGGTCAAGGCCCCTTTTCTTTCACTTTGGGTCTGTTAAAGCTGGGCTCTAACACCTCCAGACTGTTTTCCTGCCAGCGTCTCCTGTACCCAGCCCAACTGATCCTAATGAAACAGCAATTTCAATGAAATTATATTTCTCCCTAATCCCTCCACAGGTATCCTCAAAACAATACCTCAAATGGACTTCTGTTTTTATGTATCTGCCCTACTTCTTGATAAAAGGGGAACTGGCTCCCAAGAATTTTACATCTATGCATAGGACTTGAATTACATGGTAGGAGATCAAGATTAAAAACAATAATCTTTGGAATTTTTATGTTTTGTTGTATTTGTCTATTTCCTAAAACAAGCTTATAACCCCCTGAAAGCGTAGGAATTAAGTCTTATGGTTCTTTTTACCTTCATACCTATTCAGTCATATACACTTTTGATGATGATGGTGATATTATTGATTTCTTTATGCTTTGAAAACATTAATAGTGAGTTGTTTTTATTGGTTATTTGATTCAACTGCTTACAAGAAATTAGGTATGGCTATTATGTTTCATCTAGTGGGCTCACAGAGCAGAATAACAGACTGGTTTAAGTATGATCTATCAACATCTTAATGCTACAAACGGAGTGGTGAGGCACACCAATGAATTCATGGTCTTTTCAGGGATTTTGTAAAGAACTCCTTTGTTGATTAAAGGGTTGAGAAAACTTTTATTATAGTGGAAACATACCTTTTTGATTAAAAGGTAAGGTTAAATTCATATAATTAAAATAGAGTTTTTCCTGATCAGAAAAGTCACCTAATAAGGAGGTCTGATATAAAATACAAATTTGAATTAAACAAGTAATTACTATTTCAAATGCAAAGTGTTTTGAAAGATACATATATACTTAACTACATAACTTACTGAAATCAATGAATTAGTCTCTATATATTTATTTTATCACACTGAAATGTATTTCTTGTATCATCTTATTTTCCATTCAGACGTGAAGGCCACATATATGCAAATCACATCTTCTCAGATGTAGGTTCTAGTGCCTTTCAACTTCCTTGTGCCCTATTATGGATCTTATGTGCATGTTTACATGATTTGGTAGATATTTAGCAATGTTACATTTAAGAAATTAGGGCAATGCACTATAATCAGCTTTGGAAAAGTTTTCATTTGAAATTTTTCTTAAAATTTGAACAAAAGATCTTTAAATATGTCATTTCTCTTCTAGGTATGTAAGGATTAACACTTAGCTTGTAGAAATTTCAGAATATTTTAGATTTAGATCTAGGAATAGATTTTTTGTTGTTCTAACCATAACTTCTTTGTTCAATTTTGTGGATTTGTAAGTGCATAAAATGAATTCATCCTGACTCCAACTGACAGATTGGATTGACAGCTGATACAAGTTGTTAGCATTGCCTGTCATACTGAAACTTAGCACAAAAACGCTTGTAAAAACTTCAAGTTATTCTGTCAATACTGGCACTTCATTAAGGATCAATTAAAGCAAATTTACTTGTTAATAAAGCTCAAAATATCAATTAGTTTTATCACTAAAATGTGTGACTAACTTGTGTGTTATGTGGTATATGTGCATATTCACGGTTAAGAAATGAGATATAGGTCTTTTTATTTTAGTTTATACTAAAGGCAAAATGTGCAAAGGATTGTGAGAGAATTTTAATTAAAATTAGGTTAGAGCACACAAGGCCAAGACTAACTTCAATATTTGCTACAGCCAGAAAAATAGGGGACACTAAGTTTTTTCTTTGAAGGCCATTCCAGAACTGATTTTATACTGACTTTGGTATTAATTCACATCCTAAAACAAAATTAATTTCATTAGAAAAGTGAAAACTTATCACTTCATATGTCCAAACTACTATAATGTATAACTGTGATGAGCTTGTTAAAGTACTACTTAAATCATAGATTAAATTAATTAAGTTACTTAAATTGCCAGTCCCTCATGACTCTTCTGCTCTTCTATAATAATAAAATTATCTTTCAAAGATTCTTTGTTAAAGTTATTAAAAGCACCTTATTCAATAAAAAAGCTTATTCATTCTATAATAAATACAGATAATGTGCTGTGTTCTCTGTATTCTGCAAAGTGATGAGGATAAAATGGTAAGCAAAACAGGCACACTACCTATATTCATGGAATTAACAGTTTACTGGGGGGAAAAAAAAAATATATATATATATATATGTAGTCCTACCATGCAAAACTGTAGCTGCAACAAATGCTATAAAGAAGTTTCCAGAACTATGAGAGTCTTTGGCAGGACTATGTGACATAATGAAGCAAGTCAAGGAAGTATTGAAGTGACCCTTGAATTTGGATATGAAGGTTTGGTAGGAATTACTGGTGAGAAGAGTCAGAAAGGATCTGCCCAGGCAGAAGAGCTGTATAAAGGCCCATTGACAAAGTGGAGTTCCAACAAATGTAGAGACTATTATAGGTCAAATTGTGCTACCCCCCAAAAATATGCTGAATTCCAAATGCCCCAGTACCTAAGAATATGGCCTTATTTGGAAATAGGGTCTTTGCAAACTTAACAAAATTCGAATACAGTTATTATGGTAGGGCCTAATCCAATATGACTGGTATCCTTATAAAAAGGGAAAATTTGGTTACAGACATTAATAAAGAGAAGACTACGTGAAGAAACACAGGGGGAAGATAGCCATCTGTAAGCCAGGGAGCACCAGAGGCTACCAGAAGCCTGGAACACTCCTTCCCTGGCACCGTCCTGGGGATTATGGCCCCGCTAAAACCTTGATTTTGGATTTCTGGCCTCCAGACTCTGAGACAAATTTCTGTTGTTCTAAGCCACCCAGTTTATACCAGTTTGTAGTATTTAATCATGGCAGCCTTAGGAAACTAGCACAGGTACTGAAAGCAGGTTAATGGGGATGAAAAGAGGAAATAAGAGCATATCAGTCTAAAGAAAAGATGACACAACAGATGGGGACCAAATCATGCAGGGTCCTGAAGGCCATTTTCAGGAGTTCGGTTTTTATTCTCAGTTCTGTTTTTATTTAAGCAGTCCAATAAAGAGATGACTGTAGCCTGGACAAGAGTGGAGATAACGGTTATGAAGAGATGTCCAGAGGAACAAGCAAGTGAGTTAAAAATCATGAATAATTTACAAAAAAGCAATCTTACGCAAGGACATAACTCCAGAAGTTCTTTCTTCTCTCTTTAGCCATCAATTTTTCAATTTTCCTCAGCATTGAAGCATACTCCTTTCCTCCATCTATTTCTTTTGGTTGTTGATAACAAATTGAGTTGTAGTTGACATATTAAAGTGTGAAGTTCAATACATTTTGACTTATTTGTACAACCACGTAACTATTTCCACAGTCAAGATAATGAACATATTTAAGCCCCGAAGTTTTCTAGTGCCCCTATGTAATGCCTTTTATCTTTAATATAAAGATATTTATTTCTCTTAAATTAATTTTGCTTGATATTAATATAACCACTCCAGTTGGTTTTGTTTGCTTGTTATTAGCATGGCATATCACTTTCATTATTTTACTTTTCAGTTATTTGTATATTTGTATTAAAGTGGATTCCTTGCAGGCAGCAAATAACTGGGTCTTGCTTTCTTTTCTAATTAGGGAATCTTTGCCTTTTAATTGGGTATATTTAATTTATTTACATTTACTGTTATTATTGGCACAGTTCATGGTAATCCACCATTTGCTTCTTCCATTCTACTTGTCTCATTTGTTCTTCATAGTTTTCCCTCTTTCTCTGTCTTTTCTTGGATTGAATATATTTTTTTTAAAGTTGCTAGTTTCTTTTTTTATTGAAGTATAGTTGATATACAATATTGGTTTCAAGTATACAACACAGTGTTTCAACATTTACACACATTATTAAATCCTCACCCTAACCAGCACAGTTACTATATGTCAGCATAGAAAGATGTTACAGAACCATTGGCTATATTCTCCATGCAGCACTTTCATCCCCATGACCAACTTGTTATGATTGAGATTTTTGTGCCTCTTATCCTTCTCACACTCACCATGGTAACCACCAGTCACTTCTCAATGTCTCTTGTTGACATGATACTTTCAGGTAATAGATCAAGATCTAAAAAGGGGAAGCCAGAATGTTTGGATTCATATGCCTTTCTGTGTACTTTAATAATAAACTGAAATAAGAGAGGAGGCAATAACAGCTTTCGATATGAATTGCCTTTCAAAATGGTGCTGCAAAATTCTTACTAAATTTGTCAAGTCATTTTTTTTTTTTACAATTTATTTTGGTATCATTAACCTACAATTACATGAGCAATATTGTGGTGATTAAACTACCCCCTTCATCAGGTCCCCCCCCACCAACCCTATTACAGTCACTGTCCATCAGTGTAGTGAGATGAGAATCACTACTTGTCTTCTCTGAGCTGTACAGTCCCCACCGTGCCCCCCCACCCTATGTCTGCTAATCGTAATGCCCCTTTTACCCTCTTATCCCTCCCTTCCCGCCCTTCTTCCCCAGTCCCTTTCCCTTTGGTAACTATTAGTCCGTTCTTGGGTTCTGTGAGTCTGCTGCTGTTTTGTTCCTTCAGTTTTTCTCTTTGTTCTTATACTCCACATATGAGTGAGATCATTTGATACTTGTCTTTTTTGGCTTGGCTTATTTCACTGAGCATAATACCCTCTAGCTCCATCCATGTTGTTGCAAATGGTAGGATTTGTTTTTTTCTTATGGCTGAATAATATTCCATTGTGTATATGTACCACATCTTCTTAATTCATTCATCTACTGATGGACACTTAGGTTGCTTCCATTTCTTGGCTATTGTAAATAGTGCTGCAATAAACATAGGGGTGCATCTGTCTTTTTGAAACTAGGCTGCTGCATTCTTAGGGTAAATTCCTAGGAGTGGGATTCCTGGGTCAAATGGTATTTCTATTTTGAGTTTTTTGAGGAACCTCCATATTGCTTTCCACAATGGTTGAACTAATTTGCATTCCCACCAGCAGTGTAGGAGGGTTCCCTTTTCTCCACATCCTGGCCAACATTTGTTGTTGTTTGTGTTTTGGATGTTGGCCATCCTCACTGCTGTGAGGTGATATCTCATTGTGGTTTTAATCTGCATTTCTCTGATGACCAGCAATGTGGAGCATCTTTTCATGTGCCTGTTGGCCATCTGGATTTCTTCTTTAGGGAAGTGTCTATTCATGTCCTCTGCCCATTTCTTAATTGGATTTTTTGCTTTTTGTTTGTAAAGGTGCGTGAGTTCTTTGGATATGTTGGATGTCAACCCCTTATCAGATACATCATTTATGAATATATTTTCCCATATTGTAGGATGTCTTTTTGTTCTACTGATGGTGTCCTTTGCTGTACAGAAGCTTTTCAACTTGATATAGTCCCATTGGTTCATTTTTGCTTTTGTTTCCCTTGCCCGGGGGGATATGTTCATGAAGAAGTCGCTCATGTTTATGTCCAAGAGATTTTTGCCTATGTCTTTTTCTAAGAGTTTTATGGTTTCATGACTTACATTCAGGTCTTTGATCCACCTTGAGTTCATCTTTGTGTATGGGGTTAGAGAGTAGTCCAGTTTCATTCTCTTACATGTAGCTGTCCAGTTTTTCCAACACCAGCTGCTGAAGAGGCTGTCATCTCCCCATTGTATATCCAAGGCTGCTTTATCAAATATTAATTGACTGTAGGTGTTTGGGTTAATGTTTTGGTTTTCTATTCTGTCCCACTGGTCTGTGGGTCTGTTTTTGTGCCAATACCAAATTGTCTTGATTACGGTGGCTTTGTAGTAGAGCTTGAAGTCAGGGAGCATAATTCCCCCTGTTTGATTCCTCCTTCTCAGGATTGCTTTGGCTATTCGGGGTCTTTCCTGGTTCCATATGAATTTTAGAATTATTTGTTCCAGTTCATTGAAGAAAGCTGTTGGTAGTTTGATAGGGATTGCATTGAATCTGTAGATTGCTTTAGGTACTATAGCCATTTTGACAATATTTATTCTTCCTAGCCAAGAGCATGCGATGCATTTCCATTTGTTAGTGTCTTCCTTAATTTCTCCTAGGAGTGTCTTGTAGTTTTCAGAGTACAGGTCTTTCACTTCCTTCGTTAGGTTTATTCCTAGGTATTTTATTCTTTTTGATGCAATTGTGAATGGAGTTGTTTTTCTGATTTATCTTTCTGTTAGTTTATCATTACTGTATAGGAAAGCAACATATTTCTGTGTGTTAATTTTATATTCTGCAACTTTGCTGAATTCAGATATTAGGTCTAGTAGTTTTGCAGTGGAGTCTTAAGGGTTTTTTATGTCCAGTATCATGTCATCTGCAAATAGTGACAATTTGACTTCTTCTTTACCAATCTGGATGCCTTGTATGTCTTTGCTTTCTCTGATTGCCATGGCTAGGACCTCCAGTACTATGTTGAATAACAGTGGAGAGAGTGGGCACCCCTCTCTTGTTCCCGATCTTAGATGAAAAGCTTTCAGCTTCTCGCTATTAAGTATGTTGTTAGCTGTGGGTTTGTCGTATATAGCCTTTATGATGCTGAGGTACTTGCCATCTATACCCATTCTATTGAGAGTTTTAATCATGAATGGATGCTGAATTTTGTCAAATGCTTTTTCAGCATCTATGGAGATGATCATGTGGTTTTTGTTCTTCTTTTTGTTGATGTGGTGGATGATGTTGATGGATTTTCGAATGTTGTACCATCCTTGCATCCCTGGGATGAATCCCACTTGATCATTGTGTATGATCCACTTGGTGTATTTTTGAATTCGTTTTGCTAATATTTTGTTGAGTATTTATGCATCTACGTTCACCAGGGATATTGGTCTGTAATTTTCTTTTTTAGTGAGGTCTTTGCCCGATTTTCGTATTAGAGTGATGCTGGCTTCATGGGAAGAGTTTGGAAGTATTCCCTCCTCTTCTATTTTTTGGAAAACTTTAAGGAGAATGGGTGTTATTTCTTCTCTATATGTCTGGTAGAATTCAGAGGTGAATCCATCAGGTCCGGGGGTTTTGTTCTTGGGTAGTTTTTTGATTACCAATTCAATTTCTTTGGTGGTGATTGGTCTGTTTAGTTTTTCTGTTTCCTGCTTGTTGAGTCTTGGAAGGCTGTATTTTTCTAAGAAGTTGTCCCTTTCTTTTAGGTTTTGGAGCTTGTTAGCATATAGATGCTCATAATATTCTCTTATAATTCTTTGTATTTCTGTGGGGTCTGTCATTTTTTTTCCTTTCTTATTTGTGATTCTGTTTATGTGTGTAGATTCTCTTTTTCTCTTAATAAGTCTGGCTAGGGGTTTATCTATTTTGTTTATTTTTTCAAAGAACCAGCTTTTGGTTTCATTGATTTTTTTCTATTGTTTTATAATTCTCAATTTTATTTATTACTTCTCTGATCTTTATTATGTCTCTCCCTCTGGTGACATTGGGCCCCATTTGTTCTTCTTTTTCCAATTTCAATAATTGTGTCTTTAGACTGTTCATTTGGGAATTTTCTTCCTTCTTTAAATACGCCTGAATTGCAATATACTTTCCTCTTAGAACTGCCTTCGCTGCGTCCCACAGAAGCTGTGGCTTTGTGTTGTTGTTCTCATTAGTCTCCATATATTCTTTGATTTCTGTTTTGATTTGGTCGTTAACCCATTGATTCATTAGGAGAATGTTGTTAAGTCTCCATGTATTTGTGAGCCTTTTTGATTTCTTTCTAAAATTTATTTCTAGTTTTATACCTTTGTGATCTGAGAAGTTGGTTGGTAGGATTTCTATATATTTGAATTTACTGAGGTTCTTTTTGTGGCCTTGTATGTGGTCTATTCTGGAAAATGTTCCATGTGCACTTGAGAAGAATGTGTATCCTGCTGCCTTTGGGTGCATAGTTCTGTAGATATCTGTTAGGTCCATCTGTTCTAGTGTGTTGTTCAGTGCCTCTGTGTCTTTACTTATCCTCTGCCTGGTTGATCTATCCTTTGGAGTGAGTGGCGTGTTAAAGTATCCTAAAAATAATTACATTGCTGTCTATTTCCTCCTACACTTCTGTTAGTATTTGTTTCACATATGCTGATGCTCCTGTGTTGGGTGCATATATATTTATAATGGTTATATCTTCTTGTTGGACTGACCCCTTTATCATTATGGAATGTCCTTCTTTATCTCTTGCTACTTTCTTCGTTTTGAAGTCTATTTTATCTGAAACAAGTACTGCAACACCTGCTTTTTTCTCTTTGTTGTTTGCATGAAATATCTTTTTCCATCCCTTCACTTTTAGTCTGTGTATATCTTTGGGTTTGAGGTGAGTCTCTTGTAAGCAGCATATAGATGGGTCTTGCTTTTTTATCCACTCTGTTACTCTGTGTCTTTTGATTGGTGCATTCAGTCTATTTTCATTTAGGGTGATTATTGATAGATACGTACTTATTGCCATTGCTGGCTTTAGATTCGTGGTTACCAAAGGTTCAAGGGTTGCTTCTTTACTATCTAAGAATCTAACTTATCTTTCTTGTTACGTTATTGTGAACGCCATCTGATGTTTCTTTACCTCTCCCTTCCTATTCTTCCTCCTCTTTTCTTTATATATTAGGTGTTTTATTCTTTGCCTTTAGTTGGTATTTGGATGGTCTGCTTTCTTTGCTATGATTTTATTTTCTCTGGTGACATCTTTTTAGCCTTAGGGGTGTTTCCCTCTAGAGCAGTCTGTTTAAGATATCCTGTAGTGGTGGTTTATGGGAGGCAAACTCTCTCAACTTTCCTTTGTCTTGAAATTGTTTAATCCCTCTGTCATATTTAAATGATAATCATGCTGGATACAGTATTCTTGGTTCGAGGCCCTTCTGTTTCATTAGTTAAATATATCATGCCATTCTCTTCTGGCCTGTAAGGTTTCTGTTGAGAAGTCTGATGATAGTCTGATGGGTTTTCCTTTGTAGGTGATCTTTTTTCTCTCTCTAGCTGCCTTTAATACTCTGTCTTTATCTTTGATCTTTGCCATCTTGATTATGTGTCTTGGTGTTGTCTTCCTTGGGTCCCTTGTGTTGGGTGATCTGCGGGCTTCCGTGGATTGCGAGACTATTTCCTTCCCCAGCATGGGAAAGTTTTCAGCAATTATTTCTTCAAAGACACTTTGTATCCCTTTTTCTCTCTCTTCTTCCTCTGGTACTCCTATAATGCAAATATTGTTCCATTTGGATTGGTCACACAGTTCTCTTAATATTCTTTCATTCTTAGAGATCCTTTTATCTCTCTCTGCCTCAGCTTCTTTGTATTCCTGTTCTCTGTTTTGTATTTAATTGACAGTGTCTTGAACCTCATACAGTCTGCTGTTAAGCCCATCGATGTCTTGTCTCATTTTTGCTTTGTCTTTCCTCATTTCCTCCCTCCGCTCTTGTACATTTTTCTGTAGATCCGTCAGCATGGCTATGACTTTTATTCTGAATTCTTTTTCAGGAAGACTGTGCATATCCATTCCTTCAGATTCTCTCTCAGGGGTGGTGTTTGTCTGAAGCTTTGTCTGTATCATATTCTTCTGTCTTCTCATGAATGTAGAATTGGTTGTTGGTAGTTGTCACGTATTTCAGCTGGGCTCTTTATGACTTTAAAAAGGAAAGAGAAGAAAGGAGAGAAAATGAAACAGAAAAAAGAAAAAAGAAAAATAAATAAATAAAAGTAAAAATAAATATGAATATAAAAAAACTTCTAAAAATAAAAAAGTAAAAGAGAGAGAAAAAGGAAAAGAAAGGAAAGAAAAATAAAAAGCAGCAACACCTAAAGAAAAAAAAAAAACGCCCACTTGGTGTGGTTTCTGTGTGAATGCTGTAGGTGGCGCTGTAGCTCCATTCTTCCAGAGCCGTGGCCGCGCCTCTCTGCACAGCCTTTTAAAGCTGTGGCCAGGGTGAAAATGAATGGGAGGCTGTTGAGCTCTGTGGGAGTCCTAATTATGGCTACCCTTTCCCAGTCGCCCGCTATGGGGTCCGACACTCCCCAGGACTCCCAGCCTGCTGGGCTGAGTGTGCAGTGGCGATGAGGTTCTGTGCTGGGCTCCCGTCTCTTTCAGACCGCTGCAAAACAAAGCATGCTGTTTTCTCCTTTTTTTTTTCTTCTCTTTTCTCCTTCCCTGAGCCATCCGTGAGCAAGCAGGCGCGTTCCTGTTGAGACCCCGCACCCTCCGTCTCTCCAATCTCCGCCACACCGCGCTTTGTGCGCCCGCGTTCCCGGGGCTGATCCGGGGCTGGTTATCTCCTGGGCCTGCACTTCCACTCCCTCCCCGGCTCTGAATCCTCTCCTCCCACCGGTGCGCCGGGGTGGGGGAGTGCTCGGGTTCTGCCGGGTTGCGGTTCGCGGTTCCGTTTCTTACCCGCCTCGCCAGCTGCCGAGTCGTCTCAGGTGTGTCTGCACTGTGTGCGCTTTCCTGTGTGTTCTGGTCTCTCTTTTAGGAGGAGTTGCATTTGCTGTGTTTTCGTGGATGAATATAATATTGGGAGGAAAATTCTGCCGCTCCGTTCACGCCGCCATCTTCCCGGAACTCCTCAAGTCATATTTAGTTCTAGAAGTTGGGAAGTCCAAGATTAAGGTACCAGCTGATTTGGCTCCCTAGTAACTATTCTGTTCCTGACTTGAGGATGGCTGCCTTCTCACTGTGTCCTTAAATAGTGGAAAGAGCGGATTGAATATTTTTATTTTAGATTTTATGTGTATTGGTGGGCTATTAGCTATTTTTCCTGGGTTATTTTAGTGGTTGTTTCTACCTTCAAGTAATATGAAGTGATGTACTACTTCATATATTGTATAAGTAACGTATACAAATATGAGTTACTCATATTTCTCAAGACCTTTCCATTTTATTGTTATGCTTATTATTTTACATATGGTAAAAAACTCACAAGTAATTATTTTAGGAATATGTTTAAAAATTAAGTTCTGGATTGGTTTTGATTGATGTGTTTTTCTCTATGGTTCAGATTTTTTTAGTTCTTTGCATATCATGTGATTTTTTTATTGTATGTCAGGCATTATGATTTTTACCATTTGGGTGCTGGATATTTTTGTTATCCAATATTCCTTTGGCCTTATTCTGGGAAAGAGTTAATTTATTTATATGATGTCTCATTCTTTTGGGTCCTGCTGTTTAATATAGGTGGAAGCAGAACGGTATTTAGTTCCGGGCTTTCTCTGTCCTCCTACCTGGCAGGATCTTTCTGAGTACTCTCCTCAGTACCCCCATGAATTATGAGGTTTCCTAGTCCGAAAAATATTCACTATTCCCAGCCCTTGTGAGCTCTGAATATTGTTTCCTTTAATCCTTTCAGGTGGTTATTTTCACAGCCTCCGGTGGTTCACTCACAGACATGTGCTGATCAGTCCCCACCTCAATACTCAAGGGGATGTGCATATAAATCTCTGGAGTTTTTTCTCTCTTCTCTGCAGTGTGCTGCCCTAGAGAGCCCAGGCTTCTTTAGACTAGCTCCGTCTACTCCTGGAAAGATTGTTTATATTTCCTTTACATAATTCATTTTCTCCTTCAAACCTCCTCCAATCTGGCTTTCACTCCCCCCGAAATTTTTATCAAGTCACTAATGACCAACGTTTTGCTAAACCTAGTGGTTAATTTTTGGTCTAAATGATCTGGCTGTCATAATGTTTGATCTCATCTTTTACTAATTTCCCTTCCACTCACTCCACCACATTTGTTTTTAATTTTTAAAACAGAATATACATGGTTTTGCCTTACAGTATTTACACTGGCTGTTCCCTCTGCTTTAAATGATCTTTAATTTTTATATGATCTTCATGCCTACCTTACTCCCCTTTTTCAAGGCTTAACTTCTCAATAAGCCTGGTCACCCTACTTAGCAAAAACTTCCTATGATAGCCATTCTTTAAAGGTGACCCGCAGTGAACCTTGTATAGCCCCCTCCCTTTGAATCTGAAGTGGCCTTCAACTTGTTTGTAACCAATGTATCAGATGTGACAATCTAGAGGCTAAGTCAGAAGAAGCTTAATCAGATTAAATAAGGGACATTTCCCAAACCAAAATATTAAGTTAAGACAACAACAAATATCATAGAGGGTCTTCTAGATTAAGGATTTATAAATAGTGAATTGGAAAATGTTAGGAAAAAATAGAAGCTACTCAAAATTACTTTCAAATACTACACTATTACAAGACTCTTGGTAGTGATATTTATATTAACGTAAAAGTTTATGGAGTCATAATGAACAAATGACCTAAATATTTTTATTCAAAAGTAAGAAAATTTAAGATTAAGACCATATATCCACAATTTTTCAATAGAAGGATTTGTTATAGTACCTTTTTGAGTGACTAAAGAGTTAACATATTTCACATTGTATATGTTTATTAACATCAGTTTGGCATTATTTAATGAAATATCTGCAGGAGATTGACTTGTATTTGTGCTCAACATGCATAAAATACATTTTTAAAAGGAGAGGGAGAGACACTGATTTATTGTGTTTGGTGTCCAAGAGCAGCTCAAATTGCTTTTTGTGAAAGAGTGATGTCTTACTGTTTCTTTAAAGACATTTTATCTTAAAAACTATATTTCAAGTTCTTAATTAAGTGATATGAAGAATGGCCATGAGTTTTTAAGAGAGAAATGCTTTTTTAAAAATGTTCACTAAAAACCCTTTTAAAACTACAGTGTCTGAATTTTAAAATCATTCACGTAGATTTACTTTTGAATATATTAACTAGAAGCTTGACATTCTTATAAATGAATTATCAGTGTTTAATTTCTAATTCACGTGCCAACATGCATTTTTTAAGCAACTGTAACAAATAAAAATGCCCAGCATGCTTCTGTAAGCTTAGAATGTATGTGAATTTTATATTAATCCTTTTTGACTCCTTCTGAATTTGAACATCTACCAGATATGATTGGGCAATTTATCAATTCTCATGCTTAGTGAATTCAGGCACTGAGCACATGCAACTTAAAGCAATGAGGCATAACTGTTGAGGGTACTTAGAAGCACCAATATGAAGAGAGCACAAGGTCAGCATGCAGATTGAGACATCACAACATGAGCAAAGGGGAAAGGGTAAAATATACACACTGAATTTGGAGCAACAGCAAAATTAAGACCAGGCCTACTGCAGTACACCGAAATTCATTTTAAATATTTGCTTTATAGACAGAGCTATTTTTCATTTATTTATCTTTCCACCATGGAACCTAAACATTAGAAGACAAAACAAAAAGCAATGGTATTAAAAACGAATGCATGATATAGTTTTCTAAATAATTTACAGTTATTTTTAAGTGCAGCTAACAGATTCTAACCTAATTACCATTATCCTATATTCCTTTCCTTATAAAATGGAGTATCATGATAACTAAATACTAAACCAATAAAGTGCCAACTTGCCTCTTCAGAAATAGGATTCTTTACATAAAGAGTGACTTGAGATTATTTAGTACTTGGTGGTAGAATACTTCTTTATAGTGAAGCTAAGTAGTTGCTTCTTCGGCTTTGATCCAGGGAAATCAAAATCAAATGCACAGACCCTGAAACATGGTGAAAATGAGTTAAGTGGACATAGTGGGAACTGAAACATGTAAGTACTATCTAAATGCAGCAGCTACCACTCACCTTTATCAGATAGCTGCCATGCTGGAATGTGGACCCAGGGATGCCAGGAATTTTGTTCATGCAAGAAAAGCCAGAAATAAGGATTTATCGTGTGAAATCTCCTAAATAATAAATATTGAAATGTACTTAATTCTTTTATGTGTTCTATGTAAGACAGAAACAAACACACACAACACACACATACATACAAGCAAACACACACACACATATCTGTATATTAAATTTGGCCCACAGTTTGTTAGTTTGTCTTCAAGCTCCTACTATAACCTTTTCTAACCAGTGACCATCGGGAGGACCTGTCTTAAATTTCCTCACTTTCCTCCTCTACCAAGGTATCTACACTGTCAAGGTAGCAGAGTAAAAGAACAAACAAAGAAAAAAAACCTGTATTTCTATCTTAGGCTAATTCCTTCAGCCATGCTCAGTGTATCACCTACCAAAGCCTCTTAATTTTTTATTCGTTCATTGTATATCTATCTCTCATCTCCTTTGTGCTAGGTATGGTTTTAAGCTCTTGGCCACAGCAATGAATAACACATATTAGAACCCTTAGCTTATATTCTGTTGGAAGAGATGATCTGTCCTTAGGAAAATATGATTAATTTTATCTGGTAATAAATGTTTTGAAGAAGAATAAGAGGTGATGTATTAGATGGTGGGTATATGTGTGGGTGCTTTGATATCAGGTGGGCAGAGAGGCTTCTCTAAAGAAGTGACATTTGGTCAGAGATTTGAATGACAAGAGGGCACCATCCATGAGAAGATCTGGTGGCCATATGATTTCAATAAGGAAGAACAAGCACAAGAGTCATAACTTGGGAAATGACTTGGTGTGTTCCAGGAATAGGTCAGTGTGGATATAAATGAATGCTCATGGAAAAGTACAGCGCTAAATGAGGTCACAGAGTCAGTCAGTTGCCAAATAGAGGTTATATAGGAAGGCTTTAAGTTGTTAAGCAGGAGAGTGAATAACATCTGATTTAGATTAAAACTCACAGACACACAAAAGCAAATCACTCTGTCGGTGGAGGTAATTAAAGGTGGAAGAATGGATATTATTTAGTAGGCAATTCAAATAATGTAGTTGAGAGATAATGGTAGCTTGACTGTAGGGTGATCATAGAAAAACAGAGAATGACTGAAAGATTAAGAATATATTTAGAGGGTAGAGCCAAAAAGACTTATTGATCTAGTTGATGTAGGAGGCGAGTAAAAGAAAATAATTAAAATAACTCCTATTTGTTAGTCATCTTTTTCACATAAGTAATTTTGTACTATCTTTTACTGAATTGAGCAGAATGAAAGAAGAATACTTTTAAGATAAAGATGAAACTGCAATCCAGAATTAGTTTTGGGCATGCGAAATTTGAGATATTTATTGGACATGCCAGTGGAGATGTTTAACTGGCAATTGGATATTGAGTTTGGAGTTCAGAAGAGAGAGAGATCAGCCCTGGCCATTAATATTTGAGACCTAATGGTATGTAAGTTGTAAAGCCATGGGACCAAGTGAGATAATCTAAGGAGAAATTATAGAAGGGAAGAGAAAAAAATTCCAGGACACAGCTCTGGGGAACCCCAATAGTCAGATGAAAGAAGGATTTAGATAAGAAATAAATCAATAAAGGGTATACTGAGAAATAGTGAGGTAGGGGAAAATCCAAGGAAGAGTGATGCCACAGAAGCCAAGAAGAGAAAGTAGTTTACGAAGCGAATGGCCAACTGTTAGCTGAGAGATCTAGTAAAATTAAAATGGGGAAATAGCCATTGAAGTTAGTATGGGGGAGAAAGAGAGTGTCGTTTCCTACAAGAGCTATTTCAGCTAAATGGTAGAGCTGTTTGAGGAGAGAGCAGGAGGTAAAGGAGAGAGAAGAGACAGAGAAAAATGGACAACTCTTCTAGTAAGTTTATCGTGGAAAGAGAGCCAAGAAGAGAAATGATATCTGCGGAGCAGTGTGGGCTGAAAGAGGGTTTCATAACGAAGGCAGATCTAGAATATGTGTGCTTCTAGGGTTGATCTGGTATAAAGAAACTGATGATACAGGAGAGGGTATAATTTTAGGAGCCAAATTCATTAGCAGGTGTACGGTGGTGGGAGCTAGAGCACAAATGGAGAGGTCTGATATGAATGGGGACATTTCATTTATTGTGAGAAAAAATAGAGAGGGGATGGATAGAAATTCATTTCATGTAGGTAAGTAAATTTGGAGATGAAAATGAGGCAGCTTTAGTAGATGAATGGATAAAGAAGATGTGGTACATATACACAATGGAATATTATTCAGCCATAAGAAGAAAACAAATCCTACCATTTGCAACAACCTGGATGGAGCTGGAGGGTATTATGCTCAGTGAAATAAGCCAGGTGAAGAAAGACAAGTACTAAATGATTTTCCTCATTTGTAGAGGATAACAACAAAGCAAAACTGAAGGAACAAAACATCAGCAGACTCACAGACTCCCAAGAAGGGACTACTGGTTACCAAAGTGGAGGGGTGATAGAAGGGGTTGGGGAGGGAGGGAGAAGGGGGTTGAGGGGTGCTATGATTGGCACACTTGGTTTGGAGTTGTCACAGAGAAGACAAGTAGTGACTCTGTGGCATCTTACTACACTGATGGACAGTGACTGCAATGAGGTATGGGGAGGACTTGATAACATGGGTGAATGTAGTAACCACAATATTTTTCATATGAAACCTTCGTAAGAGTGTATATCAATGTTACCTTAATAAAAAAAAATTTTTAAAGGAAAATGAGGAAGCTTTAGACTGAATCTATTTTATCAAAGTCATCATTTGAGAAGGGAGAGTGAGTGGAAAGGTGGTGGGTCTAGAAGTGAGGACATCAATGGACAAAGGAGAAAGTATGAAATACACATTTTGGATAGTGTCAGAGCAAATATGCAGAATAATTCAGTTGCAGAGCATTAGAAAATAGCACTTGTCATATATATTCATATATTTAGTGGGACAAGACAGCATTATTGTTCATCATGAAGCTTGCACCATGTGGCAGACTGAATAATGGTTTCCCCAAATATCCAAGTTCTAATCCCAGGAACCTGCAAATGTTACCTTATATGACAATAGGGACTTTGCAGATGTGATTAAATTAAGGTTCTTGAGATAGATTATTTTGGATCATTTGGACCTGTCCTAAATATCATTACATGCGTTCTTAATAGAGGGAAGCAGAAGATGTTTAACTAGGAAAGAGAAGGTAATATGACAAAACAAGTTTCTCCTTCTTTTAAGCTGCTAGGTTTGTGGTTATTTGTTACACCAGTAATAAGAAAACTAATATACTCCATTAATTGACATTAATTAATTATTTTCCTTTATATCTTTGTATCTTTAACCTCTCTCTTATTTCAGGCCATTTCTTAGCACGTAAACATGTTTACATTGTCTCATTTAAAAAACAACATTAATAAGCAAAAACAAAATTCCTTAACTTTACATGCTCAGGTCTAGCTACAATCCCCTTTAATATAGTCTTTTTTACAACTTAAAGTTTTTATTTTTATCTTCTCCTCTTCACCTCTCATCTATCCCTAAATCCACTGCCAAATGTCTTGAACTTTTTGCTCTAGTAAATTGCTCTCAAAAGTCAGCAATGTGCTCTTATTCTTAATTCCAGTGTGCTCTGTTCACTTCCACTTTTCTCAATCTCTTAATCAGTTGATTTCCTCATTCTCGTGATATTCTCCCCTTTTGGGTTCTATGATGGCCACCTTTTTTTTTTCTGTTTCTTTTTCTCCCTTCTCTTGCCATTCTTTAATCTCCTTCATGGGCTGCCTTTTTCATTTTTTCCCCTAGTGTTCTTAATGCAGCTCTATTTTATTCTCATTGCATATACTGTCCTTGAGTGGTAGTATCTGTTTCCAGAACTTCAATTGCTATCTATATATTGATCACTCCAAATTTTCTGTCTGACACTGACCAAATACACTCTTTCTCTGCATCTTTACTGTCACACTGAGATGCCCTGAGTTGGAATGACAGCCTCTTTTGTTCTGCTCCACAACACACTCATACTTGACTACAGAGATTAAGTATATTGTATCTAGTGT
This sequence comes from Phataginus tricuspis, assembly GCA_029783875.1. Classification (NCBI taxonomy): domain Eukaryota; kingdom Metazoa; phylum Chordata; class Mammalia; order Pholidota; family Manidae; genus Phataginus; species Phataginus tricuspis. The sequence continues at coordinate 4,897,790 of JAQQAC010019064.1, forward strand.
CACTGAACTGGACTTGAGTCTAACTTTGCTCCCTTCTTACCTGTAATAGTGATTTCCCATTTTTTTCGAATAGTAAAACCCTTCTAAATAGTGACGATTAAATGAGATAATGCACATGTACAAGGCATAGTACCTGGCACATGGTAGGTGATTGATTAATATTGGCAATTATCACTACTGCTAGTTTTCTTCTTTTCCTAAGTACTGTGTCTGCTGTAATTACTACTATGGCACTTTATTTTCCATTACTGCTGCTGTAGTAGTTTCTAATCTCTTCCACAACTTTTGATATTCACAGCTACCATTACCACCTCTCCTCTTTACATTTTTCTTGATCATTTTTCCTGTCATTCCTGCAATCTCTTTTCTATTTTGTTTCACTTTCCTTGTCACTCCTACACTCTTATTGTTCTATTCTCTTTGTCACTTTCTTTCTCCTCCCTCTTTTTTCTTTACCAATGAATTTATATGTCTCAACATTCCAGACCACCTTTAAGACATCTTCCTCAATGTCAGGTTCTGCTTTTTATTTTTCTTAGTCACTGTTTTTCATAGTCCTTCTGTATCATTATTATTTATGGTAAAGATGAGAAGGAAATGATTAGTAGTGAGCCTGCAGGCCTCCCTTAACTGAAGACAGCCCTGGAAATGAAATTTCCTTGAAATATATTAGTGAGAAATCACCAGCAAACACAAATGGTATGGGTTGGGGGAGAGTCAGTATATATGGTCTGCTGTAGCAGGATGTCTAAAGTGCTTATAGAAAACAAACCTAGAAACTAAGGATTTATGTGGCATGGCCATGTGGAAATGTCATGCATCTTATGTCACATTCCTCCTTAACATTGGTGATAGTTTACTTTTGGATAAGCCATGTGACTATATATATATATCTTGGAGGGTTTATTGTTAATATGGGCCAGTCCTGATTTAATACAAAGGCCTGGGAAGTTGTGTTAGTCATTTTAGATATTTCCCTGCTTTGTCTGTGACATTTGATTACATGTATCCTTGAAATCATTAGTAAAGCTTGCTATTGGATAAAGATCATGATTTGTGTGAATTTAATTTGACAACTCAAACATTTGTGCTTTCTCAATAGATATGGTGGTATTCCAGTTGATTAAAGTTGCTAGAAAACTTTTCTCTAGATGTCTGAGTTCACACTAGGCTATGATTCTAATACAGCTATCTGTAATTATTACATTCCCCTTTTAGGCAATGTATTATCATACGTAATTCAGTGAAGAGGTTTGTATACATATGTATAATGCAGTATATCATCAATATCTGTATCTTCAGGTCTGCATAATGCCTTAAGAGCAAATATCAATCTCAGCAAAGATTTGCTATTATAGAGCCTCTAGAATTTTTGCTATTAAAAAATAATTTATTTGTTAAGCCTCTAACTAGTAGTCATTTCCATAACAAATTTACACATTTCTTCAATAAATTACATGTGAACCAAACTTACAAATAAGGTTAGCACATTTTCCAAGCACCCATCTTTTTTTAAATTTATTTTTATTTATATTGTGCATAAAAATTTTATTTATTTACTTATTTTTATTGAAGTATAGTTGATATACAATCTTATATTAGTTTCAAGTATACAAAACAGTGGTTCACCAGTTCCCCACATTATTAACTCCTCAACCCCAAATGCTCTTACTATCTGTCAGCATAGAAAGATATTCCAGAATCATTGGCTATATTCTCCGTGCTGTACTACCATCCCCGTGACCAGCTTATATTATGATTTAGAATTTTGTGTTCCTCCTCATTGTCTGAGTCTACTGACATTTTGTTCATTTTTTTTTAGATTCCACAAGTAAGTGAAATCATACGGTATTTGTTTTTCTCCATCTGGCTTATTTCACTTAGCATAATACCCTCTATGTCCATCCATGTTGTTGCAAATGGCAGGACTTCTTTCTTTTTGTGGCTGAATAATATTCCATTGTCTATATGTATCACATCTGCTTTATCAATTCGTCTTTTGATGGACATTTTGGTTACTTCTATACCTTGGCTATTGTAAATTATGTGGCAATAAACATAGGGCTGCATATATCTTTTCAAATCAGAGATAATTAATGGGTTGTATGGCATTTCTACTTTTAGTTTTTGAGGAACCTCCATACTGCTTTCCAAATTGGCTGTGCCAGTTGACATTCCCACCAACAGTGTAGGAGAGTTCCCTTTCTCCACATCCTCATCAACACTTGGTATTTCTTGTCTTTTGGATAATCGCCATCCTAACTTGTGTGAGGTGGTATCTCATTGTGGTTTTGATTTGCATTTCCCTGATGATTAGCAATGTGAAGAATCTTTTCATGTGTCGATTGACCATCTGTATATTTTTTTGAAAAGATGTGTATTCAGGTCCTCTGCCCATTTTTTAATTGGGTTATTTGTTTTCTTGTTGTTGAGTCATATGAGTTCTTAATATATTTTGGATGTTAATCCCTTATTGGATAAATTGTTTATGAATATATTCTCCCATACTACAGTCTGCCTTTTTGTTCTGTTGATGGTGTCCTTTCCTGTACAGAAGCTTTTTAGTTTGATGTAGTCCTAAAAGCACCCCATAAGCAGGATAATCATGCCTTATCACAAAATAATAACTTATAGCAGCCATATAACAATATCTATAAGTGTATATTCTTGGTTTTGGATCCTGAGACTTTGAAATAAAATATCTCCTTGATAATTTTCTCAAGTATAAAAAAGAGATAATAAAACCCACAGAGTTGCAGAGAGAATTAATAGCTACTGTTCATTAAGTGCTTGCTTTTTTGTCAGGTTTTACATGCACTAATTTGTTTCACTCCCTCAGCAGGTGCGGTTAACATGGCAAAGAAAGTATCAGTAACACACAGCTAGGAATAGGTTGAGGTGGAACTGCAGCCTAGACAGAGTCACATCACAGCCCATTTATTAAACTCAGTGCTCGACTCCCTTGCAATGAGCTTTAGAAAGAACTGAGTGATGTGGATTTAAGCTTGCCATTTGTTGAAGTAGGAGTTCAGTAAATGTTAACCACTATAATTATTTATTCATTTTCAAAGTTGAGGAAGAAAAAAATAACTGAATAATTTGAATATAAAGAAATAAAATACTTTTTAAAGCCAATTCAGTGAATTTGGACTTTATCTTAAAGGCATTGAGGAGTTATTGGAGAATATTAAGAAACTGACATTCAAATTTATATGCTAAAATGTAGACTCTACTTATAGTGTGGCTAATGAATTGAACTTGGCCATGAATTGCAGTAAAAGAATGGTAGAAATTATCCAGATTAGAGAACTGTGGTAGTAGCAACAGGAATTAAAAAATATATATATTTGAAAAAAATAGAAGAAACTGAAACCATAGATTTAGCTTTGCCACAAAATTGTGTCACGTTAGTCTAGATATTTAATCCATCTGGACTTCAGTTTACTCACTTGTGAAAAGGAATCATTTGAATGAGGTAACTGCAAAATATTCAATTATATGGTATTTATCTAGAAAGAAAGAGTGAGGAGGAAAGAAAGGGGAAGGGTGGGAGAGGGAGCAGGGTAGGTGCAAGTGTAGGTATGGATACAGTAGAAGAGATCTGGAATAATTTGTTTTGTAAATTTTGTGCATTATGAGAATAAGAAAGTCTGTTTTTTTTTTCAGGCAATAATCTAAATAAAATGCATTTAACGTTCCACATTATGTTTCTCTATCCTCCCAATTTACTTTCATACTATGTTAACATAATAAACATATTTTTATTTAGTCTTCAAAAGAGAACTTTAAGCATTTTAGAACTGTCACTTAAAATGCAGAGGGGTGTTGCTGGAAATTTCTTTGTCATGTATATTAAATGTCATGTATACTGGAAACAAAAGGATGGTAAATAATGTGCTAAAATTGTTTTATAATTGTTTATTATATCTGTAGCATGTTTTCTCACATTTGCTGAAATTAAATGTAAACAGGAATGAAAAAATATGCAGAGGGGTGTCAGTTATAATGGGGGTGTTTGATAAGTTTGTGAAAAGCATTAGGCAAGCCCCCAATAAAACCAACTCTTCTTTAAAAAAAAAAATTGTAGGATTTATGCAAATCCCATAAACTTTGGCAGTCAAGGAAAATGAATATTTGCCATAAAGAGTAATGACTTTAGTCTGTATCTCAAGCAATACAGGTAATTATAGGGAAAGTAAAGAAACAAGCTCCATTTTACTCTCTTGTGCTTTGGCAAATTGTAATGCATCTACTGTAGACCTGGCAAAGTAAAGTGTATCGTTTTGGAAATTGCTGTTGACTGTGGTTATTATACACTACCACAGCAGAGATCTGCAAAATCATTGCAAAGCTGAGGTGAGAGGGTCACTAGGTGTTAGCATTTTCAGGGCTTTTTGTCAGTTTGCTGAGTAGCTGACATCAATTTCAGGAGGCATGACAGTGCCAGCATCTGTTTTCGCTTGGCAAAATTTCAACCAATAATGGTTCAGTGAATAAAACTTTTACTAACTTATTTGTACTTCTAGAACTCAACGATGTTTCTTGAGTGTTGAGTTAAATGAGAAGACTAAACACTAACTGATTTTAAATTTTCATTTATTTTCATATTAAAAAATGTCCAGGAGGATCCATATTTTATTAAAAAAAATATCAGTAAATGCAAATATAACAGTGAAGATAAATGCAATACTAAACATTGACTCTTCCTTGGGGTGCCATCACATCCTGCCTGAAATACTGAAATAGTCTTCTTACCTGCCATTTTGCCTTTCTGAGGTCTTTCTACACAATGTAGCCAAAGAGATTTTTCTGAAGTGAATGGCATTCCCTGTTTAAATATCTCAATTGTCTCACCTATTTAAAAACTTTAGTAGGTTAATCTGTTAGCTACTACTGTATAAGAAATTAGATCAAAACGTAGTTCCTTAAAACAGCAAAAATAATTTTGTTTTCCTCACCATTGCTGTGGGTCCACAGTTCAGGAGTGGTTTGCTAGATGGTTTTGGCCCAAAGTCTTTCTGAGGTTATGATGAAGCCATAGTTATATGAAGACTTGACTGAGGCCGAGGAATCCACCTGAAGAAGTTACACTAATATGGCTGTTAAATTGCTGATCACAAGTTGGTTCTCTTCACAGGACTGCTTGAGTGTCCTTACAACAGGATGGCTATTTTACCCTAGAGTCATGAGTGACAGGGTTTTAAGATGTAGTCTAGAACTTCATCACTTCTGTTTTATTCTACTGGTTACACAGGCCGGCACTGATTAACTGTGGGAGGGGACAAGGTTGTGAATAATAGGGAGCAAAGACCACTGTGCCTAACTTGGAGGCTGGCTATCATAGTTCATTTCATTTGTTTACTTTGGTATAACATCCAAACTCTAAGATAATGTTTACAGAACATTTCATGATATGATTTCTCACATCTTCAACTTCATCCTTCCACTCCCTGAATCATGCTTAAGCCATAAATAAATCTTTATTCAGTTCTCTAATGTACCACACTTTTCCCACTGTTGTCTCAAATTCCCATCCTTTTAATTTATTCACTCCTACTCATTCTCATTGTTAAGTTACTAGATATTATTCTTCTCTGAAAGTTTCCCCTTGACTTCCCAATCATAGATTGGTGACATGGTTCTAGATCCCATACTTGTCTTTCCTAAATTATAATATCTATCATACTTATTTTTATGATTATTTTCTTCCTATTGTGTATACACTAATTGTCTTTGTGATCTTTAAAGGAAGGGGCCTTGCATATTTTATATTATGCCTCATTGCCCATCCCATACCTGAAATGGAGAAATATTTGTTGAGTCAATGAATGAACAGTTATACAAATGAATGTAAGAATATCCTGACCCTCAGTAAGTGATATTTACTTCTAATTTTCTAAGAAAATGGACATCTTATAACTAAATTTATCTATAATAACATATTTAACTTGTCTCTATGACATTAAAAACAGAAAATAAAATATCTATTATAATGTATCAAGACCAAGGTTTTGTTCTTTGTAGGATAACACTTGTAATTTGCTGATTCCAGAGAGACACATACTATATTTTTCCCCCAGTGATCAATGATAAACTAGTAAAAATGATTTTTTATAAGTTACAGATCAATACTCTGGACATCTGAGAATCAGTGAAAGTCACTTAAGATTTTTTGCCTAATTAAAATATTTTTTTCTTCAGAGCTGTGAAATTACTGAGTTAAATTTTTCATAACTTTAAGTTTATTATCACCCATATATTATGTTCTAGTTTTAAAGATGAACAGAACATCATTTAGCAAAATACAGTATTATTAATGAACTGTACATCACCTAAAGACATTTCTATGAATTTAAAATGTTTTCATTGAGTATATCACATTTCCCCCAACTAAACATGTCACTAAATGTAACCAAAACACTATTCACATTAAGAGACCCTAGTGTGCACAGCACTTGTAGCAATAGTAGCATTTAAGAAAAGTACTTCAATGGTAAAGTTTCAGTCAATGTTCTCACTATTTTAAAAGTGTTGGGATATCTATTTCTCCTGAAATGTTAAGTGACAAACAAATGGAAGTGGAAAGGAGATAGTTCATGTCCCATGTTGCTGACTGGAGTCTCTGAGTAAGCTCTTCGTGTCGGTTTATGTGCACCTATAAATATCATCTGGACGAACAAACCTGGCTGGTTGCTTGCCTCAATTACTCTGATGTTTCTGGTATTAATGCCTTTGGGGCTCACATTTATCTTTTGATTGCCCCATAGATGAACTTAGATGGCATACACTTTCGTAAAAGTTCTCCAAACTGGGACAATTACTTTGAATTTTGTTAGTGTAGCATTTACATAGAGCTTTACAAAAATGAGTACATTATTTGATAATCAGTTCATGGTAATCTAGACCCTCTAGTATATTGGCATCAAATACACATCATACAGCCTGCATTTTTAAAAACTGAGTTTTGATCATTTGTGGTTTGAGACATGGATGTAATGGATACAATGGAAAGGGAAAGCGTGAGGCTCTTTTCTGTCTGTGATACTTATACAAGGTTTTATAGGAAAGACAGACCATTTGCTTCCATATTTGGGGTATTTGGTCATATTCCTACAAAATCACAACTATCTCATGAAATTTAAAAAGAAGAAACAAATCCAATACTTTTTATTATGGTTCACCTCATCAATGTTTTAGACTATGTGTTATGTACTCATGATAAAAGTTTCAGTTGATTAAACAGTTTTTTTTTAACTCTCACCAACTTAACAAATATTACAAAGAAATTAAGATTCTAGGAAGAAAAAATAAATGCAATCAAAAGCTTATGTTCTGGCTTTTTAAGTAAAAAATCAGAATTTTGTAAACCAATAAAGGAAAATTATTTAAAAATATAGAGTATATAATTCTTTTTATATACCTGAATCCTCATCCTCCAGCCCCTTCTAAAGAGTCAGAGGGAGGTGACACACGTTTCTTTTAAAGGCTGACAAAATATATTTGATTTTATAATTTTAAGGGAATTTGTTGTAATATACCAGTTTAACCATAGGCTAAATGCAAAATTTTTAACTCAAAAAATGCATCTTATTTTGAAAATAAAATTTGCTATTATTTTGTCATTGAAACTACCACTGTGCAGGTGCAAGTTACTGTACAAAAATTTAGAAGTTATAGGAGATGACATAAATCTTAAGGAAAATTACAAAATTATATTTAATTCATAAGCAATTATTTCACAATTTTTTAGCTTAGTTTATTGTATCTAAACCTAAGGCCTCTTAAGTCTCTAGCACCATAACGTAAATATGTATCTATTAATTCAATGTAACATTTGTCATATAGTTCCATATTCAAGAATGTACTATGGAATATCAATCACATTATATGCGTGTGTTGTGTTGATGTGTTTTTGTGAGGATACTGACAAGTTGCTATAACAAATAGGTGTAAATAAATACAATATAATTCTGTCAATAGACTTTAGTGAAATGGGTGTCCTCCTAAGGCCCAAGACACAACAGTTTTCTTCTGAGGTTCCCTTACTTCATGGCAAAACTTCAGTGACCTGTAAGCTCAAAACTCAAGAAATCCATACTATTGGTGTTAAGAGTTCATATTAAGGGCACAGACTGGTATTGAAGTGACTCAAGATGTTGGCAATGTGATCAGTTTTATTTTCTCCCTTTCTTATGGATGTGATTTGAAATTAACCATTCAGGAGGTTTTAAATTATTAAATAATGACCAAGTTGTTTCCTCATCACATTCTAGGCAAACAGAAGGTATATAGATAAGTTATTTTCAGCAGCAATCCTAGTGAGTTTTGAAGCTGTAGTGATAGTATAGATTAAAAAAATAATAACTGTGGAAATAACCAGGAATGTTTTAGTGCGTTGTAATGTGCTACTTATTCTAGATATTTCTTGTAAATGTCTGCTTAAATAAGTCTTCAGCTACAATTTCAGGCAGCAGTTTTAGCTATTGGTGGTGTTTGTTTGGTGTACAGGATCATAAACAGTTAATATTCCTAAATTAGTATAGCTCAGTCTTCCAATTTATTGCTTCTTTCACCCACTTTTCAAGTTGATGGATTTTTCTCTCAGGTGCTCAAAGGTGATTTTTGGATAAGTTGTTATGGCTAAAGTCATCTTTAAATGTTAGGTGGTAAATATGTGATTACTTGATCTGAAAACTTAAAATATCAATCTCTTAGATCATTTAGAATGTGTTGATTTTTCATTATGAAACTCATGCATGCATATATAAAGAAAAATTTGAAAACAAACAGAAAAAAACTCATTTCCAGTTAACCTAACAAAACAATTATTAGCATTTAAGTATAATTTATTCTAAATTATTTCTGTTCACATTAATTTTTGCATATACTTTAGTCATATTTGTTTTACAATTTTCTCTTTTGTTTTATTTACCTCTGTAGACGTCTAACAATCTGTATCATGTAACACTATGCCTATTACATGGCAGATATTTAATAAATGTGATAAATTGAAGATATGAAATATATCCAGATGCTAGAAGAATGCATATCTATACCTTTGTATAATAGTTCCAAGGATTTCCACAGAACCAGGATGCATCATTCTCACTATTAGTACATAAATAACATTCTCAAGAATGTAACTGTATTAATATAGACTACAATATAAATGATATCTTCTAGAGATGTGCAGCACTATAGTCATACATGTATATTTATGTGTAATACATAGACTATATATATAATACATAAATACACATACATTGATATATAGGTATGCATCAATCTATAAAACTATGGCTAACAGCCTCAAAATTGAATGCATTTTGGCTCATTTATTATTTATTTAATAAACATTTATATGCTGCCCATACTTGGTTAAGGGCTGGGGAAGAGCATATCAGTAAGACAGACATTATCCCTACGCTCATGAAAATATCATAGGTGATAGGTGATAGACTTTTATTGATATGGCAGTTTCAAAATGCTTAGCAGCTCTCTGACTGAAGACAGTAGTCAGGAAGTATCCTTACATTCCAAACCAGGGTGCTGAACCATTTATGTCAGAATTATAAAAGGTGACAATGAAATGGTTCTAGTAGCACCCAGCTTCTACACCTTCAGAAAAGCTGAGGATTCATTCAAATTTGAGGTATGGAAGAGAGGATTTCTTTGAGAGAGCTCAGAGTCCTGTGACCTTTGCGCTCCTTTCCCTCTAGGAAAGGAGAAAGGCTCTTCTCCTTTCCTCCTGCACCAAGTGAGGGTTTCTCCAAGAAGTCAATTCTGATAATTTTCTGGAGTCTTTTGGAATTAGAAGAATATCAAAGCTGGCTCATGATTCACTAAAAATATTAAAAAGAAAATATAAGTGCCTTGAGGCAAGATAATAGCTTCCTGCCTTGCTTACCTGATGATGAGGCATGGGATTACTGCCCGAGACCTGAGGGCCGCTTCTTGTGATGGCAAAGGAGGGGTCTTATTTCTTGTAGATTGGATGTGGATGCTGCACGAGAGAGTTAACTGAGAATTCTTGAAAAGAGCTTTGTCCAAGATGACCTTCTGAGGGTATATAGTGACCAAGGCAAAAAGAGGCTGGAAGCAGAATAGTAAGGGACACTGCCAGGGATACTTCCAGTATGGGGAAATATCATAGGTTTAGAAATAACAAATGGAAGTGACCAGTGGGGAACTCTGTGAAGAAGTTACAAGTACCCCAAAGAAAGAAAAAAACAAAAACAAAAAACAGATTTTGGACCAGCGTCTACAGAGGGTATCAAGGACCTGGAAGTTAAGCCAGTCATTTAAGCTTTTCTCTTCCCCTCACCTCTTCTCCATCCCTCCTGAGGAGTCAGAGGCAGCCCGGCATAAAACAAACAAGATAGGAAAAGAAGCCAAAACTCCCTGCCTTGCCCATTTCAAGCCAAACTGGAAAAGGGAAGATTTAAAGTAAATGACATAGCATGTTTTTATCTATTAGACTGGACATAGTATTTTTAATATTTTAATACTATGAAGTAACTAGAAGAGCAAAGAAATTTGATTGAAATTTCATCTATCACAGGAAAGAAATTGTTGGAAGGGGAAATTGTGACAAAGTATAGTCATGTTATTCTTCACTTTCACCAGCCTAGTTCATTCTAGTAACTGTTCACAAAAAGCAATGATAGCAAAGTATCACAGTTCTATAAGATAGAAAATAAAGGATGGTGTGGGAGGACAGGAGCTTTGCTTCTAGCTACTTGAGCTGCTCTCTGAGCAACTATTCCCTGATGGTGATGGAAGAGAGAGTATTCTTGTATCCATGGTAAATCCTGTCTAAGATACTGACTATAAAGGTAAAATGTCTCCAAGAGCTGGGTGGAAAGGCAGAAATCCAGGGCTTGACTGGGTCAAAAACTAGAAGAAAATCTGTTTTTCTCGTGCCTCAAAGTGCACAGTGGAATATTCTCAATGTACTCAACTTGCTCTTGTGTCTACCAAGAACTCACAAAAGCACTCCATGATGGGGAAGAAAGTTTTAAAAACATCTCAGATTCAGGAATTGTAAAGCCATAATTCCAGTCAGACAAGAACAATAATTCCAGTTAAGTAAGAATTTTCATGCTCTTCTTACCTATCCTTTTTTTCTCTTCTTTGAGCCTGGAGGGATTTCTTAGAAACAGCAGCCAACAAGTGATTCAGAAGGGCAATAGAAGACATCTTACATTTGAACAAAATTGGAAGTCTAGATTAATCATATGGGGTAGGGCATTTATAATTACTAAATCAAACCATGTGTTTGACTTTAAAGTCACCCAGTATTTCCCATTTCCTATTAATAAGAAAGAACACATTTAGCCACTTTTATGTGCCAAGTGTGGTTCTAAGAGCTTTCACCCATACTAACTTTTTAAATCTTCAGAACAACCCCAGGATGTAAGGATTGATAATATTCTGAATTTAATAGAGGAGAAAACGAAGTCACACTTAAATGACTTTTCCCAGGTATATAATTTGTAACTGACACAGTTTGGGATTTAAATCCACTCAGTCTGGTCTCATAGTACATGGTCTTCACCACTACTTGATATTCTAAAAGTAAAAATAAATGTCACGAACCTGTTATTTTTCTAATCAACTGTCAGACATAGGGAATCCTGACCTCCACCCCCCCTCAGCTAAGCAGGTTTGAATATAGAGAGAGAAACAATAACAAAGTTGCTTCTACAGCTGTAATTCCTTGTTCAGTGTACTGATTGCTTATCTGTCCTTTAGCTGTTAGAATCTATTGAAGAGTTCCAAAATGATTTTTTCGTATGATGGGATATGCTTTGTAGTATGATCACTCCACGTACATTGGTTTGGAGGGGTTCAAGAATGGAGGAAATAGGTAGGTTAGAAAGACTGTTGTGAGATGATGGCTCCTGAACTAGGTCATGCCGATGGACAGAAGGGGGAATATTCCAGATATATGTATAAAATAGAATAGATAGAACCTAAAGATTGATAGGATGTAGAAGAAAGAATTAAGTGTGTCATTAACTTTTTTGTGTGAAACTGAGAGAATACATCATAAAGTTAGAGTAAGGATCAAATTAGATAACTCATGGCAAACACTTGGAGCCAGGTACTACAAATGGCTAAGAAAGTTTGCTGAAGTGGGAATAGCTGGGGTTCTAGCACCCTGCATATGTGCTGGGGACAGTGATGTAAACCCTCTGTACCAACTCTGCCTTATCTGTGAAGCACCAGTACCTTCCTCATGGTGTGTAAAAGGGATTACATGAAATGATTCCTGTTAAAGAGTTAGGACAGTTGCTGGCACACAAAAGCTCTCAATTAATGCTACCCATCTTCTACTAGAACATTTTCTTTTCATCTACTGGACATTAATCATTGATTCTTTGAAGTAATTTCTGCACATCCCTAAAGACACATGGTTGCTCTCAAATAAATGGTATATATTTCATTGCTCTTATGTGAATAAGGAAGATCCTTTAGCTTGGTTATCTACTGACAAAACTGTTCTGGCAAGGTACAGTGCACAAGGCACAGGGGTATCATCCACTCTACATACATAATGGTTGAGGCAATAGTAAGTGGGAAAATAATTGCAAAATAACTATAAAGTGCAAAGTAACTATATTGTGTCAAGTAGGAAGTGATAAAACTATACCAGGAGTTATAATTTTCATTGTCTATTTAAGACCTCTGACAAAGCTATCACATTCTTGGACATTTTTGACATTCTATTTTCTGTATTCCACACATGTTCTCTAATTTAGTTCTTTTTCTTTCTTGTAAACATACAAGTAAATCTGCTGAAGTCAAATCAACTCTTTTAGTTCTATTTCATGTTTATCTCAAAACATTACATTTTGAGACATACTTATTGTTAATAAAATTTTGATTTTTCTAATTATATAAAGAGAAAATGCAGTAAAATATTCAATTTGTTGCAAAAACACTGTTCCACATATCGAAATGGTGACAGAAAAAAAGTGATTTATTGGTTGATAAACAGCTCCGTCATATCATGGCTGGAAATGTTAATTAGCTGAAACACAAGGTAATTTGGGGGTGTCAGTGAATAATATACAGAAGTGCAGGCTGTAAGCAAATCACAGACGTCTAAGTTGAAAGATGCTTAAATCTAGAAGCAAAGCCCAAATTTGGACTCAAGGAAAAATCATGGGGGAGAAAGAGTAGCAAAGATGATTTTGTTAACCAAGATGGAGACTAAGAATCTTCCCCAACCAGGAATTTGATGTCTTAAATTGCTATTGTTTTGGCATCATTTATAATCATTTACCAAGTGGCTTTTGAGGATAATCAGCTTATGTTTTGTTTGTAATTCCTGTGAGGACAATTTAACTTCTTTATCATTCCTAATTACATTCAAGATTAACTCTATACAACTTAAATCACACTTTGCTACACTTTATAGATCCTGGAATTGTCTTTTCACTACTTGCCATGAGCATAATTCTAAAAATTCTATTTGTGATCTGTAGTACCTGGAGTGGTAAACACAGTCAGAATTAAAATGTATTGACAAGTAAAAATAAGTTCTTTGATCTCAGTGGGAAAAAGAGAAAGGCAGTCATACACCCCTGAATCCACTGCTTTCACATTCTAAGCCTTTGAAGTTTGTCTTTCCTTTGCTGTACCTCCTCTGTTTCATAGTTTATGCTTTATTTATTTATTTCCTGGTAGAGTTGGATCATATGCTTAATGTTGAAAAGACAGGGGTGTTGTTTAATAAAGAGAGATTAATAAAGATAGATAATTGTTTCTTTCTTTTAAGGCTGAGTACAGAAGCCATGGAGAGCACCTATCTGTTCTGCCCACTCTCCACATACTATGCAAAACAGTGCTTTTCGAACTTTAGAGTACATGGCGAACAACTGACAGTCATCAAAAAATGCAGATTTTGACTCAGAAGGCCTGAATAACTTAAATTCTGTTTTTTAACAAGTTTCCAACTGGTGTTCTGGGGACCACACTTTGAACAGTAAGGATAAATAGGACAAAAGAAGGCCAGCAGTATCCTAAATATTTTACTTTAATATTTTCACTATATTAGACATCTTAAATCCATTATCTGTTATCAAATCCTATAATAGCTCAAGGAAGTAGGTGATATTATTCTGAAGATGTGAGAAAATAAAAACACAGATACAGCAATTCAGAGTTCAACAAACTGATTTCTCTGCTCAATAAGGAAGATGTGCATTGTGAAAATACCTTACCTCTGAAGGTCTTAGTTTCCATTTCATTAAAAAAGGATAAATTTTTTACCCCACAGAGATGTTAGAAGACTTGGAGTTGTATATAAAGCATCTAGTGCAGTGCCTGTCCTAAGTAAGCCCTTAAAAAGGTACCTATTGTTATTGTTATAACCAGTTTTAGCAGTATATTTTACTAATCAACCAAGAAGGAAACTTATGTACTTACATTTCATGTTTGTATTGGCCATTAAGAGATGATATAGTTTGAATTATAGGTGTATTTGAAAATTTTGTACTTCCGTTGACCTGATTGGTTAAGATACTTAACAAAATATCACTCCCTCTCTCTCTTTAAATAATGTATTTTGGTAATAACAATTCATTGAAAATTGTGAATGTATTGCTTTACTTATAGTTTTCATTAGTCAGCACTGATGTGTACTGAGTGTTTATTTATTTTTTCTCAGCATGGAAATGTACAAGTCAAGTAGTGAACCCTAGTATGCCAATCATTTAGTAATTTCAAGACTGCTAATTAACATCATGTTGAAATGGTAAGATTATCAGTGTATAGTGCATTCATTTATGTTAACAACTCCTTATTTTATCTTATACAAGAATCACAAATTTCCCCTGGAAGCAAAAAGAATGAATCAACTGGAAGCTTTTAATAAAGCTTTGTGTAATGTTTACACATTTAAGTGTGTGATTAATTTACAGTCATATTGAAATCCTTTATTTTAAAGGAAATGTTGGAATAAAATGAAACATTATTAATAACAGGGAAATTTTTTATTTCTAAGAAGTATAGGAAATGCCCTCTGCCCCCAAGTATAAAACAAATATCACCCACAAATAATTAGAGACTAATTATAATCTAAACTCTGTGAAAATAACCACATGCCAAGTGAGAATTAAGACATGGAAAGAAAGGGAGTGATTATAAAAGTGATGAATGAGACTTCAACTCAGATTTGAAGAATAATGGATGGAAGATAGAAATGAAAAACAGCCACTTAGGAGACAGCATTTCTTTTTCTTTTTTGGAAGAGCATGGAACTAAGGATCAGAAAACCTGGATTTAAAGTTGGTACTAGATAGAGTGAGACTGTACATTTCTTGAACCACATTTTCTAACTTGTGAAGAGGGTTATAAAGAATGTTTTCCTATTATACAGTTCTTCAATTCTAAAATTCTAGGGTTAGTTATCCATGTCAGGAAACAGAAGGGCATGTGTAGGCCACGTATGTTAGGAACTAGTAGGAAATGGAATTGTACACAGAGCTTCATCAAACTATGGCAGCCGTAAGCACCATACCTAAGATAGAAGCATGATCTGCTGTTGAGGATGGCAATAAGAGAGGGCAAATGAAAAGGTTTGGACAGAGAACCAATGGATATCAAAAGACTATGAAAGAAGACAAATATAAGGCAATTCCTGATGAGCTGTATGAGTAAGAGGCAGGTGGACTTGGATTGTCAGATCAACATCACATGTCATGAACATCCAAGCAGTTGCATTGGGCTCTGTGTGGAAGTGTCAGAGCTGTACAGAAAGAAATTTATGTGCTCGGAGTTCAGGAAATTCAACATTGTGAGGCTCAGTACTGATGAGGTAAGGGAACATAAAGTAAGGACCCAAGCAAAAACATGGGGTTCAGAAATGTAGGAATCCAGTCATGGAACCAGTGATGAAGGTACTGATTCAAGTATTAATCTACTAAAAAACTGGTTTAACAGAATCAGCAACAAAATTAACCTCAATTTTGAACTAAATTCTTCTGAATTAATGTGTCTTCTATAAGGTTTTTCTCAGGTCTTGAAATTGGAGTGAGCAGCTTTCACATTTACTACCACAGACGACTCTTTTTGGGAAGGGGGATATCCACCTATTTGGAAGGATATTGAAAAAAAGTAGCATTCCTGGTCTTTTCCTCCTCACTTTCTCTTCTCTGGATGAAGAATGACTTATATGATTGGTAATTTGATCTCCTTTCTTGCTTTTAATTTTGTAATCATATAAGCTTTATGGACTACTATTTCTCACCAAGTAAGGAACCTGCCCCACAGCTCTCCAGGTTAGCCATTCAGTGAGATTTAGATACAACTCTGGGGTAAGATATTAGGAGGTCCTTGTGTCTCTGCATATTAAAGCCATGTTCTATAATCCAGGCTAGTCTTTCTGTCACACTCTTCTGTCCATGTTTCATTTGTTTCTGAAATCTGAGGGAAAGTGGGTGTTACTATTGTGCCCTGAAATTGTACAATCAGATGCATAGAATCATGTAATTTATCTAGTGTCAAATTTTTCCTTTGGTTTCAAGGATACAAACAAGAAACATGGACAAAAAAGAAGAACAAAGAGGTCAAGGACATTCTCTGTGGCTCCTCGGATCTTTGTTGCATCAGACATGTGTTCCAGCCAAGAGTAATAGATGAAATTTATATAAAGGTTTGCGAGTCACTTCATCTAGCAGTGATTTTAGTTTATGAAAATCACTGTATTTTACAGCCATATGGGCAAAGGGCTTATGTGACATTTTCCTGGAACCTGTGCTTCAAAATCCCATAACTTCTAGGTTTGTCTTTCATAAACAAACCAAACCAGGGCCATCTTGCTAAGCGCAAACTCTATAGATAAGAATTCTCTTCCTGGTAAATGTCATTAGTTTATTTACCAAGAAGTGCTTTAACAGCATGTTTACAAGAAGGATAACCAAGTCACTTGCTTTCTTTCCTTGGCATCTCTTGGTAATTGGAAAGAGAGATAAATTACAACCTCTGCTTTAATACCTTTCTCCCAAGACCCATTAAATTCTCACAGACTGATGTGATAACGAATCTGAGAAGTGGGAATAGACAGAATGCAGTTTCTGGCATTAAGCAAATAAATATTATCATTTGTTATGAGCATAAATAATACAAGAAAACTTTTGTCTTAGGAAGGGGAAGTCTAGTCAGATATTACAAAAAAAGTTTAGGGATGAGCGGATGGGACTAGATTGACCAGTCAGAAGGCATGTGATAGTGAGTGTGAGCATTAGGGGTAACAGTGGGGAGGGAGGAGGGAAACCCAAAGGTATTTTAAAGAAAGAAATCAGAAACTAGTCCCTATAACATTAAGAATAGGATAAAGTTAAAAGCAAAATATTCCCCTACAACTTCTAGTGAAGGAGATGAAACTGAGAAGGGTACGATTAAAATAATGGCATATTTGCAGAGTAGGTCAAAGTCGTGAAAAAAATAGCTAATCTGAATTAAATTGATGAGTGAGAAGATATGACCGTCATCCAAAAAGAAGTAAGCCAGATTGGAAGAAAGCAGGATTGGGGAATATGTGAAAATTTGGGAATTGGTTAGATTTCTCATTCTAACAAATAGTTCATTCATTCAGTTAACAAATATGCCTTGAACATAATACTCTCTTATTGCTAGGCATGGGGGATATAGATGTGAATAAAACATCTAAAAAACAAGCAAAAAATCCCTGCCCTTCAATTCAGTTCCTGTGTGCTTCTCTAATCTGATCTCTTTATTGTCATACTCTGACCTCAGTGATGCAAACATATTCTGTATTTCATCTTCCTAGAATGTGCTTCCTCCCACCTCCCTCACCAAGAGATCATGTCAGGAGATGCCTCTTCTTGAGCTCTTTTACCCTCTGTAGCACATGTAGTCAGTGTTCTGCCCATCTCCACTTACCGCTCCAGTCTGAATTCTAACTGCCTGTACTGGGCAGAGAAATCCCATTCATTGCTAAAGTCTACTTTGCCCACCGCTGTGGCAGTCAGGAAGTGATGGGGCATTAAAGCCTGCTAGGACCAACCTTCAGCCTGTGACTTGCAGTAGTCAGTGTATTAATCCCACAAAGGCTGGATATTTCTGAGGATGTGTCTTTTAGTGCAGGGGTTCCCCAGCAGGGTTAAGATCCAGTCCCCTACAGTGGTAGCTGGCTTGCCAAATACCCTTCATTAGCTGCCTTCTTTTCTTAGAATTACTGTAGGCAAGGAAAACTGAACATAACCTTTCCTATCCAAAATATCATTTACTGAACATGTTTAACTGTGAAAATACAGTTAGAGATTGCTAATTGCCGGTCATTGCTTTGTGGTGGGGGGAAAGAATTTTAGCTGCTGAAAACCATTTTACTCAATTACTGGGCAATATGAAAATAAGTTGGGATCTTGGCAGCTTCTATCAGAAATGTGCTCGTTCAGGCATCACACTACACTGATTACTAATTGGCATTTGACATTCACTTTGAAAGTTTCAGGAGCTGGAATGGCAGAAGCCGGCATGTCAAGGATGTCAAGCAGACATGAGTAGTGAAACTACTTGGCTTCTGTAGTGTGATCACCCTCATATAGGTTGTTGTAAAATGTCCAGTGCTGCTGGAAGGGCTGATGAATCTGACAGAGATAGAGCTCTTTATAGGGAAATTAGGAATCTGAATGTCAGAGGCAAATGTCAGATTTCTTTGTTCTAATTCACCCCTTTCTACTTAAGGATTCTCAAAAGATAGTTAGCAATATACTCATGCACTAGACAACCTGCTCTGTAAGGTTAATTTTGAACATATAATCAAGATAGAATTTTATCTTAGGAAAAGTTTATGGACTTGTTCATGTAGTCAATCTTGATCTCATAGTCTTTATGGTTGTTTTTATATGAATCTAACATTATCAAATCACTATCCTAAACTTCTCAGCTAATAATGAATATACACTGAAATTTAAAATAAATTTGCTTGCCAGATGTGCCAAGAGGAAATAAGTCATTAGATTTCATATTATGTGTAAATGTCAGTTTTCCAGCCAGTTTCATTCACTGATTCATTCATTCAACCATTTATGCTAGACACTAAAGATTGAGCAGTGAATACAATATACAGTACAAAAATACCTGCCTTCATGGAGATTAATTCTAAAGAAGAAGTTGGGGGTTAAAATAAAAGTTAAAATATAGATTGTGACAAGTATAGTGAAGAAAAATATATAAATTGAGTGAGTGTGGCAGGGCATGGGGAAATGGGTATGGGAGCTTGAATAGCAATTTTAAGTAAGGTCTCAAGGAAAAACTAGCCAAGAAAATGATTGAGCAAACACAGGAAAGGTATAAATGAGCTGTGCCAGTGTGGGCTGTAGAAACATATCAAGCAGAGGGAACTACTGTGTGCAAAGGCTCTAACATAGGAGTGTTTCTACAGAGCAGTTAATTCAGTACCACAGGGAGAGGAATGGATGTGAAAGGAGTGGTAGGAGTGGTAAGTGACGTAGCAGTGGGCCTGATCACACAGGGCCCAGAGAGCCACTGTAAGGTCTTTGGTTTTTAATGTGTACTATGTGGGAAATCTTTGGAGGATTCTGAGCAAAGGGATGACATGAATGGACTGATGACATTGTCATCAGTATGGCTCACATGTTAAGAATAGAAATGGAGTGCGTGAGTCAGATTAGGTAAATGGCTGTAAAAAATAAAAAGCCTTCAAGTCACGGCTTAACATAAAAGTGGTTTTGCTTTTCCTTGTTTATAGAACTACATGAAGGTGAGTGTGCAGCAGAGAAGGGCTGTGCCCCTAGCAGTCAATGAGGGACGCGGGCTTGTGTGTCTTGCAGTTCCCTTAAGAGTGTCTGCTGCCTCCTTGTTCCTCTCTGGCAGTTAAGGGAAGAGAAAAGAGCCCTTGAAAATCAGTGCACATTATTTTCACCAATAATTCACTGGCCAGAAGTCCATTAAATGGAGTTCTAATAGTTCTGTACCTAATAGCAGATTAGGGTAGGAAATACTGTCTTAATATGTGTACAGGAGTAACAGGAAGTAGGTTTCAGAAAACAAATTATGGTCTCTGCCACAGGGAACAAGGGTAGAAACAGGGACACTAGTTAGGAGGTTGTTTTTATGCAAAAGAGATTATGACATCCTGGACTACAGTGGTGACGTGTACAGAGAGGATGATGCATTAAAGAATTTCCCAAGCTCTTCCTTTTCTTTTTGGTGGAGAAGGGGCAATAATAGATTTTATATGAAACTCAAATATGATTGAGAAATGCTGGATTTCTCTATAGATTTCTTACAAGTTTTATTAAGCTTAAGGACTTTTGTTTTTTCATTTTTTGTGTTTTTATTGCTTAAAGATAAATGTAATAGGCAATGGTTTAAAAGAATTCTTGAGGAATTTATGTAATAGGCAATATCACTTTGTTAATATTTGTCTTGCCAATGGGTTTCAGCCTCAGGCAAGTTTGCTATGGATTCAGTGTGACCAAAGAAATTGACAGCAAAACATTCTTGGGGTGAAAGGGTTATATCCAACTTTATTTCCACGGTGGCAGGTCAGTCACTAAAATCCTGCTCACTCAGAGCAAGTCTGCCTGCAGCAAGCCGGTCTCTGCCTCTGGGCTCCTCTGTCTGCACAGTCATCCCGCACAGCCATCCTCTGGGCCTCTGTCCTCGGCGCTGCCACCACTCCAGCCTCTGCTCTGCTCTCCTGCAGGCTTGCAGCCCTGCCACCCTGTCATGCCCAGAGCACTGGGCGGAGCTCTTTATATAGAGTCAACAGCCATGTATTGCCCACGGGTGTGCAGTGAGCTATCAACCAGGGCTGGTGAGAATCCTGGCCACAGGAACTCTCATTTTATCCACAATATTTCATGAAATATTCTTTGGTCTTTAACACATACTTCCTATGTGACTTTGGATGATTCTTTACCCTGTTTGAAATTTATTCTCCTTTATTCTGAAATGGATGCATTACCACTTAGACTGCTCTCCTTACAGGGTTATACAAATCAAATGAAAGAATTGTACATGTAAGCACTGTAAACATAAATGTTATTATAACTTTTGCTGTAGCTACGAGAGAGGAGAGTACATGAATATATAGATGTTTTACCACAAGGAGGCTGAATGCCTGGTTATCAAGGAGTCTTACAGGATACCTTATTTTGACAATAGCCCAGTGGTCCTCAACCTTTTATAACCTGGAACTGGCCAAACTATATTTGCAAAGCCAAACTCTACCTGTGAGCTCATAATACAAAGTTGTATATAAACAGGGCTCTCGACTAATAATTTAAAAGACCACTATGTTCATGTCTCCCATTCATGACGCCCACTGTCCAATACAAAGATATTTGAGAATGTCAAATGAAGAGCCAGGCATTTGTTTAATGAACACAATGAATCAAAGAAAAAAAAACTTAAATTTGTTGGGGAGGATATTCTTTCTAGGTCTTGGTGAGGTCTGACACACATCAGCTCTGAGCTCTGCGGTGAGCATATTCCCTGTGTAGGTCAACTCTCCATTACTGAGCTGAGAGGATGTCCCTTTTCTAGCTTACACAAATTGATCAACTCTTGCAGTTCAGACTGACTACCTTGCTACAAATTAGACAAAGAGCCAATGATTTTATTTTAATTTAGTAAAGCACAGTGTCTTCCTACCTGTTTTTTGAGATTGCTTTGGGTCGCCTGGGAATGCCCGGTGGCCTGCGTCTCTCATCCACAGCTGATCAATCTTACCCATTATGTAAGCTGTTGTCAGTTAACCACCAGACAAATCTTGTTCCCATATGAAATGCCTGGAATATAATACCACTGAGGAAAAAGACCCAGTTAAGGAAGAAATGGTAATGGTATGGTTGATGCTAAAGTTTATAAAGCATATCCTAAGAATTTTAGAGTGGATGTAGGGAAAGTTATGCCAGACAATTAGAATGACTTCACTGTTTTCATCGAATCACTCCCCTTTGTTTTTTCTTTTCACTTCTGTAAGATAATTTTGTGGCCTATAGCAACCTAGATGGGTGGTCTTTTCTTTCAATACTTTCAGTATTTCACTCTGCATTCTCCTTGCTTGGATGGTTTATTAAAATAAACCTACTGCGATTCTTATCATTATTCCTGAATAAGTAAGGCATTTTTCTCCCTCTGGCTTCTTTTAAGATTTTCCTCTTTGTCTTTGGTTTTTCTGAAGTTTAAATATGATGCATTTATCCTGGTAGATGTTCACTGAGTTTCCTGAATATTTGGATAGGTGTCCATCATTAATTTGAGGAAGTTCTAAGTCATTATTACTTCAAATGTTTTTCTGCTTCATTCTCCTTCCTCTCCTTGTGGTATTCCAATTATCGTATGTGTTAACATCTTTGTGCCATACTTCTCCGCTGTTCTATTCTGGTGGTGGGGGTTTTTTTTTTCCATTACTTTATTTCTTTGCATTTCAGGCTGAGAAGTTTCTATTGATCTGTCGCCAGGCTCACTGATCATGTTGCTGTGCTCTCTCTTGATGAGCCTGTCAAAGCCATTCTTCACTTCTGTTATAATCTTTTATTTATATTTCTACTGTTTCTTTTCATTATTTTTCATAGAGTGCTTACATTCTCCATCTGTTTTTCCTTACTGTCTACCTTTCCAATAGGACCTTAAAGATAGTAAATTTAAGTTCCTTGTGTGATAATTCCAACATCTATATCGTTTCTGAATCTGGTTCTTATTATTGCTTCATCTGTGTTTTTTCTTGCCTTTTAGAATGCCTTATAATATTTTTGTTGTTGTTGAAAGTCAGATGTAAGGACTGTGGTAAGTAGGTATAGAGCAAATGAAAGTTTCTATGTCTAGGTTTCTTACCTGACTCTGGTCCGCTCACTGCACGTGTGTGGGCAATATATTATTATTGCCTCTATATAAAAAGCTCCACCCAGTGTGCTGGGCTGCCCTGCTGCAGGAGAGCAGAGGCTGGAGTGGTGGCAGTGCCTAGACAGACAGACAGCTGCTGGGGTGGAAGGGCTCAGAGGCAGAAACTTGCTGCATGCAGACTTTTCTGAGGTGGATGGGATTCTAGCACTTGACCTGGCATTGTGGGAATAAAGTTGGGTATAAACCCTTTCACACCAAAAATGTTCCATTGTCATTGTTCAGCCTCACTGAATCAAGAGTGAACTTGCCCAGGGCTAAAACTCACTGGCAAGACAGTAGGTTTTAATGTTTCAGGACTTACATTATTTTGTCTAGATGTTGGACTGTGTTTAATACTTGAGTAGCCATAGATGCCGAAGTACCAGAAGCTTCAAATTCCTCCACTGTCTTGTGTGTGAGTTTATGTTTTCTTGATTTTGGACTTTGCTAAATACTTCTCTTCAGAGTGAGTCTGTGTTTTATAACTCAACTGTTGTTGGTATCATGGTAATGCGTGGGAAAGGAAGAAAGTTCTATCTATAATCTTTGGATTAAATCTTAGTTTCATGTGGGCTTTTGCTTTGGGGATGTGGTCTTCACAAGTATACTCTAGGACTGTAGGTTTCCTTAGCCCTGCTCCCTTCCCTGTTGGCGGTATTCCAAGCGGTTTCCTTGGATCCCTGATGACTCATGACAATGTCCCCCAGCCTTTGGGGAGACAGGAAAAGTGGAAGAGGTTGGAATGGGAGGAATTTCCTTCCTCCAATTAAGATAAAAGTCTGAGAAAGTGTTTTTCCCTAGAGAATAGGCCTGAGTGTATTTCACAATGATTGTTCTCCCACTTTTCCTGACAGTTTTGCAGAGGTCTTTCTTGAATCTTCACTGTGAGAACATGGTGGTGATCCCAGAAGTAAAGCCA
The DNA here is from genome assembly GCA_029783875.1 of Phataginus tricuspis. Lineage (NCBI taxonomy): Eukaryota > Metazoa > Chordata > Mammalia > Pholidota > Manidae > Phataginus > Phataginus tricuspis. Next base: position 4,921,596 of record JAQQAC010019064.1, read on the forward strand.
AAGAAATTGTGAAGCTCTCATATGATATAATGAGTTATGAGAAATACATGTTTGGTCATTCAGATGACCAAATATATATTTCCCAGGTATATTTGGTCTTCATTCATAGTTCCTGAAAATACCTCAGTGTCTTAAAGGTGAAATGGGTGTCTTGTCATGTTAATGAGAGACTTTTGGACTCCACCCAAGGGCAGGGACTGGAAGTTGAATCAATGATTCAATCATGGCCAACGATTTAGTCAATCATGACTATGCAATGAAGCCCTCACAAAACCCCTGAGAGGAGCTTATCCTCTCTCTTGGATCCTGCTTCGCTGTTGGAGAGAGCCTCCATGCTTGGGGAACGAGAATGCTTCCATGTGCCGCTGAGCCACATGTCCAAGCTCTAGGAGGACAGAAACTCCTTTTTGGGAGCTTGCCCTGTGTTTCTCTTCATTCACTTGTATCCTTTATTAAACTGTTTTCCTGAGTTCTGTAAGCCACTCTAGCAAACTAATTGAACCTAAGGGGGACATCCTCGGAACCTCCAGTCTTTAGCTTGTTGGTCAGAAGCACAGGTAACTGCCTGGGGCTTGTGACCTGCATCTGGAGTTGGGGATGGAGAGCAGTCTTCTGGGACTGAACCTTTAACCTGTGGAATCTAATGCTGTCTCCAGGCAGATGGCATCAGAATTGACTTGCATTCTTGGACACCCTGCTGGTGTTTGAAAGTTGTTTGGTTTTGTGCATGGCAAGATACCCCCACACATACCCACACACACACACTGGAATTGGGTACGGGAACCTGAAAGGAGTTGTATTATTGCTGTGTATGTGTATGGAAAAACACACCACTCTAGGAGTTTTCTGGGAGTTTTTCACTCTCAAACTAGTCCATAGTTAATGAGCAGTTCACCAGGATAACTATTTAAGTGTATTTTAAAATGAATTTGTAGCTCCAGTAGTTTCTGTCCTAGGTTAGATTGTGGTTCTTTTTCTCTGGATGAGTCTGTGACTTCAACTCTCTGATGAATCGGAAAAATGCTACTGATCTTCAATTTGTCCAACTTTTTGTTGATATAAGAAGGAACGATGACTTACAAGCTCTTTATAAAACAGAGATAAAACCAGAAGCTCCTTATTCCATTTTGTAGATGCTGTTGTCTTCCATGTTTTGGGAATGGGTATGTAGAAAAAAAGGAGTCCCTTAGTAATTCTGAGATTTTAGTAGGGATGGAAGTTAACCTCAAAATGCAACTTCTATAATACTTTGTGGATATAACTTCTGTCACTTCACTTCACTGTCTAAATTCTGGGCACAGTTAAGTTTAAACCAACACTTTTGACTTACACACTTGTGTACACTGTAGTCTAATGGTTAGGTTATCAAACATTTTTCATTCTTGATTGAGCAATAAGGAGAGAGGATAGCAAGGATTATAAAAAGAAATTGACCATAAATAAAACCCAACAAGCAAAGACAAAGAATGCTATATGAAAAACTCCAATTCTAATATGTTAAATTTAGTTCTTAGGTATAAGGTGTCTATTCCCAGAAGAAATTAACACTTATCCCCTTCCCCAAACCAATATCCTTGAGGCATTTCTTTTTACTGAGCCACTAACAAAAACATAGAATAAAGTTGTATAAAGATAACTTTTTTCCTTATTCAAGAAAATAAGATGAAATGAATATAAAATAGTACAAAATTTGCTGCTAAATATGGACAAGTTCTTTTTAAAAACACAAATTATATGTTTGCAGTATAAAACTTTTACTTTACATGTTTTATAAAATCATAAATGTTCAGAGTTACGAGGGATCTAAAAGGTCAGTTTCTTTTATAAATTTAAATCATTGGCTTTATCCAAGTTGTAATAAAGGGGTTATATGCAAAAAAATATATGATACATATTCCTCTTCCTCATTGTTTTATTTTTTGTGGATATGGACATGCCTTTTTGGTGTGAATATGCATTTCTTCAGTTATCAGTATCATTATAAGCCAGACAATGCAATATTGATTTGTTCAAGTGAGTTTTAAATCTCCAGAAAAGTAAGATTGAATCCAATAATTCTTTCATTTTTTATTTAAGTATGGTTGATATACAATCTTATATTAGTTTCAAGTATATAACACGCTGGTTCACCAGTTACCCACATTATTAAATACCACCCCAACTAGTGCAGTTATTGTTTGTCAACTTACGGAGATGTTACAGAATCATAGACTATATTCTCTATTCTGTACTACCATACCCATGACCAACTTATATCATGATTGAGAATTTTTGGGCCCCTTTATCCCCCAACCCCTCCCCCATATGGTAACCACCAATCACTTCTCAGTGTCTATGAGTCTACTGCTGTCTTGTTGATTTTGTTTTCTTTTGTTTTTAGAGTCCACAAGTAAGAGAAATCACATGGTATTTGTCTTTCTCCACGTGGCTTATTTCACTTAGCATAATACCCTCTGGGCACATCCATGTTGTCACAAGTGACAGGATTTCTTTCTTTTTATGGCTGAATAATATTCCATTGGGTCAGTCCTGGAAGGTTATACTCTCTATGAATTTGCCCATTTCTTCTAAGTTGTTCAATTTTTGGGGATATAATTTTTCAGAGAATTCTCTAATAACTCTTTTTATTTCTGTAGTGTCAATTTTAACTATTTCTTTCTGTTTCTGATTTTTTTTTTTATGTGTCTCCTTTCTCTTTTTTTCTTTGGTAAGTCTGGCTATGGGTTTGCCTATTTTGTTTATCTTCTTAAAGAACGGGCTCCTGGTTTCATTGAGTTGGTCTATTATTTTATTCTTCTCTATTTTATTTATTTCTGCTCTGATCTTTATTATGTTCTTCCTTCTACTGACATTAGGCTTCATTTGTTCTTCATTTACTGGTTTCTTTAGTTGTGAATGTAGACTGGTTATTTTGGACTGTTCTTGTTTCTTGAGGCAGTCCTGTACTGTTACGTACTTCCCTCTTGGAACTGCTTTTGTGGCATCCCACGTATTTTGAACTGTGGTACTTTTATTTTCATTTGGCTCCATGTACTGCTTGGTTTCTTGTTTGGTTTGTTCATTGATCCATTGATTATTTAGAAGCACGTTATTTAGCCTCCATGTGTTTGTGGTTTTATTTGTTTTTTCATGAATTTATTTCTAATTTCATACCATTGTGATCTGAAAAGATGCTTGATACAATTTCAATCTTTTTGGATTTATGAAGGCTCTTTTTGTGTCCTAATATGTGATCTATTCTGGAGAACATTCCATGTTCATTTAAGAAAAATGTATATCCTGCTGCTTTGGGGTGGAATGTTCTGTACATATCTGTTAAACCTATCTGATCTAGTGTGTTGTTCAGGGCCTCTTTTTTTCTTATTTTCTGTCTGGTTGATCTGTCCATTGATATAAGTGGTTTGTTAAAGTCCCCTAATATGATTGAGTTGCAGTCTATTTCTCCCTTTAGTTCTGTTAGGATTTGTTTTATATATTTAGATGCCCCTATGTTGGGTGCATAGATATTTATAATTTTTATGACCTCTTGTTGTACTGACCCCTTTATCATTATATAATGTCCTTGTCTCTTGTTACTTTCTTTGTTTTGAAGTCTGTTTTGTCTGACATAAGTACTCCTACTCCTGCCTTTTTTATCCTTATTATCTGCATGAAATATCTTTCTGCATTCCTTCACTTTCAGTCTGTGTATGTCTTTAGGTCTGAAATAAGTCTCTTCTGGTAGCATATAGATGGGTCTTGTTTCTTTATCCATTCTGCCACCACATGTGTTTTTGATTGGTGCATTCAATCCATTTACAGTTATCATAGTTATTGATATAGGTATGTACTTATTGCCATTTTATTAATTGTTTTCTGGTTGTTTTTGTAGTTCCTCTGGTTGTTTCCTCTTCTCTTACACATTTCTCTTATTTGATGGTTTTCTTTAGTGTTGTGATTGGATTTCTTTTTTAAAAATGTTTATGTATCTATTATAGGCTCTAGGCTGTGTTTACCATAAAGTTCATAGATAGTTTCCTAAATATATAAAAGTCTACATATGATCACACTATTTATTACAAACACAGTTTAAAAGTACTTATTTTTATTCTTTTTCCTCTTCCACACTTTATGTATTAGATGTCATGATGCGCAATTTTTCATTTATCCCTTCACTGATTTTGTGTATAGTTGATTTATGGCTTTTGTTTTTCTTAACTTTGTATTTTCTTAGTAATTGGTACTACCTTTACTGTAGGCTTGTTTTCACTGGTGAAAAATATTTAGGCTTAAGAACATTTTCATCTACAGAAATCCCTTTAACATATCCTTCAAGTGGTTGTGAATTCTTTTTCCATTTATCTGGGAAACTTAATCTCTCCTTCAATTTTATGATAACTTGATTGGTAGAGGATTCTTGGTTGAAGGTCTTTTTTGTTTCAATACATTAAATATATTTTCTTTATTATGTTTTCTTTTTATTAAGGTATCATTGATATACACTCTTATGAAGGTTTCACAGGAAAAACAATCTGCTTATTACATTCACCCTTATAATCAAGTCCCTCCCCATACCCATTGCAGTCACTGTCCATCAGTGTAGTAAGATGCCACAGAGTCCCTATTTGTCTTCTCTGAGCTACACTGTCCTCCCCAACCCCACACACACCATGGGCACTAATCATATTACCCCACAATCCCCTTCTTCCTCCCACCCCACACGCCATCCCCCACCCCTCCCCTTTGGTAACCACTAGTCCCTTCTTGGAGTCTGTGAGTCTGCTGCTGTTCGTTCCTTCAGTTTTGCTTCATTGTTATACTCCACAGATGTGGGAAATCATTTGGTATTTGTCTTTCTCTGCCTGACTTATTTCACTGAGCATAATACTCTCTAGCTCCATCCATGTTGTTCCAAATGATAGGATTTCTTTCTTATGGCTGAATAGTATTCCATTGTATATATGTACCACATCTTTTTTATCCATTCATCTATGGATGGACACCTAGGTTGCTTCCATATCTGTGCTATGGTAAATAGTGCTGTGATAAACATAGGGGTGTATATGTCTTTTTGAATCTGAGAAGATGTTTTCATTGGGTAAATTCCTAGGAGTGGAATTTCCAGGTCAAATGGTATTTCGATTTTTAGTTTTTTGAGGAACCTCCATATTGCTTTCCATGATGGTTGAACTAATTTATATTCCCACCAGCAGCGTAGGAGGGTTCCTGTTTCTCTGCATCCTTGCCAGCAATTGTTGTTCCTAGGCTTTTCTATGTTGGCCATCCTAACTGGTGTTAGGTGATATCTCATTGTGGTTTTAATTTTCATTTCCCTGATAATTAGCAATATGGAGCATCTTTTCATGTGCCTGTTGGCCATCTGAAGTTCTTCTCTGGAGAAGTTTCTGTTCAGCTCCTCTGCCCATTTTTTAATTGGCTAATTTGCTTTTTGTTTGTTGACGTGCATGAGCTCTTTATATAATTTGGATGTCAACTCCTTTTCAGATATGTCATTTATGAATATATTCTCCCATACTATAGGATGCCTTTTCGTTCTGCTGATGGTGTTCTTTGCTGTACAGAATCTTTTTAGCTTGATGTAGTCCCATTTGTTCATTTTTGCTTTTGTTTTCCTTGCCCAAGGAGATGCGTTCAGGAAAAAGTTGCTCATGTTTATATTCAAGAGATTTTTGCCTATGTTTTCCTCTAAGAGTTTTATGGTATCATTACTTATATTCAGGTCTTTGACCCATTTTGAGTTTACTATTATGTATGGGGATAGACAATAATCCAGTTTCACTCTCTTACATGTAGCTGTCCAGTTTTGCCAACACCAGCTGTTCAAGAGGCTGTCATTTCCCCATTGTATATCCATGGCTCCTTTATCATATATTAATTGACCATATATGCTTGGGTTTATATCTGGGCTCTCTACTCTGTTCCATTGGTCTATGGGTCTATTCTTGTGTCAGTACCAAATTGTCTTCATTACTGTGGCTTTGGAGTAGAGCTTGAAGTCAGGGAGCGTAATTCCCCCCGCTTTGTTCTTCCTTCTCAGGATAGCTTTGGCTATTTGGGGTCTTTGTGGTTCCATATGAATTTAAGATCTATTTGCTCTAGTTCACTGATGAATGCTGTTGGTAATTTGATAGGGATTGCCTTGAATCTGTAGATTGCTTTAGGCAGGATGACCATTTTGACAATATTAATTCTTCCTATCCATGATCACAGGATGTGTTTCCATTTCTTGGTACCTTCTTTAATTTCTCTCATCAGTGTCTTGTGATTTTCAGAGTATAAGCCTTTCACTTCCTTGGTTAGGTTTATTCCTAGGTATTTTATTCTTTTGGATGCAATTGTGAATGGAATTGTTTTCCTGATTTCTCTTTCTGCTAGTTCACCATTTGTGTATAGAAATGCAGCAGATTTCTGTGATTAATTTTGTATCTTGCAACTTTACTGAATTCAGAGATCAGACCTAGTAGTTTTGGGGTGGATTCTTTAGGGCTTTTTATGTATAATATCATGTAATCAGCAAACGGGAAAGTCTTGTTCCTTATCATAAAGGAAAAGATTTCAGCTTCTCACCATTAAGTATAATGTTGGCTGTGGGTTTGTCATATATGGCCTTTATTATGTTGAGGTACTTGCCCTCTATACCCATTTTGTTGAGAGTTTTTATCATGAATGGATGTTGAATTTTGTTGAATGCTTTTCCAGCATCTATGGAGATGATCATGTGGTTTTTGTCCTTTTTGTTGATATAGTGGATGATGTTGATGGATTTTCGAATGTTGTACCATCCTTGCATCTGTGGGATGAATCCCACTTGATCATGATGGATGATATTTTTTATGTATTTTTGAATTCGGTTTGTTAATATTTTTTTGAGTATTTTTACATCTCTGTTCACCAGGGATATTAGTCTGTAATTTTCTTTTTTTGTGGTGTCTTTGCCTGGTTTTGGTATAAGAGTGATGTTGGCCTCGTAGAATGTGTTTGGGAGTTTTCCCTCCTCTTCTAATCTTTGGAAAACTTTAATGAGGATGGTTATTAAGTCTTCACTAAATGTTTGATAAAATTCAGCAGTGAAACCATCTGTTCCAGGCGTTTTGTTCTTAGGTAGTTTTTTTGATTACCAATTCAATTTCTTTGCTGGTAATTAGTCTATTCAGGTTTTCTGTTTCTTCCTGGGTCAACCTGGGTAGGTTGTATTTTTCTAGAAAGTTGTCCATTTCTTCTAGGTTATCCAGTTTGTTTCCATATTATTTTTCATAGTATTCTCTCATAATTATTTGTATTTCTGTGGTGTCTGTAGTGATTTTTCCTTTCTCATTTCTGATTCTGTTTGTGTGTAGACTCTCTTTTTTCTTGTTAAGTCTGGCTAGGGGTTTATATATTTTGTTTATTTTCTCAAAGAACCAGCTCCTGCTTTCATTGATTCTTTCTATTGTTTTATTCTTCTCAATTTTATTTATTTCTGCTTTAATCTTTATTATGTTCCTCCTTCTACTGACACTGGGCCTCATTTGTTCTTCCTTTTCTAGTTTAATTAATTGTGAGTTTAGATCATTCATTTGGGATTGTTCTTCTTTCCTGAGGTGGGCCTGTATTTTCCTCTTAGCATGGCCTTCACTTCATCACGCAGATTTTGTGGTGTTGAATTGCTGTTTTCATTTGTCTCCATATATTGCTTGATCTCTATTTTTATTTGGTCATTGATCCATTGATAATTTAGGAGCATGTTATTAAGCCTCCATGTGTTTGTGGGATTTTTCATTTTCTTTTCGTAATTTGTTTCTAGTTTCATACCTTTGTGATCTGAGAGGCTGGTTGGTACAATTTCAATCTTTTTGAATTTACTGAGGCTCTTTTTGTGGCCTAGTATATGATCTATTCTTAAAAATGTTCCATGTGCACTTGAGAAGAATATGTATCCTGTTGCTTTTGGAAGGAGTGTTCTGTAGATGTCTGTTAGGTCCATCTGTTCTAATACGTTGTTCAGTGCCTCTGTCTCTTTATATATTTTTTGTCTGGTTGATTTGTCCTTTGTAGTGAGTGGAGTGTTGAAATCTCCTAAAATGAATGCATTGCATCTTATTTCCCCCTTTAATTTTGTTAGTATTTGTTTCACATATATAGGTGATCCTGTGTTGGGTGCATAGATATTTATAATAGTTATATCCTCTTCTTGGACAGACCCTTTTATCATTATGTAATGTCCTTCTTTGTCTCTTGTGACTCTCTTAGTTTTGAAGTCTATTTTGTTTGATACAAGTACTGCAACTCCAGCTTTTTTCTCCCTATTAGTTGCATGAAATATCTTTTTCCATCCCTTTACTTTCAATCAGTATATGTCTTTGGGTTTGAAATGAGTCTCCTGTAGGCAGCATATAGATGGGTCTTGTTTTTTAATCATTCTATGTCTTTTGATTGGTGCATTCAGACCATTTTCATTTAGGGTGATAATTGATAGGTATGTTCTTATAGCCATTGCAGGCTTTAGATTCATGGTTACCAAAGGTTCAAGGGTAATTCCCTTACTATCTGGCAGTCTAGTTTTACTCACTTCATATGCTATTACAAACACAACCTAATAATTCTTTTTTTTTCCTCCTTTTTTTTCCTTCTCTGTTCTTTCTATGTTATGAATCATATTCTGTACTCTTTGTCTATCACTTCAGTGACATTTACTTAGTCTTAAGAATACTTCCATCTATAGTAGTCCTTCCAAAATGCCCTGTAGAGGTGGTTTGTGGGAGGTAAATTCTCTCAGCTTTTGCTTATCTGAAAATTGTTTAATCCCTTCTTCAAATTTAAATGATAACCTTGCCGGGTAGAGTATTTTTGGTTCAAGGCCGTTTTGCTTCATTGCATTAAATATATCATGCCATTCCTTTCTGGCCTGTAAGGTTTCTGTTGAGACATCTAATGATAGCCTGATGGATTTTCCTTTGTATGTGATATTTCTTCTCTCTCCAGCTGCTTTTAAAAGTCTGTCTTTATCTTTGATCTTTGCCATTTTAATTATTATATGTCTTGATGTTGTCTTCCTTGGGTCCCTTATGTTGGGAGATCTGTGTACCTCCATGGCTTGAGAGACTATGTCCTTCCCCAGATTGGGGAAGTTTCAGCAATTACTTCCTCAATGACACTTTCTATCCCCTTTTCTCTCTCTTCTTCTTCTGGTACCCCTATTATGTGAATATTGTTCCGTCTGGATTGGTCACACAGTTCTCTCAATATTCTTTCATTCTTAGAGATTCTTTTTTCTCTCTGTGCCTCAGCTTCTTTTTATTTCTCTTCTCTAATTTCGATTCCATTTACCATCTTTTCTACTACATGTATTCTGCTTTAAATCCCTCCATTATATTTTTCATTTCAGATAAGGAATTTCTTAATGATTGAATCTCCATCTTAAATTCATTCCTGAGTTCTTGAATATTTTTCTGTTCCTCCATAAGCATATTTATTATTTTTATTTTGAAATCTTTCAGGTAGATTGGTGTGTTCAGTTTTATTTGGCCCTTTTTCTGGGGTTTGTGAGATTTTTGGTCTGTACCATGTTCGTTTGACGTTTCATATTTCTGTGTGGTGCCCTCTATTGCCCAGAAGCTCCAGTCTCTGGAGCTGCTCATCCCCCAGAGTGAGTTGGGGGTCATAGGGGAGCGGAGCTTGTGCCTGGAGAGGAGGAGAGATCTGTTTCCTGACTCCCATCTGCCCTACCTGTCTCCAGTATCACAGCCAGTGGGCCTAGCACACAGGTGTAATCCTCTGTGCTTTGCATCTCTAGCTCTTGTAGAGGGGGCCTCCCTCTAGCTGGCCTGATGCCATAGCAGTGACTGCCGGTTTGCGAGCCAGTTCTGCCAGGCCAGGGGGAACGCTCAGCAGGCTCTGTATCACAGTGGAGGGGCCTCAGAGCTGAGTAGCCAGCCAGGGGATGGAACGCCTGAAGCTCCCAAAGTTCCCAATCTGCTGGGCAGAGCAAGCCCAGATAACCTTGTTCCCCTATCCCTTCTCCCGTGCAGCAAGCTCTGTGCAAACCCCATGCCTTCAGCAGCCCTCTCACTGCTAAGAAGCCTGTCAGACCACATGCCTTTCCCTTGTCTCAGAGCAGCTGGCTGCGGATCTTGTCCTCCACAAATGGCTGGAATTGTCTCTCAATCACTCTGCTTGTCCCAGCTCCCCATCCTCCAGAGTACCACACAATGTAGATTCTTGCTCTCGAAGCATAACTCCAAGGCTAGGTGTTCAGCTGTCCCAGGCTTCCACCCCCTCCCTCACTCCATTTCTCTTCCTCCCACCAGTGAGCTGGGGTGGGAAAAGGGCTTGGGTCCCGCTGGATCAATGCTTTCATACGTTACCCTGTTTTGTGAGAACAGCTCTGTTCGTGAGGTCTGTATGCAGTCTGGTGCAGCCTTCTTTCCTGTTGCTGTTTTAGGGTTAGTTGTATTAACTATGTTTTCACACTATCTGTGGTGTTTGGATGAGTTCCCTGTCTCACCTCTCACACTGCCATCTTGAATGCCTTTTCAGCCTGGAATGTGTACTGTGGCCTCACGTGGGCCCAGTTCAGTTTCAGTCAGACCACCTCCCAGCCTGGACCCACTCGGGTTTCTAAGAGACCCAGTTCAGCCGGCCCCTGATCCAATCCGGCTTCTACATCACACACAGTCTGACACCGGCGGGTTAGGTTTCTAAGCCAGACCCGTTCTGATCATGGAACCAGTCCCACTCCAGAAATTGAAATGCTCCTTAAGGCCTGTATTGCAAAAGCTGCAGAGCTGGGACCCTGGAGGCACCTACCTGTGGCTAAGGCGGCAAATCTCCTCATGTATCCAGGGGGTATTTTTATAACAGTGTTAAAATAATGTTCCTGGCTTATGAAAAATCTGATGTTGAGAATTATTACTGTAAAATTTTAGAAATTAGAAGGCATGGGATATATATCAGAACCATATTATTTATCTCAATGCAGATATGGCATAAATCATTGATCTTAAAACTTTAAAATTTTTTATCAATTTCTGGTATTAGTTTCCTATTTACTATTATTAGTATTAGTTTGATACATTTAAAAATTTACTCTGAAAAATGTGGTAGTTATAATGCTGTTCACCAATTATTTCCAACTGCCCATTTTCTGGGCTCAGGATAGTATTATGCTTTTTAGCCCCCTTATTACTGGGGTAGGGCTATATGACAGGTTTTGGTCAGTGAATTTTGAACAGAAGTAGCTTTATTGGCAGTGTGAGACTCTCTAGAATTCATTTTCCCTCTGATACCACAACTAGCCTTGTTAAGAGAACAACTGTTCTGTCAACATTGGTCTTGATGCACTTGTAAGATGAATAAGAAGCAAACCTTTGTTGATTCAAACCACTGCAATTCGGCAATTGTTTGTTATGAAGCATAACCAATCATATTCCACTCATTACAGGAAAGTCAGTTCTTGGTCATATGTGAATATATGCCATTTGCTTATCTAATTAATTCCTAGAGCATATTATGCCAAAATAGAGTTCTCATTTCAAATTATTGATTTCTTTCCTCTGTAATATCAGGGGGGAAAGATTGTTTTGTTAAGTTGTCCATCTCTGACTTATTCTCTTAGAAGTTAATTTTATGATATAGGTTTCATTGCTTTTATACATTTCAGAACTAAAACTTTTCTTTTGCATAGCAGTATTTAATTTGCAGAATAAGTGTTGGTTTAATAAATTAACAAGTGCAAACATATTGTTTTACTTTTTCAATTATTTCTTCTCTAAGTGCCATTTATTTTTTCATTAAATTTTATATAGATTTACAAGTTTATCATGAATTCTTTACAAACAAATCTTTTATTGATATACTAATGGGAATATTCCATGCATATATTATTTAAGGGAGCATATTCTGACATATTATTAATGGGAAACCTTGTTTTTACACCATGTTACAGCATGTACTCATTTGAAGTATCTGAATATTCTTTAAAACACTAAACATATTTAATTTATATTAATATATTTGAATTTCAAATGCATTTGGAAGGTATTGCTTAACATTACTATGAATTCTTTCAGAGTCAAGATTTTAGCCTTATTAGTAATTAAGATTTTTTAAAATGACTTTCCTTAGAATGAAAAATCAGTATCATCTTTACCTCAAAATTAAATTTAATATATTGTTAAACCAGAATTTTAGCTGAAAGATAATCTATAATCATAAATTATTTGTAGTAATTTCTTCTGAATCAGAGTGGTAAAATAATCAACATAATCTGTATTTTGAGGTTTAAACTTTTCACTCTTGAAATACAAAATCTAAGGGAGAGGTTATGTTAGTTGCATAAACGTTCTATAACAAAGAAGATATAAACAAAGATTGTTATCTTTGGATATTTCAAGGTTCTTTTATGGGTAAAGTCTTGAAAGGAACATCAGTCCATACCAAAAAAGAGGCAAATGTAGCCTGTGCCTGTGGATAGGATCACGTTTCTTTTAAAAAAGTCAATTTTAAGCCTTTTGGAAAAGAGTATAATGTAAGCACTTCAATATTTGCTTCCCTTTTTTCATACTGACTGAAAAGATAAAATGAAAATGAGGAAGAATTGGAGGAAACCCTTATCAGTATGGAATAATATGCCACAGACTTTATTGTATATAGGACACATAGACTATTTAAAATGAAAATAACAAAGGTAACTTACTAATCCCCTTAATGAGAAAACTGTGGAAATGTCATAAGCCAAAAGAAAAGAGTAACTATTGGCTGAATACCTAAGAGTAAGTAGTAAGAGATGGGTCCTTAAGGTAAGGGTAGGCTGTGGATTAAAGAAGGGCTGATCATTTGTAATGCATTTCACCATCATGTATTAACAATACTCTAATCATACCCATCAGTGATTTCTGTGACAATAGATAATATTTTTTTAAAAAAAGAGAGAGACAGAAGGTAACTACTCTTAGTATTCTAAAAAGTTTCTCAAAAGTATATCATTCAATAATATAAGTTTTAAAAGATTGGGGTTTAGGTGTAAAACACCAGGTACTGAGTGTTAAGCCATTCAAATATTGATTTAATATCCCTTAATTTTAGTTAATATAGTATTCAAAGAAGTTAAGATATAATAAGTAGTTATTCAAGAGAAAGCTTATTACTGTTTATTAAAGATAAGGAAGGATTAAGAATACAGTAAAAACTGAAAAAATCAAAATGATGTAGTATATATATGCACTATCTTGAACATTTTATACATATGTTTATCATCACAATTCTGTTTTTTTCATTTTAAAAGTCAAAGAACATGTCTAAAATAAGTCCACTTTAAATATAAAGATATATAGTTTTAAACTAAGTCAATGTTTAAAAATTCAATTTTAGTGTTAGTCAAAAAAAAAACAGGAGTAACTGTATTAATTTCAGACAGAGCAGACTTCAAAGTATGGAAAGTTATCAGGAATAAATGACATTACATAATGACAAAGAAGTCAGTTCTCCAAGAAGACATAACAATTCTTAACATGTATATGCCCAAACAACAAAATATCAAATTATATGAAAAAAAACACGGATACAACTGAAAGGATAATTAGATGAATACAGTATCATAGCTGGAGATGTGAATCTATCAAAAATGAACAGAAACAGCAGGGAGAAAATCAGTAAGGACATAGTTGAACTCAACAACACATCAATTAACTGGATATAATTGATTCTATAGACTACTTCATCCAGCAAGAGCAGAATTTGCATTTTTCTGAAGCTCAAATGGAACATTCACCAAGACAGATCATGTTCTGGGCCATAACACACATCTTAACAAATTTGAAAGAATAGAAATCATACAGTGTCTGCTCTTACACCACAGTAGTATTAAGTTAAAAATCAGTAATAGAAACACAGCTTGAAAACCCCCCAAATATGTGGATATTAAGCAATACACCTCTAAATAATGCATGAGTCAAGGGAGAAATCTCAAGAGAAATTAAATAATAGTTTGAACTAAATAAAAATGAGAATACAACTTATCAAGAATTTTGAGATGCTGCAAAAGCAGTGCTTGGAGGGAAATATATGGTATCAAATGCATATATTACAAAAGAAGAAATACATAAAATCAGTACTGTAAGTTTCCACCCTAGGAAACAAAACAAAACAAAAAAAAAAGAGCATGTAAGCAGATGAAAAAAAATAATTAGAACAGAAATCAATTAAATTGAAAACAGAAGATCAATAGAGAAAATCAACAAAACCAAAAGCTGGTTCTTTGAAAAAAAAAACCCAGTAAAATCAATAAGCTGCTTGTCAAGCTAACTAAAATGGAAGGGAGGGAGGGAAGGAGGAAGGAAAGAAGAGAGAAAGAAGAAAGAAAGAGAGAGAGAGGACACAAGTGACTAAGATCAGAAAAAGAGGTAACAATCTCTACTAAATTAGGGAGGGGTCCCCTGGGCACTAGAAGAACAATAGAGGAAAACTGAGAACCACTCTTCTCGCAAATTTGATAATCTATACGAAATGGGCTAATTCCTTGAAATATACCGTCTGCCACAACATATCATGACAAGATGGGTTCACTGGTAAATTCTATCAAACATTTAAAGAAGAAAGTTTACCAATTCTCTATAATCTCTTTCAGGGGATAGAAGCAGAGAAAATACTTCCTAAAAATTCTGTGAGGCCAGAATTGCCCTAATACAAAAAAACAGATAAAGACATTACACAAAAAGAAAAGTACAGATCAATATCTCTAAGATGTTTTCATAGGTGCAAAAATCCTCAACAAAATATTAGCAAATCAAATACAAAAAAGTATTTAAAGAATTACATACCATGGCCTTTGGGCTTTATTCCAGTTATGCAAGGCTGGCTCAACTTTCAAAAATCAATTAAGGTAAAAATTTACTACATAGTAAAAAGAAAAAAAATCACATGTTCATATTAGTAAAAAAATAAAGAAAAAGCAATTGACAAGGTATCACACCCATTCATGATAAAAACCCTCAGCAAACTAATAGCAGGGACCTTTCTCAAGGAATTAAGAAGTTATAGCAGGATTGAAAGACACAAAATTAATGTACAAAAGCCAATTGCTTTACTATATACCAACAATGAACAAGTGGAATTTGAAATTAAAAACACAGTATAGAGATTCAAGATGGCGGCATGAGAGGTGAGACAGAGAGCTCCTCCCAAAACCACAAGCAGTGCAAAGATATGGTTAATAAATACAACTAGCCTTCAGACAGCAACAGGGAGGAAGGGTGAACCAGACTGCATACTAACCTCAGAGCAGAGCACACCTCAAGAAACAGGGTAACATACGAAAGCCTTAATCCAGAGGGACCCAAGTCCTCCCCCCCACCCCAGCTCACCAGCAGGAGGAAGAGAAACAGAGCACAGGAGGGGGTGAAAGCCTGGGACTGCTGGACACCTAGCCCTGGACATCTGCTTTGTGAGCAAAATCCTATATTGTATGGTGCCCTGGGCATTGGGGAGCTTGGACAGGCGGAGTGCTTGTGAAATTGACATTCCAGCCGTTTGTGGAGGAAGGGGATCCACACCCGGCCACTCTGTGTCAGAGGAAAGGCAGGGAGTCTGAGAGGCTTCCTAGCAGCGAGAGGGCTGCTGAAGGGATGGGATTTGCACGGAGCTTGCTGTGGGGAGAAGGGAGAGCTGGACAAGGTTGCCTGGGCGTGCTCTGCCCAGCTGGTTGGGAACGGAACTTTGATGAACTTCAGGTGCTCCATCCCCCTGACTGCCTACTCAGCTCCGAGGCCACCCACTGTGACACACAGCCTGCCTAGCCTTTGTACTGGCCTGCAGGCACCTGCTCGCAAACCAGCAATCACTGCGCAGGCGTCAGGTCAGCCAGAGGGAGGCCCCACCTACAACAGCTAGAGACACAAAGCACAGAAGATTACCCATGTGTGCTTGGCCCACAGCCTCTGACACTGGCAACAGACACCACAGAGAGGAAGCAGGAAACAGATCTTTCCTGCCCCCAGGCACCAGCTCTACTCCCCTACATCCACCAACCACACTCTAGCGGCTGAGCAGCTCCAGAGACTGGAGTTTCTGCACAATAGCTGGAACCACACAGAAATATGAAACATCGAAAGAACATGGTTCAAACCAAAATCTCACAAACCCCAGAAGAGGGTCAAATGAAACTGAACTTACAAATCTTTCAGAAAGACAGTTCAAAACAAAAATTATAAACATGCATATGGAGGTACAGAAAAATATTCAAGACCTTAGGAACAACTTTAAGATTGAGATTCAATCATTAAGAAATACCATATCTGAAATGCAACATACAATGCAGGGATTTAAAAACAGATTAGATGTAGTAGAAGAGATGGTAAATGGAATAGAAATTAGAGAAGAGGAATAAAAAGAAGCTGAGGCACAGAAAGAAGAAAGGATCTCTAAGAATGAAAGAATATTGAGAGAAATGTGTGACCTATCCAAACGGAACAATATTCACATTATAGGGGTACCAGAAGAAGAAGAGAGAGAAAAAGGGTTAGAAAGTGTCATTGAGGAGGTAACTGCTGAAAACTTCCTCAGTCTGGGGAAGGAAATAGTCTCTCAGGCCATGGAGGTGCACAGATCTCCCAACACAAGGGACGCAAGGAAGACAACATCAAGATATGTAATAATTAAAATGGCAAAGATCAAGGATAAAGACAGACTTTTAAAAGCAGCTGGAGAGAAGAAATATCACATACAAAGGAAAACCCATAAGGCTATAATTAGATGTCTCAACAGAAACCTTACAGGCCAGAAGGTAATGGCATGATATATTTAATGCAATGAAGCAAAAGGACCTAGAACCAAAAATACTCTACCTGGTAAGGTTATCATTTAAATTTGAAGAAGGGATTAAACAATTTTCAGATAAGCAAAAGCTGAGAGAATTTACCTCCACAAACCACCTCTACAGGGCATTTTGGAGGGACTCCTATAGATGGAAGTAATCCTAAGGCTAAACAGATGTCATTCAAGGGAAGACAAACAGTGCAGAATATGATTCATAACATACAAAGAATGGAGGAGGAAGAAAAAAAAAAACCTTTAGATTAAGTTTGTAACACTATACAAAATAAGTTAAATTAGACTGTTAGATAGTAAGGGAATTGCCCTTGAACCTTTGGTAACCACAAATCTAATGCCTGCAATGGCAATAAGTACATACCAATCGATAATCACCCTAAATGTAAATGGTCTGAATGCATCAATGAAAAGACATAGAGTTAGTGAATGGATTAAAAAACAAGACCCATCTACATGCTGCCTACAAGAGACTCACTTCAAACCCAAAGACCTACACAGACTGAAAGTAAAGGGATGGAAAAAGATATTTCATGCAACTAAAAGTGAGAAAAAGCAGGAGTTGCCGCACTTGTATCAGACAAAATAGACTTCAAAACAAAGAGAGTCACAAGAGACAAAGAAGGACATTACATAATGATAAAAGGGTCTGTCCAACAAGAGGATATAACTATTATAAATATATATGCACCCAACACAGGATCACCTACATATGTAAAACAAATACTAACAGAATTAAAGGTGGAAATAGAATGCAATGCATTCATTTTAGGAGACTTCAACATGCCACTCACTCAAAAGGACAGATCAACCAGACAGAAAATAAGTAAAGAGACAGAGGCACTGAACAACATATTCGAACAGATGGACCTAACAGACATCTGCAGAACACTCCATCCAAAATCAACAGGATACACATTCTTCTCAAGTGCATGGAACATTGTCAAGAATAGATCATATACTAGGGCACAAGAAAGAACCTCAGTAAATTCAAAAAGATGGAAATTGTACCAAACAGCTTCTCAGATCACAAAGGTATGAAACTAGAAATAAATTACACAAAGAAAACGAAAAAGCCCACAAACACATGGAGGCTTAATAACATGCTCCAAAATAATCAATTGATCAGTGACCAAATAAAAACAGAGATCAAGCAATATATGGAGACAAATGAAAACAATAATTCAACACCACAAAATCTGTGTGATGCAGCAAAGCCATGCTAAGAGGGAAGTATATTGCAATACAGGCCTACCTCAGGAAAGAAGAACAATCCCAAATAAACTGTCTAAACTCACAATTAATTAAACTAGAAAAGGAACAAGAAATGAGGCCCAAAGTCAATGGAAGGAGGAACATAATAAAGATTAAAGCAGAAATAAATAAAATTGAGAAGAATAAAACAATAGAAAGAATCAATGAAAGCAAGAGCTGGTTCTTTGAGAAAATAAACAAAATAGATAAACCCCTAGCCAGATTTATCATGAAAAAAAGAGAGTCTACACACATAAACAGAATCAGAAATGAGAAAGGAAAAATCACTATGGATAACACAAAAATACAAAGAATTATGAGAGGATACTATGAAAAATTATATGGTGACAAACTGGATAACCTAGAAGAAATGGACGACTTTCTAGAAAAATAAAACCTTCCAAGGCTGACCCAGAAAGAAACAGAAAATCTGAATAGACCAATTACCAGCAAAGAAATTGAACTGGTAATCAAAAAACTACCTAAGAACAAAATGCCTGGAACAGATGGTTTCACTGCTGAATTTTATCAAACATTTAGTGAAGACCTAATACCCATCCTTGTTAAGTTTTCCAAAAAGTAGAAGAGGAGGGATTCCTCCCAAACTCATTCAATGATGTCAACATCACTCTACCAAAACCAGGTAATAACACCACAAAAAAAGAAAATTAAAGACCAATATCCCTGATGAACATAGATGCAAAAATACTCAAGAAAATATTAGCAAACCGATTTCAAAAATACATCAGAAAGATCATCCATCATGATCAAGTGGGATTCATCCCAGGGATGCAAGGATGGTACAACATTTGAAAATCCATCATCATTATCCACTACAAAGGTCAAAAACCACATGATCATCTCCATAGATGCTGAAAAAGCATTCAACAAAATTCAACATCCATTCATGATAAAAATTCTCAACAAAATGGGTATAGAGGGCAAGTACTTCAACATAATAAAGGCCATATATGACAAACCCACAGCCAACATTATACTTAACAGCGATGAGCTGAAAGCTTTTCCTTTAAGATAGAGAAGAAGACAAAATGCCCACTCCCCATTTTTATTCAATAGAGTACTGGAGGTCCTAGCCCCGGCAATCAGACAACACAAAGAAATAAAAGGCATCTAAGTTGTCAAGGAAGAAACTCAAACTGTCCTTATTTGCAGATGACATGATATTGTACATAAAAACCCCTAAAGAATCCACTCCAAAACTACTAGATCTAATATCTGAATTCAGCAAAGTTCCGGGATACAAAATTAATACGCAGAAATCTGTTGCATTCCTATACACTAAAGATGAACTAGCAGAATGAGATATCAGGAAAACAATTCCATTCACAATTGCATCAAAAAGAGTAAAATACCTAGGTATAAACCTAACCAAAGATGTAAAAGACCTATACCCTGAAAACTATAAGACTTTCTTAAGAGAAATTAAAGAGGACATTAACAAATGGAAATTCATCCTATGCTCTTGGCTAGGAAGAATTAATATTGCCAAAATGGCCATTCTGCCTAAAGCAATCTACAGATTCAATGTAATCCCTATCAAATTACCAACAGCATTCTTCAGTGAATTAGAGCAAATAGTTCTAAAATTCATATGGAACCACAGAATTCCCTGAATAGCCAAACCAATCCTGAGAAGGAAGAAGAAAGCAGTGGGGATTGTGCTCCTTGACTTCACGCTCTACTACAAAGCTACCGTAATCAAGACAATTTGGTACTGGCACAAGAACAGACTCATAGACCAGTGGAACAGAATAGAGACCCCAGATATAAACCCAAGCTTATATGATCAATTAATATATGATAAAGGAGCCATGGACATACAATGGGGAAATGACAGCCTCTTCAACAGCTGGTGTTGGCAAAACTGGACAGCTACATGTAAGAGAATGAAACTGGATTACTGTTTAACCCCATACACCAGCGTAAACTCAAAATGGATCAAAGACCTGAATATAAGTCATGAAACCATAAAATTCTTAGAAAAAAATATAGGCAAAAATCTCTTGGACATAAACATGAGCAACTTATTCATGAACATGTCTCCCTGGCCACGGGAAACAAAAGCAAAAATGAATGAATGGGACTATATCAAGCTAAAAAGTTTCTGTACAGCAAGGGACACACACCATCAGTAGAACAAAAAGACTTCCTACAGTATGGGAAAATGTATTCATAAATGACATATCCAGTAAGTGGCTGACATCCAAGTTATATAAAGAGCTCACACACCTCAACAAACAAAAAGCAAATAAGCCAATTAAAATATAGGCAGAGGAGCTGAACATACACTTCTCCAAAGAAGAAATTCAGATGGCCAACAGGCACATGAAAAGATGCTCCACATCACTAGTCATCAGAGAAATGCAAATTAAAACCACAATAAAATATCACCTCACACCAGTTAGGATGGCTGCCATGCAAAAGACAAACAACAACAAATGTTAGCAAGGATGTGGAGAAAGGGGAACCCTCCTACACTGCTGGTGGGAATGTAAAATTGTTCAGCCATTGTGGAAAGCAGTATGGAGGTTCCTCAAAAAACTCAAAATTGAAATACCATTTGACCCAGGAATTCCACTCCTAGGAATTTACCCTAAGAATGCAGGAGTCCAGTTTGAAAAAGACATATGCACCCCTATGTTTATCACAGCACTATTTACAATAGCCAAGAAATGGAGCAACCTAGGTGTCCATCAGTAGATAAATGAATAAAGAAGATGTGGTAAATATACACAATGGAATATTATTGAGCCATAAGAAGAAAACAAATCGTACCATTTGCAACAACATGGATGGAGCTAAAGGGTATTATGCTCAGTGAAATAAGCCAGGCAGAGAAAGACAAGTACCAAATGATTTCACTCATCTGTGGAGTATAATAACAAAGAAAAAACTGAAGGAACACAACAGCAGCAGATTCACAGAACCAAAGAATGGACTAACAGTTACCAAAGGGAAAGGGACTAGAGAAGATGGGTGGTGAAGGAGGGATATGGGAGAAAAAGGGCTATTACAATTAGCACACATAACATTGCGGATGTGGGGGTATGGTGGGGGGATACGGGGAAGGCAGTATAACACAGAGAAGACAAGTAGTGATTCTACAACATCCTTCTACGCTGATAAACAGCGACTGCAATGGGGTATGTGTTGGGGACTTGATAATAGGGGAAGTCTAGTAACCGTAATGTTGTATTAATATACAATGTAATTGTATATTAATAATAGAAAAAAAAAACACAGTATAATTTACATTAGAATACAAATAAACTACATACTTAGATATGATTAACAAGGTATGTATAAGATCTGTATGATAAAAGCTACAAAACTCTGATGAATAAAATCAAAGTGGAACTAAGCAATTGAAGAGATAACCCATGTTCATGGATAGGATTACTAAATATTGTTAAGATTTCATTTCTTATCACCTTAATCTATAGATTCAATGCTGTCTCAATCAAACTTCTAGCAAGTTATTTTATGGATAGCAACCAACAGAGTCTAAAGTTTATATGGATAGACAAATGACTCAGAATACCCAACACAATATTGAAGAAGAATGAAGTTGGTGGATTGATACTACCTGACTTCAAAACTTGCTATAAAGCTACAGTAATCAAGTAGCTTAATTATAGTGTGGTATTAGTGAAAAAAATAAACAAACAGGACAGTGGAACAGAATAGAGGGGCCAGAAATAGACCCCTATAAATGCAGTCAACTGATGTTTGACTAGGAATAGAGTCAATACCAGGGAGCAAAGAATCCCTTCAAAAAATGGTGCTGGAACAACTGGAGACCAAAATGTAAAACACAAAACTATAAAACTTGCAGATGATAACATAGGCCAAAACCTAGATTACATTAGGTATGGTGATACTTTTAAGATACAACTCCAAAGACACCATCCATGAAAGAGAGAATTGATAAATTGGATTTCATTAAAATAGCTCCATATCATATATCATCAAGAAAGTGCAAATTAAAACAATGTGATGCTACTACACACCTATCAGAATGGTGAAAATCCAGAACACTGACAACACCAAATGCTAGAGGATGTAAAGCAACATTGGTAGTGGGAATGCAAAATGGTGCAATCACTTTAGAAGACATTTTGGTGGTTTATTTAAAAAAAAAACATATTCGTATCGATTACCCAGCAATTATACTCCTTGGCATTTACCCAGAGGAATTGAAAACTTATATCCACACAAAAAACCTGCACATGAATGTTTTTGGTAGCTTTATTCATAATTACCAAAAAACGTGGAAGAAACCAAGATGTTCACTTTCAGTAGGTGAACAGATAAATAGGCTGCAGTACATCCAGACAGTGGAATATTATTCAATGCTTAAAAGACATGAGCTATCAAGACGTGAAACGACATGGAAGAACCTTAAATGCGTATTAGTAAGTGAAAGAAGCCAATCTGAAAAGACTACATATTGTATGATTCTAATTACATGACATTTTGGAAAAAGCAGAACTATGGAGACAAAAAAGATCAGTGGTTGCCAGATGTGGGGAAAGGGAGAGATGAATAAGCAGAGCACAGAGGATTGTTAGGGCAGTGAAATTACTCTGTACAATATTGTAGTGGTGTGTATATATTTCATTATACTTTTGCTCAAATCCACAGAATATACAAGGCCAGAGTGAACCCTAAGTAAACACTGGCCTTTAGGTGATTATGATGGGTCAATGCAGGGTCATCCTTGGTGAAAAATGCACCCTTCTGATGAGTGAATTTGATAATTAGAGAAACTATGCATGTGTGGAGTCGGGGGTATATGAGAAATCTGCCTTTCAATTTTGTTGTAAACCTAAAACTCCTCTAAAAAAAGTTTTTAATTAAAATATCAATGAATTTAGGTAAAGAGAGATTAAGTGATGCTCTCACTATTATGTGCTGGAACTTGCATTGAACCCCGTGTTTTGTTTTGTTTTCTTTCAGGAGTCTGAGTACAGTATATTGCCTTAAAAATAGGAGTAAGTCCAATCATGTATGTTAGTAACATAACTCTAAATGAGTTAACCTTACTTACTGAAAGATTCAAGAAAAGAAAAGTAAACTGTCGACTAAAATAAAATGATGCACAGAGATCATATATTAAAGATTGGGCAACTATATATTAATAAATGCAAATAAAGAAAGAGATTATAATATTAGATTAAAAAAGAATTAAAAGCAAAAGTAAACTTGAACTTTTCCAATAAGGTGACTTTTATTGCAGTATAAAATCCCTACATATGCAATTATAGTCACTTTATGAATATGCTAAATAGTTCAATATTTATTTTATATTCTGTTTTATATATTTATAAGTACTATAACTAATTTCATTCATATTCGGAATCATATGTTTCCAGTTGAGTTAATCTTTATCATTTTGAGGTTATTTTCTTAAAGGCTTTTTTCCCTTAAGATCTCCTTTTTCTGACATGAATATAGTTATACCAGCTCTCTTTGGTTTTGTATTTGCATGGTATATCTTTTTGCATTCTATTTACAAACTTTATGATTATGTTTTAGAAAAATTTTGTAAGTGTCTTAGATTTTTCTCTTTATATATATCTAGCCCTCAGTATGGTTTGTTAATTGGAACATTAAGTTGATTCATATTTCACATTAATACATTGGATTTAAATCTGTCTGGTTTTGTACTTGCTGTTTATTATGCATATTCAAAGTTTCTTTAACCCTCCTGTCTTGGCTTTCTTTTTATTATAAAAATCACTTTCAATGACATTTTTCTAGAAAGTTTTGGACTTATATAAATTGTTTACTGCTTTTTGGGGGATTATTCTAGAGATTATGTGTTATATGCTTAAAGTACTTAGTCTTATAAATAATTTTATCCTCCCCCTCAAAAATGTAATAAAGTTAAAATAATTTAGCTTCATGTTGTGCACCTCTTCTGATTTATATGTTATCTTTGTGTATTTTAATTTTATCCCATTATTATGGTAACGTAACAAGACATTCTGCTTTATTCATTGTCATGTACTTAACACATAAACGGATCGTCTCATATAATATTGCAAAAAACTTCCACATATACACTCTTGATCCTCTTATTTTGCTCTATTTGTTAATTCTGTAACAATTACTAATTTCTAACAGGCCTCATGACTATTCTTTTAGAAAATTATTTTATTGTCTTTCCCTAAGTAAAATGTAAGTTCTGAATGCAGGGATTTTGGCACTCGAGTTCATGGATTTGTCCCCACACACCTGGAAAAGTTCCTGCCCCATATAAATAAGCACAGCTACATATTAATCATGTAAAAGAATTAATTTATTCTAGCATCTCTTATGACCCCTCCTGACATCAATATCATTCTGTCCAAAGTACATCTTTTAGAAGTTCTCTTCTGAAAGGTTTGTTGGAGTATTCCTTGATTTAAAAAAAAAAATCTTTCACTCTTAAAAGATATTTAGCAGAGTATACAATTCATTGTTTTTTTATTTTATAATAGAATTTTGAAGTTATCAGTTCTCTGACATCTGCCTTCAGTTTTTACTGTTGAGCAGTCGATTCTCAGACTAAATGTTCTCCTTGGTGACAATCTGCATCTTTTTTCTAGCTACTATTAAGAACTCACATTTGATTCTCTGCAATTTCACAATGTTGTGTTTGGTATGGACTTCTTTTCATTTATATTTATTTTGGGGTTCATTAGTTTTCTTGAATCCATGTATTGTCTCTCATCAGTTCTGAAAAATTCTCTGTTGTATTCTCCTCAAATACTGCTTCTATCTCATTTTCCTTCTATACTTCTTTTAAACTTTGATTAGACATATGTTAGACCTCACTCAGGGCTTTGTGAATTTTCTCTGCTTCTGCTAATTCTTAGTCCTGCTGTTTCGCCTTGACAATGTCTTCCTTTTTGCATGCTGAGTTTATACTTTATGTGAGCTGCTCTTTTTCCTTGGAAAATTATTTGTGGGAATTTTTGTGGTTTAGAACGAAGGTGTATTCTTTCAGAGAGGATTTGCTTTTGCACCTAAAAGGCACTACCTGTCAGAAAGGTGTTTGTGCTAAATTCCTAACTAGAGTTATTTTTGTCTGCTCAGTTGATGTGAAATTGGATTGCGCATCTGTGCCAGTGCTAGTAGGGATCACTTACCATTTCCTTTACTATGTGCCAAAGCATCTTTACTCAGGCCTCACAGGATTGCAGTGAAGTGGGATATACTTATCTTTGGGTCACCCATGCTCTCTGAAGATACAGCTCTGTTGTTGAAAATTTGATTTTCCACCTTGGCTGGAAACTGAGTTTTGCTTTCTTTCTCTCTTCCCACCCTAAGCTCATTCCCTAACACCCTACCCAAGTAGCCTGTGATGTGAGCTTGAGTTTCCTAAGCTTGGCAAAAATCACAGACAAAATAAGTGTTAGTGCTTTGCTAACTTCTCTGGCACTCTGTCTTTACTTTTTTGTTAAGTCTTTGGTGAGATATTTATACATGCAAGCACAAAATAATATATTATCATCATCATGGTGAATAATTTTCAGCTAGAGATTCCATCTGACAACTTAATCAGCCACAGTAGCTTTGTTGTACTGCTCTTAGAAATAATTTCAAATCAGGGGGGAGTATTAGAGATTGTTTGATGAATAAACCATCTGGGAGAGTTGGTTAACAATTAGAGGTTTGGAGGAAGACTTTGGGAGACAATGACTAAAACCTATGTGATTTGAATCTAGTTAATTATCATATTGTGACTAAATACAATTTTTACTAAATTTTTAATGTTTTTGATAGTTAACAATAATATCTGGGTTAACATTCTGGCATTCATAGGCTTTCAGACTGAAATTCATGCTTACTTGTAACACCCTTTTGCCCATTTAAAAAATGTAATAATCCTTTTTGGATTTTGTGTATTGAATGATATAAATATATGTTTCAACACTTAAAGATCAAACATAAATTCACCTATACATTTAAAAATATTATTGTGGTTTCAGTTTCATAATCTCTATTTTTTTAACTAACAAGGAGTTTATTTTTTATGGATTAACATTTTCATTTTTTCCCAAGTTAACCAGTTACAGTGTAATTTATTAAGTACAAATATTATGTCACTATTTTAGAATTCTACCTATATCATAAATTAAGTTGGCCTATTTATGGGCTGTTCATCTTTCTGTTATATAATTATTTTCTTTCTGTTATTAAATATTATTCTAATTTTACACACCTACATTGTTGATGTATTAGCGTTTTTAAGATAAATCTTATCATCTTTCTTTTTCTGTAATTATTATATTGACAAATAGTCTTGAATTCCACCTCTGTTTTCCACTGGGTACTTCAATGGGTGTTTCTTTTGGGCATGGTGGTTTATTCAAATGCTGTAACTATAAGAATATCTTATAATAATCAGTTTTAAAAGGAGACACGTATTCTGCCAAGGGGGAAAATCTTCTTGACTCAAAGTAAGTTATCCAAAATGGTAAACTGAGCAAGTCTGTGTACCTTTATGTGAAAGTGAAGTTTCATCATACATTTTCTCTGCTATAAATATATGTCAGCTAATCGGTTTAATTCTTTATTTCTTGATTTCTCCAGTAATTGATTAATGCTTTTATTCTTACATCAAGGTTAAAGATTTTGTCTGATTGAAATGAACCAGTCAACATTTAATTGGCTCAGTTCCTCATAATATATGCTGTTTTGACCTATGAACATTATACCTAGAGAAACAAATCTACTGAAATTCTGAACCCTGGTAGTTTCCCTCATATACATATAGTCATTATTTGCAACAAAATGTGTATTTCTCATTACACTTTATCATTAAAGCACTGTCTTCTGGAATGCATCTTTTATATAAGTGCCATACATATAAATCTATCTGAAGTTGAGGGATGAAATTATTGAGAATACTACTATCTGAAAGCTGTCTTTGTTGGTATAAAGGATCCTTTATCTATAGAATTTTAGTCAGCTTATCTGATATTCTAAATTCTTACCACAATAAAACACATTTTATCATTCATAAGTATATTGAGATAGCTGAACTTTGAGTTTTGTTGTCTGTATAAAACTCAACATTTTATCTTATATAGCAGCTAACTTATTCAAGTTGGCAGATTATTATTAACAATTACCCCTTTTTTGTTATTTTAATTATTTTTAAATTTATCAAATAATTTTTAATACCCATCATAAAGCTACAGAATGGTCCATATATAGGACCAGGTTATAGAATATAGACACAGGTCATCTAGACATTTAATTCAAGAATATTTCATATAATTGCTTTAAGAAAAAAGAGCATTTCCCTAAATGAAAAAAAAAAAACCTTATGGTGCATGTTTCAGAAGCACTTTTATTCAAGTCTTCTTAATAAATAGAACTTGAGTGGACCTCTGTTTAAGCTCTTTTAGGTAAAACAAAAATGTGTTTTACTTTTCCTTGGAAACATAAACATATGTTTAAAAAATAAGTTAAATTTCATTATTATGAGTTTATTTCTTAGACTATATTTTCTTTTTTATGGAATTTGAAGAAAAATGTGAAGCAATAATTAACATAGTGGCTATTTTACCAGTTTCTTAGACAACCAAAGTATGTAAAAATAACTCATGTCCCTGAAAATTTTCATTGGATACATTTACTGTGTTTATTTTTACCTGTATCATCTATTAATACATAGCATAAATTAGGAATGTAATCTGAAAGTAATTATAAATCTTTTTATACACAACTGTGTCAGTTTTCCATATGTAGATATACATACATATCCTAAAATTACTGACACATAGAAAATCAATTTAGTTTAATTCCTCATTAGGTATTATGATACAAATGGCAAATTTATTACTCAGGACTTAAGTAAAAACAATAGTATTCTAGTACTGTTTTTGTGTGTAAAATTATGTTCATTTAATTTATTTTGTGCCTATTGAAAAAACATTCAGAAAAACTTTAATTGCTGTCACTTACTTTCCACTTTGCCTTTTTTTACCCTCTTCTACCATATCAATGGGTATTTGAATTTTGTACATTTTTTAGTTAATATACTTGAGCAGCATAAATGGAGTTTAATGGTCTCGTTGTCAGTTATCTGAACAAATTTTTCTGCCCTTGCTATATGAGTAGATGCTGCAGGATTCGGGTTAGGTTGAGGAGGGCAGGTAAACGACAGCATCCAGGTAAACGCAGCAGTACAAGGAGTTCTGTCCCCCATATGTCTGAACTAATATCTTGTGTCAGTTTATAATTCTTTTTTTAAAACAAGAAAGGAAATGACTGTATTATAAATTTATATAGCAATTTATTAGACATAAACTACTTAAGCTAAAAATCTTGGCTGTTAGCTACCACTCTTTGTGAAAATATCCTAGCTTACTGAATCTTAAATTGGTATTTATAAGTTCCATCTTATTTTGTTCCCATGTTTTACTTTTTTATATTTTACTTTTTTGATAATTACTTGGACTATAAGGATTATTTTCAAGCCTGAGTTTTCTCTTGGCAAATTCTCCTCTTGATTAAGTTCACCTGTTTTTGTACACATTTATATATACAGATATTCAATAAGTGTGTTTCATTCTATGGAAGAATCCATGACCTATTTTCAGTGAAACCTTGGTTGAGAAACCTTTAGTCTTATTTTCCAACTATCAACCCTTCTTGTACCCTTGGATTGTATCCTGAGACCTGGCATTATTCAGTGAGCTATAATTTTATAGTAATTATAAAAATTATATATTTACAGTGAGCTGAATAGAATACGTTATTGTATCCTAGAAACAACAACTGCACTGTCTAATAGGTATAAAAGTAATTAATTTTTGATTTATTGTGTGCTGGTGGGACAAGTATCCCAACAAACCTGAGTTACTAGCATGGTAAAGCAGAAAATACTATACAAAGACTTTGTAAAGGTAATATTACTACAGTTATGCAAGCACATATTTTCTCTAATAATATTAGTAATACCAGCTGTCTGCAATTCAAAGAATCAATTTAACTTCAATTTCAGTATGATATGAAACACTGAATAAAAAGACAATAATAGTTAAATTGAAGTATCTATCATAATTACAAACGAAGAATGTACCTTCATGTTACCTGTTCTGATTGCTATAAATGAACAAAATAGAATATTTGAATTTTTATTATGGAAAGCTATTTGCAAAAAGTTGAAATATTTTATTGTAATGTAATGTTTTTACACGTTTTACACTTATTTTAATCCTCTTTTATGTTGTGCTTTCTCGTTTGTAAATCCCAAGAGATTAAAAATTTATGTTCTTTTATCTAAGTAGTGGCTATAGTGGAATGACAATCACTTCTCTACCCAGCCTTTCTGATCTGCAGTGACAGGGAAGTTGAAAAGCTGCATTTCCCAGAACCACTTGAAGTTTAACTTCTGTATATAATTTAGGTCTGCCAATTAGATGTGCTTGAGTGAAACTTGGAAGGTGGAAAGGAGTCTAGGCTATGCATCTGAGGATTTTTCTGCTAATAAACACTTGGTGGAATTATCCAATATCTCTAGGGTGCCTTTCCAGAGTCATGGTTTCTTTGATCAGGGCTGTATTCTCATAACAACTTCCTTATCATGACCAACTTCTAAGTCACAGAATATGTGCTATCTTCCTGGTGTTCCGTATCTGTGGTAAGGCCCTCCAGGTTGTTCTTTTAAATGTAATTGAGCATCTTGTCTTTCCAGATTTCACTATGATTCTGAAAGTCATCTAAGATTACACAATGTATCTTTTTTCTTCTTATAGTAGCAGAATGTGTCCTCTACATTTGAATCACCTGGTATCAATAACAATAAAATATTTAAATTTTATTTACTTATTTTAATTACTTTTTTTCAGAGAAATGTATTCATGTGGTAAAATAAAACGAAAAAGTAGAGATAACCCTATAATAAAAAGTAGAAATTCCCTGGCCCCCCCATTCCTATCCCCAATCCTATAGTGAGAGACAATCATTTTTAAATACTTAAGGTTTTGTTTTTCTATTAGATACTTCATATCTCTGAATAATGTGAGAATTCCAACAGTATTGATTTGCTTATGTCAGACATGTTCTGTTATTTTTCTGCTAGGTTATACTTACACTTCTTCCCATCTTTTCTGTCCACAACCACCCAAAATACAATTTTTTATTCCCTTCTTGATTATGTTTGTAACTTTAAATGATATAGAATCTAGACCTTTATCCCTTTTCCATCAACTCTAGAATTACTAATTGGCTCCCCTCTTGTAAGATAAGGATGTATCACCCCTACACTTCTCTAGCCTCTCTCTCCTCTCCCACTTCTATTCCCATTCTGTTTTTTTTTTCCTGTAGTTCTAAGCATAATAACTATAGTAAACAGTACTTTTTCTTTCTCTTAAACATTTCTTTTGACTCTCAATGGGTTTTAAGCTTTCTTTAAACATACTGAGATTTGATCATGAAAGTCTTGTTTCTCCTATCAGATTGTTCATGATTTTATTGCCTTTTCTCCCAGTCATTTAAATGCCTGATCTTTTAAATCAGAGGTTCCATTTTAAATATTCTCATACTAATATTCCTGTATTGCCTTGGTTTTTCACTTGTTATTCTCTTAATCTTTTCCTTTGCTTTGCATTTTATGAAACTGAAGGAACTACACAATACACTAAAACATAATGAATTATACTGGCCAAAAAGAGTAGGCTAATGCTTGATTTGGGGTTTCCAAAGCCTAGAAGGTCATCACTTGGTCAACGTTATTTAGTTTTCAGCAGAATAGCTTCAGAGAACAATATAGAGATTCCTTGTTCCCTTTTCTGGCAAATATGAAAGTTTACAAGCCATCAACCAATGTTCACAGATTGTTTTTCTGAAATATTTTACTGTGTACTTGTTTATACTGAAGCTCATTAGCCTATGTTTGCTAATCACAGTTATTTTTTCAATCTTATGTCATTTAACTTAGTACTCTCTCATAAGTGTTTAAGGCAATTTGTCAGTGTTGAGATTTCATTTATTTTTTCATGATTCCTCCAGATTATGATTATACAAGATATTTCCATCCCTTTCTGAAGCAATTTTAACATATATATGTATTGTGTATATGTATATATTAATACTATAACTACTAGAATATGTATTCAGATAAAGGATATTAGTTTCTTGCAGTATTAACTTCCAAGCATGCTCAAGTCCCAGTAGTTAAAGGTAGGGACCAGTGAAAAACTGTGAACAGGTGAATCCAGAGTCAGGTACCTGGCATAGCTCTAAAACTAGTCCTAAAGGGAGTGACAGTAATACAGTGGCCACTGTGGCAGCAGGTTCCTCCAGAGCAAGTCAGGATACTTTTAGATGGGTTGGTTTCATCATTTATAATTGTAGATGGTGTAAATGATTTGGATTTGACTAGAAATGTGAAAACATGTAGTCTTAGGGAGAAGGCAATGGCAAAATATGGCCAGGTTATCAAGAATCAGGAAAATGTTCCACTGTTACAAGGAAGATAGACTATAATCAAGAATCAAAAGTGTAATTCCAGTTACATATTTAGGAAGCCATTGCATCAGTGAGAGGGTAAGACCACAGCTCAGCGGCCACACAGGTGTCTTGGGAGTTAACTCCAACCTAGTGTTTATCAAAATGTGATGTATTCTGATTCCCTGGAGTTCCAAGCTAAAAATTCAGATAATTAGCCCTATGCTAGTTGTTAGAACTAAGAAAGGATCCAGTAGTCTGTATTAAACTTGCTAGGAGATGCTTATGAATCTTAAAATTTGGGAACACATCTCTAAGCATATCAGGTTGTAGGACAGGAAGACAAATACTATTTCACTTGTTTACTCCCCTTCACCCAAGATTGAGGCCAGTCTTCCTAATCTACCATTAGCCTTATCAGTGTGGGCAAAGGAGTGGACAGATTGTGCCTGTAGTTTGAAAGCATTTATACCTGCCATGGTGGGGAGCTGGAAAAGAATGGGACTGAGAAGTTATTGCTCATCTTTCCTCTGTTTTCTATATGAGTTGGAAATGGCAATATAATATTTGACACACAAAAAATTGTTTATATCATTTGATAACTATGCCTGTTTGTGTATTATTTCTCAATACCTTTTAGACACATCTAGATTCAATAATGAAAACCTAGAATTACTTAGGAAATAGTAATTACAGCTTTGCAAAGACTGGATTACAACCTCCAGCAGAACGTCAAGTGCTAACAGCATGATATCACTATTAACGGTTTCTTATAACGAGTTGCCTTCAAAAAGTCAGCAGGTGAAATCAAAATCACACTTCTTAACATCTCCGACAGCCTCTACAGCTTAATGTAGCTGAGCACACTTCAGATGATTTCACTAAACAACAGGCTTTCTTGTAATTCATCAAGCAAATGCAAAGAAACTACTCACTGAGTTGTGAAACCATTTTTATTTCATTTCAACATTATATTTATTTTTGACTAACTTAAAACTAGCCTAATGCTCCTATTAATGAAAAAACACGTATTTCTCATATCCAGGAAGTTTACAAGGGAAGTTAGATTATGTCTAATATGTTCAAATATCATTTTACATTGATTGTGTCTATTGTCTACCCATTCGACATAACCTTTATTATTTGTTATGGAAATATAGTGAAATATGATGAAGCAAAAATGACTTTCTGAAGGCAACTCGTTATAAGAAACCGTTAATAGTGATATCATGCTGTTAGCACTTGACGTTCTGCTGGAGGTTGTAATCCAGTCTTTGCAAAGCTGTAATTACTATTTCCTAAGTAATTCTAGGTTTTCATTATTGAATCTAGATGTGTCTAAAAGGTATTGAGAAATAATACACAAACAGTCGTAGTTATCAAATGATACAAACAATTTTTTGTGTGTCAATAATTATACTTTGATCTTTCTGATGACATAATCATGTGTTACTGGAAAGAAGATTTAGTGCCATTGTCAGGTGAAGATTTGTTTTTTGATGTTATTTGTTATTACTGTTTCTATAGTTACCAAATCCATTAGCCTTTCAAATAGAAAGATGTTTTATTCCAATGTTATGAATCTATATATCACAGTTTTGAGAAAAAAGTGAAAGTTAAATTTTAAATTAAAACTTAAATATTTGCCCCTGGTTATTTAGGGTAAATATTTTTAAATAGTTTTTTTATTGCTAGCACTTTGTATAGAGATTGTTAAAGCCATAAATATCTGGGTAATAGAATGTGAAAAAAATATATTTTTGTTTACTTTTGTAAACACAATCCTCATAGAGTCATCATTTCTCCTATGAAAAAACTGATCATATAAGTGATTCACTAAACAGGTAAATATTCCAAATACAAAATTCAATTCTGCATGTGAAAATGTATCATTAGAGTATCTTTTTGTGAAAGAAATACAACCTTCCTTTTTTTATCATTTTATTCTAATGAGTTTTAGGCACTGTCCTTGGCATTGGGAATAGAGTCATGAAGAAGAGAAAGTGTTTGCTCATGTGGACCATATAGTCTCATAGGGGAGACAGAAAGTAAACAAGTGAACAATTCCAGACTAATATGATGATGACTCAGATGTCAGTTGTCACAGTGGTGATGATGGGTGGCAGGCTTTAATAGATATTTTAAAGATATATACAATTGCTTTGCATGTGGTGTGCAGTTAACAGAGAACAATCTGTAATAACTGAGATTCTGAGTGCAAGATATCGAACTTCTATGACCAAACTATTCAGATATATAAGACAAAACTGTATAGTCTAAGACTAGAAAAGGGCCTTAGTGGTCCATGTAGCCCTGTCTATATTTATCAATCTCTCTATATATCCATCTGATGAAGTAGTTTATAACTCTGTCCAAGATCATACAGTTAACTAGCTGGCTGAGTTAGAACTACATACTAGATCTGGGGAACCCTGATAACCAGTTTCAGGTATCAATAAGCATGAACATGGCAAACAAAAGTCTGGGGATCTTCCAGGGAGAAGTTAAAATATTCAGATGTAAGTTATTTCAGCAACAGGATAGATGTATAAAGTTTAATCTACACCCAGACAAATCTCCAGACTAACTGAGAAAGGCCTTTGGTGTACTGTCAGTTTGCATCTGCACCTAGAGACTATAACTTTTGCAAATCTATAGCCACCCACTACCCTAATTTGGATGCCAGACCTTTCCAAAGATGTCAATAGATTATAGGATCTCTAGGATTGGGATCCCCAAATAGTTAATACACATCAGATCGATGAAAATCCGATAGCCTAAGTTATGTGTATATGCATGTGTACTCATGAAAACAGCATTGCAGTATTTTTCTAAAGGGAGGAAGTAGAGTTAGACACTGAAGTTAAGTTCTATAGCGATTGTTATTTTAAGCCCTGCCCAGTCTGCCCAACATCTCACTGATGGCATCAGGGATTGGTAGTGGCTAGCCTCTGTTAAGTGTTCTTAAATGCATAGACATAAGGAAAGTTCCTGGGGTTACATTTATGAAGGAAAGAAAGAATAAAGAAATGAACTGGGAATTTGCAATAGAATTCCAACTGTGATAATGGATGATATTTTGGAAAGAGTACCATACTTATGATACAAAGATCTGGATTTGAGACTTACTGTGTTCTTTATGACTTCTTTTACCAAGGATAAGTTACTTAAGCTTGCTTGATTGTAAGAATCAAATGAAGTAAACTTTAAAGCAGGGGTTCTGATAAGCACTGCTGACTGAGGTGTGCACAATTGGGCTGCATCACGTCTGGGAACCAACTGTAATTCCATCCAAATGTTAAGGGTTTGGGTTCTTTTCTGGCTTTGCAGGCTAAAATGGATCTCTATGACACTAAAGAACTCAGAACCATTGCATTCCCTCTTTACCTAATTTTCCCCCTACTTTGCCTATTAGGGATATTTTTTCTTTTATAATTTTTGAGACAGCACAAGTGATTGCTTGGAATCATTTCTTTGTTTACTTTGTTTTGTTGTCCCACACTACTTCGCAGTGCTTGTATAGTATGTGTGGCATTGGGCATATTCAGGGAAAGAAAAAAAACTGAATAAATTCAAGTTGTCAGTTACTGGATATGAGAATAATCTGCAAAAGATGATACATTGACAGTGAGCCAGAATGTAGCCTTAGATTCCATTTTGCAACCTAGTAGATGATATACTGTATTCTAAATATTGTTTTCAAACTCTCTGAAAAATAGAGAACCTAGGGATGAAATAACTTCCAGGAACCTCTTTTATTTGTATAGCTAAATTGTTTCATTTTTAGGGTTGGCTTCTCTCTGAATTCAGTTCTGGTGTTATTACCTTGAGTAAAAACAAAATATTTGAAACTGCTGAAAGGAAATTGAATTATGTCCCCAAAAGCTAGCATCTACCAAAAGAAGAGTAGGTTGTAAAACTATAAAATACAGAATTCTAATGGTAATATATTTGATAATAAAATTCATAATATATTTAATACTTTAATAGATTTATTGCCACCTAAAACATTTATAACTGTCATGTCTTAATATTCCATTTCTCAAAGAACACTCGTTCTAAGGACAAATATTTGTATGGGAAAACATCATGACAACTGTAAACATACCACTTGGGCAAAAGTCACTGCTCCCACATTATGTTTGAAATGCTCCTTTCTTACCACCCCAGGCCTTTTCCTCTTACAATAATGAAGTCAGATGGAAAGCAAACAACAAACAAGCCAATGCAATACAAAAATTAAAAAAATATATATCAGTGATTCATCAATCAGGATTAGAAGAATAGACATAAAAAAAAAGAAAGCAGATTCCCGCTAGGGAATCCATTTATATGCCTCTGAGATTATATATATTATTACTATTTTTTAAATTAAGGTGTTATTGATATACACTCTTATGAAGGTTTCACGTGAAAAAACAATGCGGTTACTACCATCACCCCTGTTACCGTGTCCCCCCAACTCCACTGCAGTCTGCCCATCAGTGTAGTAATATGCCACAGAGTCACTGTTTGATTTCTCTGTGCTACACTGTCTTCCCCATGATCCCTCCACAACAAGTGCACCAGTCATAATACCCCTCAATCCCCTTCTCCCTCCCTCCCCACCCGCCATCCCCCACTCCTCCCACTTTGATAACCACTGGTCCCTTCTTGGAGTTTGTGAGTCTGTTGCTGTTTTGTTCCATCAGTTTTGCTTCATTGTTATACTCCACAAATGAGAGAAATCATTTGGTACTTGTCTTTCTCCACCTAGCTTATTTCACTGAGCATAATATCCTCCAGCTCCATCCATGTTGTTGCAAATGGTAGGATTTGTTTCTTTCTTATGGCTGAGTAGTATCCCATTGTGTATATGTACCACCCATTCTTTATCCGTTCATCTACTGATGGACACTTAGGTTGCTTTCATATCTTGGCTGTTGTAAATAGTGCTGCAATAAACATAGGGGTGCATATGTCTTTTTGAATCTGAGAAATTATATTCTTTGGGTAAATTCCTAGGAGTGAAATTCCTGGGTCAAATGGTATTTCTATTTTTAGTTTTTTGAGGAACCTACATATTGCTTTCCACAATGGTTGAACTAGCTTACATTCCCACCAGCAGTGTAAGAGGGTGCCCCTTTCTCCGCATCCTCGCCAACATTTGTTGTTCTTAGTCTTTTGGATGTTGACCATCCTAACTGGTGTGAGGTGATATCTCATTATGGTTTTTATTTGCATTTCCCTGATAATTAGTGATGTGCAGCATCATTTCATGTGCCTATTGGCCATCTGAATTTCTTCTTTGGAGAATTGTCTGTTCATATCCTCTGCACATTTTTTAATCAGGTTATTTGCTTTTTGTTTGTTGAGGCATGTGAGTTCTTTATATATTTTGGATGTTAACCCCTTGTTGGATATGTCATTTATAAATATATTCTCCCATACAGTAGGATGCCTTTTTGTTCTGTTGATGGTATACTTTGCTATACAGAGATTTTAAGTTTGATGTAATCACAAGTGTTCGTTTTTGCTTTTGTTTCCCTTGCTTGAGGAGATGCATTCAGAAAAAAGTTGCTCATGTTTATATTCAGGAGATTTTGGCCTATGTTATATTCTAAGAGTTTTATGGTTTCATGACTTACATTCAGGTCTTTGATCTATTTTGAGTTTACTTTTGTGTATGGGGATAGAGAGTAATCCAGTTACATTCTCTTGCATGTAGCTGTCCAATTTTGCCAACACTAGTTGTTGAAGAGGCTCTCATTTCCCCATTGTATGTCCATGGCTCCTTTATCATATATTAATTGACCATATATACTTGGGTTATATCTGGGCTATCTAGTCTGTTCCATTGGTCTATGGTTCTGTTCTTGTGCCAGTACCAAATTGTTTTGATTACTGTGGCTTTGTAGTAGAGCTTGAAGTCAGGGAGCATAATCACCCCAGCTTTATTCTTCCTTCTCAGGATTGTTTGGCTATTCGGGGTCTTTTGTGGTTCCATATGAATTTTAGAATTATTTTCTCTAGTTTGTTGAAGAATGCTGTTCTTATTTTTATAGGGATTGCATTGAATCTGTACATTTCTTTAGGCAGGATGGCCATTTGGACAATATTAATTCTCCCAATCCATGAGCACGGAATGTGTTTCCATTTATTGGTATCTTCTTTAATTTCTCTCATGAGTGTCTTATACTTTTCAGTGTATAGGTCTTTCACTTCATTAGGTTTATTCCTAGGTATTTTATTCTTTTTGATGCAATTGTGAATGGAATTTTTTTCCTGATTTCTCTTTCTGTTTGTTCATCATTAGTGTATAGGAGTGTGACAGATTTCTGTGTATTAATTTTGTATCCTCCAATGTTGCTGAATTCAGATATTAGATCTAGTAGTTTTGGAGTGGGTTCTTTAGGGTTTTTTATGTACAATATCATGTCATCTGTAAACAGTGACAGTTTAACTTATTCTTTACCAATCTGGATGCCTTTTATTTTTGCGTTGTCTGATTGCCGTGGCTAGGACCTCCAGAACTATGTTGAATAAAAGTGGAGAGAGTGGGCATCTTTGTCTTGTTTCCGATCTTAAAGGAAAGGCTTTCAGCTTCTCACTGTTAAGTATGACGTTGGCTGTGAGTTTGTCATATACAGCCTTTACTGTTTTGAGGAACTTGCCCTTGTACCCATTTTGTTGAGAGTTTTTATCATGAATGGATGTTGAATTTTGTCGAATGCTTTTTCAGCATCTATGGAGATGATCATGTGGTTTTTGTTGTTGTGGTAGATGATGTTGATAGATTTTCTAATATTGTACCACCTTGCATTCCTGGAATAAATCCTACTTGATCATGATGATCTTTTTGATGTATTTTTGAATTTGGTTTGTTAATATTTTGTTGAGTAGTTTTGCATCTATGTTCATCAGGGATATTGGTCTGTAATTTTCTTTTTTTGTGGTGTCTTTCCCTGGTTTTGGTATTAGAGTGATGTTGGCCTTGTAGAATGAGTTTGGGTGTATTCCCTCCTCTTCTACTTTTTGGAAAACTTTAAGGAGGATAGGTATTAGGTCTTCACTAAATGTTTGATTAAATTTAACGGTGAAGCCATCTGCTCCAGGTGTTTTGTTCTTAGGTAGTGTTTTAATTACCAATTCAGTTTCATTGCTAGTAATTGATCTGTCCAGATTTTCTGTTTCTTTCTGGGTCAGCTTTGGAAGGCTGTATTTTTCTAGAAAGTTGTCCATTTCTTCTAAGTTATCCAGTTTGTTATCATATAATTTTTCATAGTATTCTCTAATAATTCTTTGTATTTATATGCCTGACTCCACTACCTGAACCTGTGATTTTTCCTTTCTCATTTCTGATTCTGTTTATGTGTGTAGACTCTCTTTTCTTCTTGATGAATCTAGCTAGGGGTTTATCCATTTTGTTTATTTTCTCAAAGAACCAGCTCTTGCTTTCACTGATTCTTTCTATTGTTTTATTCTTCTCGATTTTATTTATTTCTACTCTAATCTTTATTATGTCCCTCCTTCTACTGACTTAGGGCCTCATTTGTTCTTCTTTTTCTAGTTTCATTAATTGTGGGTTTAACTATTCATATGGGATTGTTCTTCTTTCCAGAAGTAGGCCTGTATTGCAATATACTAACCTCGGAGCACCACCTTCACTGCATCCCACAGATTTTGCGTTGTTGAATTATTGTTTGTCATTTGTCTCTATATATTGCTTGATCTCTGTTTTTATTTGGTCATTGATCCATTGGTTATTTAGGAGCATGTTGTGAAGCCTCCTTGTGTTTATAGGCTTTTTCATTTTCTTTGCGTGATTTATTTCTAGTTTCATACCCTTGTAGTCTGAGAAGCTGGTTGGTACAATTTCAATCTTTTTTAATATATTGAGGCCCTTTTGGTGACCTAGTATATGATCTATTCTTGAAATGTTCCATGTGCATTTGAGAAGAATGTGTATCCTGATGCTTTTGGGTGTAGAGTTCTGTAGATGTCTGTTAGGTCCATCTGTTCTAGTGTGTTGTTCAGTGCCTCTGTCTCCTTACTTATTTTCTGTCTGGTTGATCTGTCCTTTGGAGTGACTGGAGTGTTGAAGTCTCCTAGAATAAATGGATTTTTATTTTATGGATTTTTATTTTATTTTATCTAATGGATAATTAGATAAAATTCCTAATTATCTCCTAGAAATAAATGCATTCTATTTCCCTTTTTAATTCTGTTAGTATTTGTTTCACATATGTAGTTGCTCCTGTGTTGGGTGGATAGATATTTTTAATGTATATATCTTCTTGTTGGACTGACCCCTTTATCATTATGTAATATACTTGTTTGTCTCTTGTGACTTTCTTTGTTTTAAAGTCTATTTTGTCTGATACAAGTACTGCAACTCCTGCTTTTTTCTCCCTATTAGTTGCATGAAGTATATTTTTTCATCCCTTCACTTTTAGTCTGTGTATGTCTTTGGGTTTGAAGTGAGTCTCTTGTAAGCAGCATATAGTTGGGTCTTGTTTTTTTATCCATTCCGTGACTCTATGTCTTTTGATTGGTGCATTCTGACCATTTACATTTAGGGTGATTATGGATAGGTATGTACTTATTGCCATTGCAGGCTTCATATTTGTGGTTACCAAAGGTTCAAGGGTAACTTCCTCACTCTCTAAGAATGTAACTTAACTCACTTAGTATGGTATTACAAACACAATCTAAAGGTTCTTCCCCCCCCCTTTTTTCTCCTCCATTCTTTATATATTCGGTATCATAGTCTGTATTCTTTGTCTATCCATTTTTATTACTTCTGGTGACAGCTGTTTAGCCTTAGGAACACTTCCATCTGTAGAAGTCCCTCCAAAATACACTATAGTGATGGTTTGTGCTAGCTAAATTTTCTCAGTTTTTGCTCATCTGGAAATTCTTTAATCCCTCCTTCAAATTTAAATGATAATCTTGCCAGATAAAAGTATTCTTGGTTTGAGGCCCTTCCACTTCATTGCATAAAATATATCAGGCCACTCCCTTCTGGCCTATAAGGTTTCTGCTGGGAAGTCAGTTGATAGCCTGATAGGTTTTTCTTCAGAGAAATGTGATTTTATTTCTCCCTCTGGCTGCTTTTAATAGCCTGTCCTTATCCTTGATCTTTGCCATTTTAATGATTATATGTCTTTGTGTTGTCCTCCTTGGGTC
The DNA here is from genome assembly GCA_029783875.1 of Phataginus tricuspis. Taxonomy (NCBI): domain Eukaryota; kingdom Metazoa; phylum Chordata; class Mammalia; order Pholidota; family Manidae; genus Phataginus; species Phataginus tricuspis. The sequence goes on from JAQQAC010019064.1 coordinate 4,962,291, forward strand.
CCTTGTTTTGGGAGATCTGTGCACCTCCATGGCCTGAGAGACTATCTCCTCTCCCAGATTGGGGAAGTTTTCACAATTACTTCCTCAAAGACACTTTCTATCCCTTTTTATCTCTCTTCTTCTTCTGGTACCCCTATAATACAGATATTGTTCTGTTTGGATTGGTCACACAGTTCTCTCAGTATTCTTTCATTCTTAGAGATCTTTTTTTCTCTCTGTGCCTCAGCTCCTTTGTATTCATCTTCCCTAGTTTCTATTTCATTTTTTGTCTCATCCACCATATCTAATCTGCTTTTAATACCCTCCATTGTGCTCTTCAATGACTGGATCTCCATCCCAAATTTGTTCCTGACTTCTTGAATATTTTTCTGTACCTCCAAGAGCAAGTTTATGATATTTATTTTGAATGCTCTTTCAGGAAGATTTCTTAAATCAGTCTCACTTGTTCCTTTCTCTGGTGTTGATATTTTGCTTTGAACCAGGTTCCTTTGACATTTCATAGTCATATGTGGCACCCTGTAGTGCCCAGAAGCTCTACTCGCTGGAGCTGCTCAGCCCCTGGAGCGATGTCAGAGGTTGCAGGAGAGTGGTGCTTGGTGCCTGGGGGGAGGAAAGAGCTGTTTCTTGTTTCCCAATTGTTATGCCTGGCTCCACTGCCTGAACCATTGGGCCAAATGCACAGGTGTAAGCCTCTATGTTTTGTGTTTTAGCTGCCATAGATGGGACTTCCCTATGGCTGGCCTGATGCCAGGGCAGGGGTTGTGGTTTGTGAGCAAGGTGCAGGCTAGCCAGGAGGAAGACACTGCAGGGTGCATATCACAGTGGGGGGCCTTGGAGCTCCGTAACCAGCCCAGGGGATGGAGCACCTCAAGATCATGTAAGTTCCCAACGTGCTGGGCAGAGTGCACCCAAACAATTTTGTCTACCTGTCCTTTCTCCTGAGCAGCAAGCTCTGTGTAGACCTTGCCCCTTAAGCAGCCCTCTTGCTGTTAGGAAGTCTCTCAGACTGTCCGCCCAGATCAGCCAGATATGAATTCTTATTTTCCACAAGCAGCTGGAATCTCTGTCTCTCCTGGTATTCCGCCTTTCTTAGCTTTCCAACCCCAGTAATCACCAGAGCACAATGCAATGTAGGTTCGTGCTCCCAGAGCAGATCTCCAGGCCTAGGTGTTCAGCAGTCCCAGGCCTCCACTCCCTCCCTGCCATGTTTCTCTTCAAGGTGGGGGAAGGGCTTGGGTCCCTCCAGGTCACAGCTTTGGTACATTACCCTCTTCCTTGAGGTTTATTCTTTTCTCCAGGTGTATGCAGTCTGGTGTACCCTTCTTTCCTGTTGCTCTTTCAGGATTAGTTGTATTAATTATATTTTCATATTATATGTGGTTTTAGAAGGAGGTCTCTGTCTCACTTCTTATGCTGTCATCTTTAATCCTTTTTGATGTGATATTTATATTATTCTTTACTTGACTATACTAGGTCAAATATCTCCTATATGCACCCACCCAATATGTCTTTAAAATACAAACCTATTGAAATTAATACATTAACAGAGTCATGGTGATCTTCGATTGTGCTGGATCTTAATGTTTTTAAATTCTTTGAGCTGTTACAGAGATAGAACAGACTTGAATAAGGAGCTCCATGGATAGGTTCAGGAGAGTAGACTCAAAGAGAGATGCCCAGAATGGGAAGTCTTGTTCAGTGTATGAGAACAAGCTAAAGTCAAACAAGAGCAGTTGTAACATTTGCCTGGAACTGACCTTGGGCTGAAGAAGATAAGGTAACTACTTCTTCCTGCTATACATATTAAGAACTCAGACCAGCGGCCTTAAAACTGTGTTTCAGCTGCTTTAGGGATTGTGTGTGTAGAATTCTGTTTTCAGGGCTCTGAAAAAGAAACTGACTTTTCCGCGTGAAGTTTTACAGAAGGCCACTTCCTGTATTTAGATTATGTTTACGTGATATGTCCAGAACAAGCAAATCCAGAGAGATAGAACATAGTGGAGTGGGTGGTGGTGGTTGTGTGTTGTGGGAAGGCGAGGGTGGCACTGGAGATGGAGAGTGACTGCTAACACCACGGGCTTCTTTTTCAGGTGATGAAAATGTTCTAGAATTAAATAATGGTGATATTCACAACCTTTCAATAAATTAAAAAGCACTGCATTATGCATTTTTAAATGGTGAATTTATGTAAATTATATCTCAATAAGAAGAAATCTAGTCATAGGCTGAGAACTTGCTCAGCTGAGGTAGAGACAGAGTTGAGCTGTAAGGTTCAAGTTATTAGAGCAATAAACCAAAATGAAAGAGATCAGCCCTCAATCACTGTGATGGAATAAGAAGCTAAAACGAGAAATTCCAGCTTCCTATATTCCATTTGCCCCATGATTGAAGGTCAGTAGGATTGACACAAACTTGGGGATCATCTCACTGTTGAGGGAGCACCAAACAAAAGGCTTCAGAATCTTTATGGATCTTGGATGGGTTTGGGGAGGGCATGAGAGAAGGGCAAGTAGTGGAAAAGTAAAGTAGAGGGTACTTCTTCTTTGCCTATCTGGTTGCCTTTTATTTCTTTGTGTTGTCTGATTGCCATAGGTAGGACTTCCAGAACTATGCTGAATAGAAGTGGGGAGAGTGGGCATCCTTGTCTTATTCCCAATCTTAAAGGAAAAACTTTCAGCTTCTCACTGTTAAGTATGATGTTGGCTGTGGGTTTGTCATATATGGCCTTTATTATGTTGAGGTACTTTCCCTCTATACCCATTTTGCTGAGAGTTTTTATCATGAATGGATGTTGAATTTTATCGAATGCTTTTTCAGCATCTATGGAGATGATCATGTGGTTTTTGTTGATGTGGTGGATGATGTTGATGGATTTTTTAATGTTGTGCCATCCTTGCATCCCTGGAATAAATCCTACTTGATCATGAGGGATGATCTTGGTAATCAAAAAACTACCTAAGAACAAAACCCTGGAACAGATGGTTTCACTGCTGAATTTTATCAAACATTTAGTGAAGACTTAATACCCATCCTCCTTAAAGTTTTCCAAAAAGTAGATGAGGAGGGAATACTTCCAAACTCATTCTACGAGGCCAGCATCATTCTAATACCAAAACCAGGCAAAGACACCACAAAAAAAGAAAATTACAGACCAATATCCCTGATGAACATAGGTGCAAAAATATTCAACAAAATATTAGCAAACTGAATTCGAAAATACATCAAAAAGTATAGGGTACTGAGTCAGAGTAAGGAAAAGTGTCTTCAAGCCTCACTCCCCATTCCTCCTCCCCAACACAGTGAGGTCTCAGCAGAGGTGTCAGAAGAAGACCTAAGCATAAGGACTCAAATAAAGAGACCTAGGAAAGAAGGTACTTGGCTAGGAATGCAAATAGGGAAAAAGCGTAGCTGGTCAGGGAGTCCTTGAGCCCTTGACAGCAACTGACTTCAGAGACCTCAGTGCATGAGCTGGGCACCAAATCTGGTGTGGGGAGCACACCTTTCTTCTGTGAGGCCTTCCATGAAAAGCCTTAGTAATAGCCTATGGTCGGCCCTGAAAAAAATCACAAAGTTTTAAACTGAGAGCCAGACTCCATAATTTCTGCCTTTTTTGTGAACACAGCCAAATATATTTTTACCATCCCTTATATTCTTTATGTTAGATTTCCAAGTAAGTTGTCATCTTATTATTCTTCACAGGGGAAATAAATAAGTAAATATAAAACCTATTCTAGGTGTTAATTCATACACTGTCAGGCTTCTCTGTATCTTCAATAATTTATGTTGGTTGAACATGAATTATGTGTTATACTATCAAAGTATTACTTTTCCATCACATAATTATCAACTGATATTTAATATATACCTATATAATGCACTAGGGCATCATGTAATGAATGTTCTCTTTAGAGTGAGGAATGGAAATTGGTGGTACAGAAAGGTATATTAAAAAAAATGGGAAAACTACTCAGAAAAATTCAGATAAAAGATAAAGATTTATGAGGTTGTTAGATAACTAAAGGCAGAGCTTTTAAGTTCAGATATTACCGATATTTGCCTAGTTTCTCTATTGGAATAACTAAAGTCAATATATATCAAATTAATGCAGTATTTATTGAGCAATGCATTATGAACATGACAGTAAGATGGCTGTTAAGTGACAAAATGGTAAAGAAGTAAACATAGTCTCTACCTTCTTCCAGCTTTAGACTGGAAGGGGTATATATACAATGGGCAATTACAATACAGTGTAATAAATTCGCCTATGAAGAAAGTGCAGCTTGTTAAACGGCTGCATTGGAATAGCCCTTAGCCCAGTTTTCCAGGGTAGGGGAGTTGGGCTGGTTTTTAAGTGATGATTGCCTGGATAAAGCAATATCTTATCCTCAACTTAAATAATGAAAATAGAAAAGGAAGCAATAAAAGGAAAGGGTATCTAGTGAAAAGGAAAAAGACACATGCAAACACCCACAAACTTAAGGTGTCCCTGGGACTTGAATGGAGTGTAATGTAGTTTAAGTATGAAATATTATGTAAGATTGGTGAAAGTAAGAGCTTGAGAACGAAGGAGGACCGAATAAGGAGAACTTTCTAAGGAAGATTAGAGGAAAAGGGCTGAATGTCATTAAACATAATGACATACTCAGATTTACATTTCCAAAGACTCTTCTTGATGTCACTGCCAAGGATGGATTGGAAATGAACAACAGCAGAGACAGGAAAGTTATTTTGAAAGCTCTGGCATTAATTCAGTCATATTCACAACGTAATGGTGGTGTAATTTAGGATAGTAGCTATCACAATAGAGAATGGTATATGGATAAAAAAAATCTTTAGGATTCAAAATGCATGGTGGCTAGTAGTTGGATTTGGAAGGTATGAGGAAGGATCTAAATTTCTTGTGTGCACAAAGGAGCAGTTTTCTCAGAAAGGGAGCAAAGAAAGAGGAATAGTTCTGGGAAGATGACATTAAAATTCAGATGTGTTGAATTTGAAATGGAAAGTCCAAATGAAGATATCCAGCAGCCAATCATATATATATGTGTGTGGCCCAGGAGAGAGATCTGAGTTGTAGCTGTAGGTTTGGAAATCATCAGCCTGTTAGTAAGGGATGCATGATAATAGACGTGGTTATGCAGGACAAATATGTGTCAGAGAGGAATGCCTCAGACAGCAACCAGATGAACAGAAACTTTAACAAAAGGCAAGTGAGGAGGAGGCAATAAAATTGAGAGTGGGTAAGAAAGGGTCAGAGAGGTAAGAGGGAAACCAGGAAAGTGGTGTCATGAAGTCCAAGGAAAGGGAAAGTTACAAGACATAGTCAATGGCATTAGAAACAGGTTAGAGGTCAGGTTGGAAAATGATAGGAAAGGAAACCAATTTGCTTAGCATGAAGGTCATTGGTAGCCTTGGCAAGAGCACTTTCAGTTCGACACTGGGACTAAACCCAAACATCAGTGAACTGAATGAGGTATTAAAGTGAATAAAGTCAATTCCTAACAATTTAAACAGTATCATGTTTTGGGGATAACTTTGTCAATTTTGTATGAATATGCAAGAAATGCTATTTTGAGGCATTCCTTCTCCTTTTACATTTCATTAAGCTCTACAGTTCTCTTTCAGTTACAGTGAAAATGTCCATAGAAGCTGAAAGTGCCATAGCCTAAGTTCATTTGCAATTGGCTATAGACAAAAGACAGCCTCAGTCAAACAAACCTTGAATTGAGAGCTGCCAATAAAAAGAAACAGAATAGAGTGTATTTTCTGGCAGTGATGTTGGTGACAACATATGAGATGGGGGTGCACCAAAGTGAGAAATGGAAGCTGTGGAACCCACTTCTCAGTACCAGTATCAGAGATAAAGGTATTGTAGTCTTCATCTATTAAGTTATCCAACATGACTTCAAACACAGTTATGAATTTATACTCTCCCTTGGCTCCTGCTGGTTTCCCCAGCCTGGCTCTCCAGGCTTGCTGAAAATTGCTAGCTACCTAATATCTTTAAGTATGTCTTTATCTGCTTTATTAAAAGTCAGTTTCTGTTGCTTCCACTCAATAATTTTGATTTATTGTTTGCATATTCTGAAATATACACATCTTTGAGGTATAAGTTATATAAAGTTAAATGCACAGATATTAAAGGTACAGTTTGACAAATTCATACATTTCAAGTTCCTTTCTGTGTATAGTTGCAGGTAAAAGTTGAGTTCATAGTTTTTCCATATGAAAGTAAAAGTTCAGTTGATCTAGGTCCAGAAAATACTTTTTTTTCCTCATGGAATTGCTTTGATACTTGAAAATCAATTGAGTATGAGGTAAGGCAGGAGGGATATGGGACAAGCATCATGATTAACTTTTCCTGCCGATGATGAAAAATGCCGATATAAACAGTATAGCAACAACAGGAGGGGCATCATCTTAAGGCTAAGATTCCATTTTAAAAAGCAAAGAGTTGGGAAATAAGATTCCTAACATATTCTCTGGTAATCAGACAATAACCCAACAGCCTATCTTAAGGCAGGGTAGGCAGTCTTAACTGGTATGTCCCCACTGCCTGAGGATAACCACTATCTTGAAGAAGAACAGGATAAATAAATCCCTCGTGTTGGGTTTATGTAGCAGAATTAGCTGGAGGACTGATAGTAGAGGAGAGAAGACATGTTGTCTCTCACCAGATATAAGCACCTTGAGACCACAAGTCAAGCCTCTGCCCAACAACTGCCCTCTGCCCTTTGCTCCATTCCTGAAAGCCTTAAAAGACAGGATCCCCAAACTTTCAGTGTGCCTCCTCTCTGAGGAAGCCCGCAATTCCTTTTCTTTAAGTGCATACTTTAATAAAGCTTTCTCACTGCTCAAATTACTGCAGTTTATCTCTGCTATTTCATTTTATTTCCAAGTCTTCACTCTGTCTCCTCTTTATTCCTAATAAGGAAAGGGGTGCTAAGAGCTTATATTTGGGCCTGCATGTTTCCGGCTCTTGGGTGACCTGGATGGAACTGTCGCTGTGCCATCTGCTCTTAGTAGCCTGCCTGAAAATCTCCTTTCTTTTGGAATTCCCATAACATAATTTCGCTCCATCCTGTGCTCCATGGCTCCCACAAATCCTGGGGTGGTGGGGTTAGTCCCCATGCAGTGCACATACAAGCAGACACATAATGCCAGGTGACTGTGGCTTTAAGATTTGGCAAGAGAATCTGCCCTTGGCCTAGAACTTACCCTCTGCACTTTCCTGTTGTCTGCTCCCTGCAAGGGAGCTGCCCTTCCCTGTTGCTCTAACTCTAATAAATTCCTTCCTTACCTATGCTTATCTGACCTGCTTGAGAATTCTTTCTTGCCCAGAATCAAGAAAATTCCCCCTTCCAGGTTGAGTTTTCTCCCAGTGCTTCACCTAGTGCACAGGGAGAGACCTCCCCAGACACAGCTACCTGGCAACAACTATATATGCATGGGACTATTTCTGATTCACTGAGATGTTAGTTTATCCTTTTATTAATACAGATGTTTCTAATTCAGGTAGCTTTATAGTAAAGGCTTGATGTCAGGTTGATTAAATCTTAGATTTTTTTCCTTCATTTTCAAAAGTGTTTTGGTTATTCTAGCATCTTTGAATTTCCATATAAGTTTTAGAATCAGCTTGTCAATTTCTATTTAAAAAGAAACATGCTGACATCTTGAAGATTGTCAAATATATGTAATATTTGAGGAAAATTTGAGGAATTTGTATATAATCTATATAATTTGAGGAAAATTGGTAATTTAGAAATGTAAGTCTTTTAACCCATGAGCATGATACATATTTACATTTATTCTTTGAGGTCTTCCTAAATTCCTATCAACAAAATTCCATAGTTCTACTGAAGTGGTTTTGCACATCCAACATTAAACTTATCTTTACTTATTTTTAATGGATCTACAGTAATGGAAATATAATCTAGGCTGTATTTGATGTGGGTCTGACTTTGTTGATACTTTAGTTAGACTCACTTCTCCTCAGACTTCAGGTTATTTGAGAGCTGAATCACAAGTTTTCTTTGGTATGTGCATGAGGTATAAACTAGAGGGTTTTCTTCATATATCCTGCCCAGCTCCCAGTCTAGCAGGCTGAGTACACCTGTATCTTGGGATGGTTTCCTCTCAGTACCCCTGTCTTGTCCCCAGATTTCCCATGATAAGTTGTGGAAAAGAGTTTGCAAGTGGGTTCAGATTATTTTTGTTCCATTGTTTTCTATTGTTTGTCCGCATATATAACTTTCTCCTCTTCATGCTATTCTGCTAAGAATTAGAGCAGATGAGTCTCTGTTCTTCTAGATTGGACTCCTTACCTTTTAGACTTCATCAGTTTTCTTTGTATTCTCAGTTCTCTGATGGGCTTTATAAATCATGATTTTGTATGTCATGTTGAATTTTCTTATTATTAGTAGGGTTGGACTGAAGTATTCTCATACTATCTATGTTTTTGGATGTAGAAGTCAGTGATAACCTATTTGAAGACCTTTTGAAAAGTTCTCCTTTGCCTTAAATTTATTAGAGGTAAACTGCAATTTTTTGTTCACATCTGGGTGTACCAGGTAAGAAACACCATTTTTACGAACCCTCAAATTTCTACAGCAGAAAATTATTAGATAACCTCCAACAAATTAGCCCCAAATAGCTGTGATGGCTGATTTCTTCACAAGGCTGTGTATTTAACACATTGGCATAAATGTAAGCTAGATAAACAAAACATTATACACTATTTTATTTTAGATGTAGTTATGTATAATGCTAGGTCAGTGGTAAGCAGAATAAGCCCTTGTCCCACCCCAAAGATGTCTATAACCTAATCCCTGGAACTTGTAAGTCATCTTAAATAGCAAAAGAGTCTTCTCACATGTGATTAAATTTAAAGATTGGGGGAGATTATCTTGTATTCTATGGGCCCATGAATCCAAAGAAACTGAGAACTTTTCCAGGCTGTTGTTAAGGGAAGATGGCACTAAAGAATGATGGTCAAAGACATGCAACACTGCTGGCCATGAACATGTTCACCAGCCAAAGAATGTGGGTGATCATTCCCAGCTGGAAGAGGCAAGGGAATGGATTTTCCCTTAGAGCCTCTGAAAAGAAATATTAGCCCTTTGACATTAGTTCTTAAGACCTATTCTTATAAGAACTAATTCTTATTAGTTCTTAGACTTCTAACCTACAGAAATAAAAGATAATTAACTTGTATTGTTTGAAGCCACTAGGTTTCTGGTTGTTTGCTACAGCATCTCTAGAAAACAAAACCAGGACAAAAATGCATATTTTTTACATATCAGGGTTTGAAAATTGTGTTGGTAAAATGACCAAAAAAAGCTTTTTTTCTCTTATTCTCCTATTTTCTGTTTGCTAGTAGAGTAAGATAAGAAATTAGAACACTGAAAGAAATATTAACATTAATTTTATAAACATTAATTTTAAAGACTAGAGAACTTCATATTTTTTTAAGTCTGAAGACTCCCCAAGGAAAGGAGGCCTCATAACACATTCATTCTCTTTCCAACATCAGTATCCCTCAAGGTCATAGCATTAGTCTTCATCTATGATTTACAGATGTTCCAAATAGCATCATTGACATAATCTTCACAAACACAAATATTTCAGAATGAGATATTTTTAATGAAGCTATAATACTGGAAAACAGGTAATTTGGGGGTTGTATAAAATTCAGAGAAGGAGAAAACAAAAACAACTGATTTCATTTTAGAAAGACATCAAACTTAGTTAACAAAACTTTGTAGGGCTGTTTGTTGCTTCATAATTGAGAACATTATATCATGTTTTCTTTTATTTATACCATTTGAAAAATATTTCCTGAAGACAGTGCTGTTTTTCCTACTAAAATCCAATTTTTCTAACACTGTGCTAAGCCCAAATATTCCCATGGTTCTCCAGCAAGTGGCCAGTTTTTAAGCATAATTTAATTGCACTCCAGTTGTACCTAATTCAATTGCATTCTGGGTTTTCTACACCAATCCAGTTGCACTCTAAAATGTCATCTTCCTGAAGAGCAAAACATAAGGACCCTTGAAAATGTGACTTTTTAGTTTTGCTCTTAAAATTATAATAAATTTCCTGGCAGAGGTGGTGGCTACAGTCTTTCTAGAGATACCAAAGCACTCTGCATATAACCTATACAATCCAGTTATATATGAGTTGTGAGAGAATATCTAAATAATAGGATGATTGTTACACTGTTTAATATTAAAGTTTTATATTCTTAAATATCCTGGCACTGGATGAGAATTGAATAAATACCTGTTTTATCAACTTACATGATCACTGTCATTTCCAGAAGTGTTTAAAGCCCTCATTCAGAGTCTATCTGATTTTTTAGCTTAAAGTATATAATCAGCTACTGTTAAATAAATAAAAACGTCATTGCTAGACTTTTTTTTTTACATTGACTATTTTTAGAAGTGATACCTGAAATCCTGACAGCAAGGAGAGAATAACAGTTAAAACACTTGAAAAATAGACTCAATAGAATCAAATGATCTTTAATTCTTTATGAGTCAAAGCTTTATACCCTTCACTTCCCAATGACAGTATGCTTTGTTATTGACCATTTCAACCCTAGTGCTTGCATCTGTATTACATCTTCATCCATGCTCCAATAGCTATGCTCTAGACTTTATCATTACTTTTCATACCCAACCCTCTGACCATAAACCAACAGCTTGCTAACTCTGATTAGTACATATTTTCTTTTCCTCTGTGTATTTATCCTTTCATATCTTTTCTTCTGTCCCTACTTGGATCTGCGGTTTACTTCAACCAACCTCTGCCACTGTCCTCAGTCTCTAGCCTCATTGACCCAACTGCATCGCTCCAGCTGTCTACCAAGTAATTTTTCTTATGCAACCAGAGAGGGGAGAATTAATATTAATTAATGGTCTCCAGTGTCACATCCACAGTGTTTCTCATAAAACTTTCTTTGTCCTCATAGCCATCTCCCCTTTCCTCTGTCCAGTAATTTCAAAACATGTCTGCTGTGCATAACTAATTATATAGCCAACTTATGTCATTTTACACTCATCCCATTGATTTGCCTACTTCTTTCTAAATAACATAAAAATCGCAAGTGAATATAATCAACTTACCACCAGATCTACACAAATGTCCCTATCAACTTCAACCCTTTGCAACTTTACCTTTTTCTTTTTTTTTTCACAATAGAGGAGGTGCCGTCTCTTTATGTAATGTTTCTCAGTGACCCTGCTCCATCATTTTTCTTTTTTAAATACATCTCTAACTTCTCTTTTTCCATGAGGTCTTTTATTGACTTCTTAAATATGTTTGTATTTTTTCCATAGAGGAAGGCAATGCCAGTAGCAGTATGCTCAAACCAAATCTTCTCTTAACTGTCATTCCATATTCAGGTCTGTTTCATTCAGTATGGTTTCAGCTACAAATTATGGCAAACTGAACTTAAAATAGATTAAACAATAAGAAATTTTTACTTACATAGGAAGATTTCCAGTTAGTCAGGATTCCAGTTCCATCCCTCTGTGATCTGTTTAGTTCTGCCCTCTTCTGTGTCAGCTTTGTTCCTAATGGTCAAAGAACAGCAGCCAGTGACAACTAAGGCAGCCCCTAACTTGTTAACATGCAGAGGGAGGGTGAGGAAATGTCTCCACCCTCTAGAAATAAAAATTTTTCCCTGAATGGATCATCTGCCCTGTGCCTAGATGACTGAACCAATCATTGGCAAGAGGGCTGGGTTGGTCATGATTGGCTTGGGCTGCTAAAGCTCCTTGTCTGGAGCTCAGGGAAGGGATAATATCTCTGAGTCCTAAGAACTATGTCGTGAAAGTGTAGATACTAGAAAGAAAAAAAGATAATTTTTGTTTCTTTTTGTTTTTTTTTTTTCTGTTTTCTATCCCACTAAGAAGGAAAGGGAAATGCTGCATAAGCCACCAATTGGGTCAATTACACAAAGAAACAAAGAGAATACAGGGAACCCAACTGCATAAAAGTCATTTCACAGAAAAGTACACATCTAAGATCCTTTGGATATTCAAATCAAATTCCTAATTTATTTCCTGAAATAGCATTCTAGGCATGCTGGTTCCTCTTCCTTTCGTCGCTCTGAGGGACTTTCCCTGGGTAGCTCTGGGTTTCTGATCCTGGGACTAGACACGCACCTCATGCCCTTTGGTGCAGTGGCTAGATTTGACTTTGCTTTGGCTGCTGTTCGGCCAGCTCTGGGGCCTCCCCACCCAGTCTCCCACCTGCCCCAAATGAGAGATCCTTTTACATTTGTCACATGACGTCTTTACCAAATCCAAATTAGCATAAGCTTAGAGATATCCTTACGTCTGTTTGTAGTCTTTCTGATTCCAGTCCTCTGCCCATTTTACTGTTTGACTTGCATAATACACATATATATATATATATATATACACACACACGTATGTACATATGTATATTATATATATACTTCCTTGATATTCATGTGTCCTGTCCTCTTAAGCAATTATACCTTTTTCTTCTATTATTCTTGACTGTTTTCTGGACCTAATATGTATTCAGCCATGTGGAATCTGATGTTGGGTTCAAATAGAGTCTTCCTAAAGCTGCCCATTTGCTAAGACGGATCCAAAGAATTTTGTCCTCTGGAAAATCACAGATATCTTGGGAAATATCCCTATTGACTGGATTTCAGAACAGGAGGAAAGCATTTAACTCTTTGTGTATATGCAAAGGAGGATAATTTGTGTATTATTACTTTTTTTTTTCTAACTCATGTTCTTCAGTATAGTTTCTCTAAAGATGACCATATTCTTTTCTCTCAGAAAAGTAGTTTTGTTAATACCTAACCATATATAGTTTGGCAATCATAGAATCTAAAACTTAAAATCAATTAATGGTAACAAATAGATAACAAATAATGATAAAGGGTGGTTTGCTCATAATCACTGACTCATAGTACACATTACTAGCAGATATACATCATGTAAATACAATACTAGTTGTAATCTACATAAAGCTAGGCCTTTTTGCTCTTGCCCTTCACAGAACATTGTCATTCTAAAAAGTTCTGAAAAATCATGTAGGCTTTTATGGAATCACCTCTTGAGTAGGTGGCAACAGGAATAACATTTTATACATTGTGTAACACAGCAGAACTTAAGATCGTCCTTGGACAGTCTTCTTGATTCCTCTGTTCTTCAAACCTTGCATCCTCAGAGCTCACATTTCCTTTCTTTGCTGTTTATCTTTTCGTATGCAAAACATTCTATTAGCCTTTGTCTGAGATGTCTCCTTTATGGGGAGGGGAAATAACTATGGAGGACTTATATATATTTTATCCTTGTCACTCATTGAGAAATATTTTGCTTCTGACAAATGGCATTAATAGGTATAAGACATTTCCTTAATTTATTATTACTTCTTTAAATGAGGCAAAAACTTGATACCACCTCCTTCTGACTCTTTTTCCATCCCTGTTATCTAGTTATTCTCCCCTGACCATACCTTCCCATGGAAGGAATGCATACCTTCCTTTATACCTTATAAAGAACTAAATATGTTAATATGGCTCCTGCTCACAGTGGTATTTAAATCCAAACAGAAGGCTCTATCTTTAATTTTGGACTTTAAAGCACCAACCCTGCAACTGGGGAAGGAGTCTGAGCTTAGTAAAATTCCCGGAACTTCTGAAATCATATCATGTGGTTCAACTTTCTATTTGCAGTTTGGTCATGTGGGAGACTATTCTTGGATCTGTTTATTGAAAAGCTTTTTCCTTCTGTGATTGTCTTTTATTGTATCAAGGTCAAAATAAACCAAAGAATAACAAAATTTAGTAAAAATTTAGATTACAGTTTAAAAATCTCCAAAATATTTTTGGTAAATAATTCCATAGTACATTTTATGACCAGAGAAAAAACAGCTAATAGAGGCATGTTTTCTACAACAATAACTACCTTCTCTGTGTTTTCACCTCTTCAGAGGCTAATAAGACTGTCAAATTGATGGAAAGCTTCCTGCTTACTAAATTATAGTACCTCAATTTACATTACTATAATATGTGCCAAAAATGAAATATTGTCTCATTTCTAAGTCTGTGAATTTATTTTATTGTTTATAGTTGATTTTCCTGGTACTCTAAGCTTTACTAGTCCTCATTAGGCTTGTTGTTGTTTAACAAACAAAGAAGCAAAGAGCAAAGTGGTATGGGAGGCAGGGGAGAGAGGAAAGGAGGAAGAGAGGAGAAATCAAAGAAAGAAGGAAAGTAACTGTGTTTGTGTGCTCCCTCCCAACATGTTTTGTGACTATAAAACAGATTGTTCTTTTTTACTTCTCCTTCATTTAGTTTGAGTTAGCCTATTTCGTTTAGCTTCTCTCTGTTTGCAACATCATAGCAAATTACCTTGGCCCAAACATTAACAATATGAGAGATGATAAAGAGACTCCTACTTGTGTCACCCCAATATAATCTCATTTATGTGAGGGCATCTGTTGTGTACTGAGATTTAATTTTCATAGTGTAAAACACATCTAAGTAAAATAAAATAAACTGGAAATGGCATGAATAAACTAGAGACATGAAGAGACCTTATTCAAAAGAGAGGCTATCATCTAAGTCCCTATGGAATACAGAAATATTCTCAAAAGGAAAATGAACATTTAACACAGTGAAGTATGGTACATAATCCAAAAGCATCTAAGAGGAATTGTGCAGTTCAAATGTCCAAATATAACAACTCAAAAATGATTACATCACTAACTTTAAAAGAACTCTTTGTCTTACGTTGATCTGTAATCCTTGTCAAAAAGAAATTATAGAACTACCCATCAGTAAAAACATAATGAAGATAGGTGTAATTAAAGATTAAAATTATGAGTGTCTGTCCTGGTTGTAATATAGAATGTTTGAAAGCCTCAGAACTATTCTAAGAAATAAGTAGAGCAGATGTTAGCCTGTTTTACAGATGAGGAAACAGGCTTGGTGGAGATTCAATGATAAAATTAAATATGAGAGAGCTGGCAGTGGGACATGATGCTAATACTCTAAGTTTGGTGAAATTCTCACTACACCATACTATTTCTTTTTTGCTAGTGGATGCTCTTTAAGTGAGAACTAAATTCTTTAATAATAGTGATTTTTTTTCCTAAAGGAGATATTCATTTTCTCATTTAAAATCGGGGTACCTCTGCCATAAAATAGAGTGCAAAGAACTACAGGAGCTCAATGATAGAACTGTGTGTCTTTGCTCTCAAAGAGATTATCATCTAACTGGAATGGGAAGAGGAGCAAACATATAAACTTCCTATACTTCCTATTATTGGAAGCTTGGGACTGCAACTTTTGAACAATGCTTTAATTTTTCAGAGCTAATTTCCCTACTTCAGTTCTCCCCTAGAATTCTGTGTATAGCACACTTCATGGTTTCCATTTGTATTATGATTATTTGTAATACATTTATGATCTAATCATAATTATTTATAATTGTGTCTTGAGCTTGTTGAGTGTGAAGATTAGTTCCTACTCATCCTATTTTTACAAGGCCAAGCCCAGTGCTCGGCATATAGTAGGTGCTCTGCATAGTAGAGGTGTACGTTTATTATGTTTATTAGTAGAAAGGTACATACACCTTGCATAAAATTCAAGCAGTATAGAAGTGTATAATGTAAAAAGTGAAACGTTTCCATCTCTTTCACCCACTTTTACCAACCTCAGGGTACTATAAGCATTTTTTTTTATATCATTAATCTACAGTTACATGTGCAACATTAAGTTACTAACCTTCCCATTTGATCAGGTCCCCCCCACCTACCCCATTACAGTCACTGTCCATCAGCGTACTGAGATGCTATAGAATCACTACTTGTCTTCTCTGAGTTGTACAGCCCTCCCCGTACCCCCCCCAACATTATGTCTGCTAATTGTCATGCCCTTTTTTCACCCTTGTCCCTCCCTTCCCACCCATCTTCCCCAGTACCTTTCCCTTTGGTAACTGTTAGTCCATTCTTGGGTCTGTGAGTCTGCTGCTGTTTTGTTCCTTCAGTTTTGTTCTTTGCTCTTATGCTCCACGTATGAGTGAAATCATTTGATATTTGTCTTTCTTAGCTTGGCTTATTTCATTGAGCATAATACCCTCTAGCTCCATCAATGTTGTTGCAAATGGTAGAATTTGCTTTCTTCTTATGGCTGAATAATATTCCATTGTGTATATATACCACCTCTTCTTTATCCATTCATCTACTCATGGACACTTAGGTTGCTACCATTTCTTGGCTATTGTAAATAGTGCTGCCATAAACATAGGGGTGCATCTGTCTTTTTGAAACTGGGCTGCTGCATTTTTAGGGTAAATTCCTAGGAGTGGGATTCCTGGGTCAAATGGTATTTCTATTTTGAGTTTTTTGAGGAACCTCCATACTGCTTTCCACAATGGTTGAACTAATTTGCATTCCCACCAGCAGTGTTAGGAGGGTTCCCTTTTCTCCACATCCTCACCAACATTTGTTGTTGTTTGTGTTTGGATGTTGGTCATCCTTACTGTTGTGAGGTGATATCTCATTGTGGTTTTAATTTGCATTTCTCTGATGATTAGCGATGTGGAGCATCTTTTCATGTGCCTGTTGGCCATCTGAATTTCTTCTTTGGAGAAGTGTCTGTTTAGCTCCTCTGCCCATTTTTTAATTGGCTTATTTGCTTTTTGTTTGTTGAGGTGCATGAGTTCTTTATATATTTTGGATGTCAACCGCTTATTGGATATGTCATTTATGAATATATTATCCCATACTGTAGGATGTCTTTTGTTCTACTGATGGTATCCTTTGCTGTACAGAAGCTTTTCAGCTTGATATAGTCCCACTTGTTCATTTTTGCTTTTGTTTTCCTTGCCCGGGGAGATATGTTCATGAAGAAGTTGCTTATGTTTATGTCCTAGAGATTTTTGCCTATGTTTTTTTCTAAGAGTTTTATGGTTTCATTACTTACTTTCAGGTCTTTAGTCCATTTTGAGTTGACTTTTGTGTATGGGGTTAGACAGTAAGTCCAGTTTCACTCTCTTACATGTAGCTGTCCAGTTTTTCCAACACCAGCTGCTAAAGAGGCTGTCATCTCCCCATTGTATATACAAGGCCCCTTTATCATATATTAACTGACCGCATATGTTTGGGTTCATGTTTGGATTTTCTGTTCTGTTCCACTGGTCTGTAGGTCTGTTCTTGTGCCAATACCAAATTGTCTTGATTACTGTAGCTTTGTAATTGAGCTGAAAGTCTGGGATCGTAATTCCCCCTGTTTGATTCCTCCTTCTCAGGATTGCTTTGGCTATTTGGGGTCTTTTGTGGTTCCATATGAATTTTAGAATTATTTGTTCCAGTTCATTGAAGAATTCTGTTGGTATTTGGTAGGGATTGCATTGAATCTGTAGATTGCTTTAGGTAGTATAGCCATTTTGACAATATTTATTCTTTCTAGCCAAGAACATGGGATGAATTTCAATTTGTTAGTGTCCTCTAATTTCTCTTAGGAGTGTCTTGTAGTTTTCGGGTAAGAGGTCTTTCACTTCCTTCATTAGGTTTATTCCTGGGTATTTTATTCTTTTTGATGTAATTGTGAATGGAATTGTTTTCCTGATTTCTCTTTCAGTTAGCTCATCATTAGTGTATAGGAGAGCAACAGATTTCTGTGTTAATTTTGTATCCTGCAACTTTGCTGAATTCAGATATTAGTTCTAGTAGTTTTGGAGTGGAGTCTTTAGGGTTTTTTATGTACAATATCATGTCATCTGCAAATAGTGACAATTTGACTTCTTCTTTACCAATCTGGATGCCTTGTATTTCATTGTTTTGTCTGATTGCCGTGGCTAGGACCTCCAGTACTATGTTGAATAACAGTGGGGAGAGTGGGCATCTGTGTCTTGTTCCCAATATTAGATGAAAAGTTTTCAGCTTCTCGTTGTTAAGTGTAATATTGGCTATGGGTTTGTCATATATGGCCTTTATGATGTTGAGGTACTTGCCGTCTATACCCATTTTGTTGAGAGTTTTTATCATGAATGGATGTTGAATTTTGTCAAATGCTTTTCAGCATGTATGGAGATGGTCATGTGGTTATTGTTCATTTTGTTGATGTGTTGATGTGGTAGATGATGTTGACGGATTTTTGAATATTGTACCATCCTTTCATCCATAGATGAATCCCACTTGATTTGGTGTATGATCCTCCTGATGTATTTTTGAATTTGGTTTGTTAATATTTTGTTGAGTATTTTTGCATCTGTGTTTATCAGGGATATTGGTCTGTAATTTTCTGTTTTGGTGAGGTCTTTACCTGGTTTTGGTATTAGAGTGATGCTGGCTTCATAGAATGAGTTTGGAAGTATTACCTCCTCTTCTATTTTTTGGAAAACTTTAAAGGAAATGGGTGTTCTTCCTTCTCTATATGTCTGGTAGAATTCAGAGGTGAATCCATCTGGTCCAGGGCTTTTGTTCTTAGGTAGTTTTTTGATTACCGATTTAATTTTGTCGCTGGTAATTGGTCTGTTTAGGTTTTCTGTTTCTTGCTTGGTCAGTCTTGGAAGGTTGTATTTTTCTATGAGGTTGTCCATTTCTTCTAGGTTTTCCAACTTGTTTGCACATAGATTTTCATAGCATTCTCTTATAATTCTTTGTATTTCTGTGGGGTCTGTCGTGATTTTTCCTTTCTCATTTCTGATTCTGTTTATGTGTGCAGATTCTCTTTTTCTCTTAATGAGTCTGGCTAGGGGGATATCTATTTTGTTTATTTTTTCAAAAAACCAGCTCTTGGTTTCATTGATTTTTTCTATTGTTTTATTCTTCTCAATTTTATTTATTTCTTCTCTGATCTTTATTATGTACCTCCTTCTGGTGACTTTGGGCCTCATTTGTTCTTCTTTTTCCAATTTCAATAATTGTGTCTTTAGACTATTCATTTGGGACTGTTCTTCCTTCTTTAAATATGCCTGGATTGCAATATAGTTTCCTCTTAGAACTGCCTTTGCTGTGTCCCTCAGATGTTGCGGCTTTGTGTTGTTTTTGTCATTTGTCTCCATATATAGTTTGATCTCTGTTTTATTTTGGTTGTTGATCCATTGATTATTAAGGAGTATGTTGTTTAATCTCCATGTATTTGTGAGCCTTTTTGTTTTCTTTTTACATTTTATTTCTAGTTTTATATCTTTGTGATCTGAGAAGTTGGTTGGTAGAATTTCAATATTTTTGAATTTACTGAGGCTCTTTTTGTGGCCTAGTATGTGGTCTATTCTGGAAAATGTTCCATGTGCACTTTAGAAGAATGTGTATCCTGCTGCTTTTGGGTGTAGAGTTCTGCAAATGTCTGTTAGGTCCATCTGTTCTGGTGTGTTGTTCAGTGCCTCTGTGTCTTTACTTATTTTCTGTCTGATCTGTCCTTTGGAGTGAGTGGTGTGTTGAAGTCTCCTAAAATGAATGCATTGCTGTCTATTTCCTCCTTTAATTCTGTTAGTATTTGTTTCACATATGTCAGCACGCCTGTGTTGGGTGCATATATACTTATAATGATTATATCCTCTTGTTGGACTGACCCCTTTATCATTATGTAATGTCTTTCTTTATCTCTTGCTACTTTCTTAGTTTTGAAGTCTATTTTGTCCGATACAAGTACTGCAACACCTGTTTTTTTCTCTTTGGTGTTTGCATGAAATATCTTTTTCCATCCCTTCAACTTTAGTTCGTGTATATCTTTGGGTTTGAGGTGAGTCTCTTGTAAAGAGCATATAGATGGGTCTTGCTTTTTTATCCATTCTATTACTCTGTGTCTTTTGATTGGTTCATTCACTCCATTTACATTTAGGGTAATTATCGATAGATATGTACTTATTGCCATTGCTGGCTTTAGATTCGTGGTTACCAAAGGTTCAAGGGTTGCTTCTTTACTATCTACCAGTCTAACTTAACTCTCTTGTTAGCTAGTATAAACACAGTCTGATGAATCTTTATTTCTCTCCCTTCTTATTCTTCCTCCTCCATTTTTTATATACTAGGTGTTTTATTCTGTACTCTTTTACAGTTCCTTTGACTGAGTTTTGTGGATGGTCTGCTTTCTTTGCTATGATTTTATTTTCTCTGGTGACATCTTTTTAGCCTTAGGAGTGCTTCCCTCTAGAGCAATCCGTTTAAGATATCCTGTAGAGGAGGTGTATGGGAGGCAAACTCCCTCAGCTTTTGCTTGTCTGGGAATTGTTTGAGGCCCTTTTGTTTCATTATGTTAAATATATCATGCCATTCTCTTCTGGCATGTAAGGTTTCTGTTGAGAAGTCTGATGATAGCCTGATGCGTTTTCCTTTGTAGGTGATCTTTTTTCTCTCTCTAGCTGCCTTTAATACTCTTTCCTTATCTTTGATCTTTGCCATTTTAGTTATTATATGTCTTGGTTTTGTCTTCCTTGGGTCCCTTGTGTTGGGAGATCTGTGGGCTTCCATGGACTGCGAGACTATTTCCTTCCCCAGCATGGGGAAGTTTTCAGCTATTATTTCTTCAAAGACACTTTCTATCCCTTTTTCTCTCTCTTCTTCTGGTACTCCTATAATGCGAATATTGTTCCGTTTGGATTGGTCACACAGTTCTCTTAATATTCTTTCATTCCTAGAGATCCTTTTATCTCTCTCTGCCTCAGCTTCTCTGTATTCATGTTCTCTGATTTCTATTCCATTAACAGTCTCCTGCACCTCATCCCATCTGCTCTTCAGCCCGTCAATCGACTGTCTCATTTTTGTAATATCTCTCCTCATTTTCTCCCTTCGCTCTTGCAAACTTCTCTGTATATCCATCAGCATGGTTATCACTTTTATTCTGAATTCTTTTTCAGGAAGATTGTGTAAGTCTATCCTATCAGGCCCTCTTTCTGGGGTTGTTTGTGTGATCCTTCTCTGTACCATATTCCTCTGTCTTTTCCTGGAGATAGAAGTGGTCGCTGGTAGGTGCCACGTGTGTCAGCTGGGAGAACAAAGTCCCTTCCTGCTTGTTGTTCTCCTTGCCCTTCTCTGGGCCTGAACTGGTTTCTCCACACCAGGAGGCAGTCTCTGGGATATTCCCCTGAGCTGCCTGTGTGCAGCGTCACCCTCAGCCTAGCCTAGAGCACTGCAGGGGTTTGCAGAGTCACCGGGTGCCTTCTGTCCCCTTGGTGCTTTACAGCCCTTGTTCTGGGTTCTAGGGTCCTTCCCACTTAGCTGCACTCCAGCCAGGAGTAGATTCTGTGAGGTTGCTATGGGTGTGGCCGCTCCTCTGCTGTTCCACAGCAGTGGCGGCTCCACTGCACCCTTTGCTTCGCCAGCCTGGGGGGTACGAATGGTAGGCTGCTGATCTCTGTGTGAAGCCTTAGCATGGCTGCTTTGCCCAGCCGCCAGCCATGGGGCCCGAAATTCCCCACGACTCCCAGCCTGCTGGGCTGAGTACGCTGGGACAATTTTGTTCCACTCTTGGGCTCTTATCTCTTTAAGACTTTCCAAAAA
The DNA here is from genome assembly GCA_029783875.1 of Phataginus tricuspis. Taxonomy (NCBI): domain Eukaryota; kingdom Metazoa; phylum Chordata; class Mammalia; order Pholidota; family Manidae; genus Phataginus; species Phataginus tricuspis. Next base: position 4,983,786 of record JAQQAC010019064.1, read on the forward strand.
GCGCCCGCTTTTCTTTTGTCCTGGGGAGCTGGCTGAGGGGACCTGCTTGCAGTCTCCATCTCAGATCCTGCCCTTCCGTTTCTCTAATCTCTGATACACCACTTGATGTGTGTCTGTACTACCGGTGCAGATCACCAGGGCTGGTTATTTGGTGGGCCTGTGCTTCCACTCCCTCCCCACTCTGATTCTTTTCCTCCTGCCAATGTGCTGGGTGGGGGAATGCTCAGGTCCTGCCGGGTTCCGGCTTTGTATCTTACCCGCTTCGTGAGGCTCTGAGTTCTCACAGGTGTAGCTGTAGCCTGGCTGTTACACTGTATCTTCTAGTCTCTCTTCTAGGAATAGTTGTATTTGTTGTATTTTCACAGATATATATGGTTTTGGGAGGAGATTTCTGCTGCCCTGCTCACGCCACCATCTTCCCAGAAGTCCCTATAAGCATTTTGATTCAGAATCTCCTAGACATTTTTTCTTGTATAAATACAAATGTGATTTTTTAATTAATAAGCCAAATCCATAAAGTGCTTTGAGAATACAAAAAACCTTTAAATCGTAAAAATTCTGCATTGATTAAAAAATCTAATATTATTTTATAATGTTAAACTAGTTCAATATCTTTCTGTAAAAAGAAAACAATTGGATGCAGTGATGACCTTGAAACACTGAATATTGTATAGACTATTAGTAGTATTTCGCATATCACACCAGGAATATTCATCTCAGATTAACATTCTAATTTATCAGGACAAGAGGTTGAATATTAATTTTTCGCTTATTTATCACTATTTTATTTTCACCTGCCTTGTGATGTTTACTGGGCCAATTCTTAATATAATAACAGGTGACTGATTTCTATTTCTTATGTTCTAAACTAATGATGTTAAAGGCATTTCTACTTTGCAGAGTGTTCTCATTCAGTAACAAAAATAATCTCCCAAGTTGATATCCGGAAAGTACATATTTAATAAATGAATATTACAAACTTTACACCATATATCACATTATTCAAAAGTTTTTTTTCTTTTCACACATCAGTTAAATTTCTTTCTTAGTGTCCTTTACTTTTATTTACTGATGCTAGACTATTGATAGTCATCATTCCTAATGTTGTATTTGCACTTTTTCTCTGAGTTAAAAAGGGAGCAGATATATGTTCTTCAGACTCCCTGCCACCTGGGATTGTTTCTTAGTATTCTGGGGTTGCAGTAGTGGCCTTGATCTAAAGGTTCTGCATAGAAATTACAAAATGTTTTATGAAAATTAAAGGAAATAAAAATAGCACATTTTAAAGAATAAATGAGTTATGATTGAGCTAAGCAGATTTTGGCTAGCCATATAGAAACTGGATGTAAAGAAAGCAATTTTCCTTTCCCTAAGCAAGTTATAGTTATTAGTTGACTTTTTTTAATTTAAAATGTAAATAAGTAAACTATAACAGATTACTATGTAATTGAATTAAACTTGGTATGGTACAAATATTACCTCATATAGAGGAATAATTACAATTATGCAGACAGTATATTGAAAATAAAATATGGCAGAAAATCTCTAAGAATCATAGCAAACTAAGAGCTTAATATGTGTCAAATAACATGTTTTAACAAATTATGTGAAATAAATATACAACTGAATTAATAATATCCTTAAAACTGACTTGAATAGTTCTTAATTATCTCATTGTGCATTCATTTAATGTTACATAAAAACAGAATAATATAAATTTATATCTATTGAGGGACTTGAGATTTGAAATGGTTAAGAAAGTTAAATAATTCTGATTAATTTCATGTGAAAAGGGCTAAAATCTATAAACTGGTATTGAAACAGTGAGAATTCTTTACAAGTAAAATTGATTACTAAAGTTTTTGAGTGAAAGAACTAAGGAAAAGTATGTAAAAATATGTAGTATGATATCTATTTTATGCAAGTATCACTAGATAAATTAGAAAATTAAAAAGAGTATATTAGAAGTTTCCACACTCTTTCCAGGATAAAGAAATGATGATAATGAGTGATAATGATATTCATGCCTCTAATATACTCTTAGAAATATGAAGTAGAAATAAATAAATCCAGAGCTACTTTTTACTGACTATTGACCTCATGCTAGGTTATTTTATTATATTATTTTCTTTTAGTTGAAGAGTATGTGAGGAACTGAATGAAATATAAGGTAGCTATAACATGGGGTTCAAGAGGAACATGAGGTAATCTTGTAGGTGGGAAGGCTGTAGATTTTGTACAGCCATGTAAGTCATGTGCCCTTTATTCCAACAAGTTGGGACAACAACTTTTGGATGATATTGTTGTGTTATGAATTGAAATTTGAAAGTCACCTACCCGTTGACTCAGGAATACAACTGCTAGAATTTCTCCTCACATACATTCAATAATAAGTACACATTTGAGGATACCCATATATCCTAGAAGATCCTGTCACTACTTGAGAAGGACTAACATGTAATATGGACAAATAAAGAAAATCATAACATGTAATGTTGTTAGTAGGAAATCAGCACTCTTATGCATTGCTGGATTAAATCATTGTTACATTCCCACAGGGTAACTTGACCTTTAAAAAAGATTTAAAACAGACTAAGAAATTTAACTTTTATTTACTATTTTAGAATCTATTGGACTGATATTCAAAGATTAAGTACAAATGTGCCCTTATAATGTCATTTATAATAGAAGCTAAAAACAAAAATAAGACAGTTAAATTATGCTACCTTACACAGCTGAATTTATGTAGTCATTAATAATAAACATATATAGAAATGAAACAACAGTATATATAGGTCATATATAAAACAATTCTGAAGAAAAGTAATAAGCCAGCCTTATGCAAATAATGATACCAAGAGCCCTAGTGATCCAATCCATTTGAAGGCTTTCCTCTGGAACTGAACACAGCAGGTAAAGTTGTTTTATATATGACAGTGTTCTGTAAAAAGGGAAAAAACAGTTACAGAGTCACGTCTATAAAAATCCCATATAAAACATATATACATTTATATATAAATATTATGAAAACCTATACCAAGCTTCTGGAAGTAGTAAACCCATGATGATGGAATTTTAGGTGGTGTGTATGTGTGTGTGTGTGTGTGTGTGTGTGTGTGTGTGTGTGTGGTGTTTATCTCTACTTCCGATTTTCCTACAATGATTATTTGTTATTTAAATTTAATTAGAAACACTAAAAAATTATTTTATGTGAACTCTAGATGTAATCACCAATATCCATAAAGCTTTTGTCCTTTCCGAAGGATCATAAATTCTTCACGTAGAGGATTTACCTGCTGCATTTTAACCCCGGAGGAAAACCTTCAAATGGACTGGATCACCGGGGCCCTTGGTATCATTATTTGCATAAGGCTGGCTTATTACTTTTCTTCAGAATTGCTTTATATGTGACCCAGAATATATTGAATTATCCATAAATGCTAAAAGGATTAGAGAAACTTCTAAACCAGTCTTTCAGCTTTTATTATTGTTTTGTTTGCTTGCTTTATAGAGGTGACAGATTGACAGTGTACTTGTGTGGCTTCTGCAAAATGATGTTGCATTTGAATCTAGCATATTCTGTCTGGGATGGTGTAACTGTCAACCTTACTTTGCATTAACATTTTTAAAAAGTGTATGAGATATTAAAATTTACCAAAAAAATAAAATTGAAGTGTGACAGTTCCTGTATTTCTGCCACATATTCTATCAAACCTTTTTGCTGCTTAATTGACTTTCAGTTTGGTCTGGGTCCTCATGTATGCAACCAGTCTCTTGTCTGCTTCCTAAATGATGTTTATAAAGTTGTCTTTATTTTCCAAGTTACAACAAATTCTTGACCACGATGTCAGGTTTCAATTCAAGTGTCTTAGTATATGCATCTGTTGTTATTAAGATGATAGCTCTCAAATCATTTCTCAATTTCCATAGAAATATAATTACTAATAAATAATATAATTGCTAATTATATGTCATTCTATCTTTTGTTTCACTAGTAGATTAAAAAAGACACACCACTCAGTAAACTGTATTCAATATTTGACAGTAATATAATTCCTTTTCTTTTTTTTAATATTCTGTTTGATTTATAAAGATAGATGAAAAACAGAAGTCTGCATGTTTTTTCTGTTTGCTCTGTCACTGAAAGAAAAATATTGGTGCACTTAAATATAAGCAATTGAATGCTAATACTTTGGAAGGGCCATTTTAATATCATGATTGTAGTGGAGCACTTAAAAAGACATGTTAATGGAATCTAAAAATAGATTAAAAAGTCCTTCAATAAATGCACTCATTTATTTGATTGCCTTGTAGTTGAAAATAAACCATCCTTTTTTGTAGTGTATGGTATTTCATTTTGGTTAATTGCTGAATAAGATGAATTCAGGTCTTGACATTTAGTATGAGTCTAGATGTTTGATCAAATAGTCCAATAAATTTGACTTTGGTGATTTATAGTTTCTCATTGATATTTTCCTATTATCACATTCACCAATAAGCATGACTAATCAGTGGCTATGTTTGTTTTTTAAGAAAAATCACAATACTGAGAATCATCAGTGTCTGTGTTTACCTATGTCTAGGTAAATACAAACAGGATACTATTGGTTGGTTATTTTGTTGGAGATACTATTTGCAGAACTTAAACTTGTCATTATATCTTCTGTTTCACTAGCAGCTTAAAAAGATATACCATTTCAGTAAATTGCATTCAACATTTCTGTTCTGCTCACTGGTAGCCTTATTTATTCACATGATGGAGTGAATCCTCTTGTTTCTAAGGGACTCTTCTGGATCTTCTCACATTCCACCATACTTTACCCATAGGCTTTATGATGCTTGAAATTCCAAAGAGATTCGTCTTTTAACTAAAACTGAATTTATCATATCTACCTTTCTACTTTTAACTCCCAAATATACTAATGTATTTGGCCTCAAACTTAAAAATAATATGTGAATTCTTTATGTCTCTGATTTTTTTATAATGACATTTTTAACATCCAATTCATTTTGGATCAAAAACTTGATATAATTTTTACTCTTCACTCTTCTAGTTCTTTCTTAACTATTGATATTGAAATCTGCCCTCCACAAATGACCTTTAACCTTCCATCTCTCATATGTTTCGTCCTTTCCATCCACTTGTTACTGCCTTTCAAGATCATTTAACTTGATTGTGCCATTATGGTTACCTTCTAATCCAGTGACACTATCAACTCCGTTGTCCTTCCCGAAAACAGTACTCATTTCTTATGGCCAAAATGGGTTTTACACATCACGGATTTCATTATTTAATTAACTCTTAAACACTATTGATGAATTATCACTGCCTTAAAGTAAGATGCATTTTTTCTTTTAGAATTCAAGACTCTCAACAATAATTCCCCAAACTATCTTTTGAGCTCTATAACTCACTTCTATATTTTTTTCCACTTCCCACCTCCCAACTCTCAGCTCTCAATATTTTTATCTTGGGTTCAGTGGATCATTACCATTCTCTGAACATTTCCTTTCTAAAGCACTATTCTCAAGAGCTTAAATGTTCTCTACAACTCAGGCTATTATGATAAAAAATATATATTTTTTGGTTTAACACTGGCTTCTCCATGTATGTTTTGTGGGTTATTTCTGACATTTCTGTCAATTCCTACCTCTTCTGCACTTGCATTTTTATTAATTTATTCAAAATACTAATGTTAGTTCTTATATTTCTATAGTTCTGTCCAATATTATGGCTGAAAAATACCTGGTCATATGCAATGTACAAGTAATTAGGAGTGTGTGTACATGTGCTTACACATGCATCAGCAAGCGTGTGTATATGCGTGTGTGTGTGTGTGTATACACAGAGGTAGAAGAATGAAGGTAGCTTAAGTTAGGAGAGGTGACTTTTGTCTGTTTCACAATTTTGTCATGGTCCAACTGCCAAATCAGTTGCAGTTACATATCAAGTTGTCTTAAATAACTTTCTTTTGCCTGTTCTGACTTTTGTTGTCTCACTTTAAGTCATCAACCAGCAGCTGCTTGAGTACTTTGCTGTAATCTATTCTCTACCCAGCTAATTTAGAAATACTGTTTTAGATGAAAATAGCATATAAGTATCCACCGAGAAATCCCTGGTGGTTTAATTATCACTGATTTTTTTAGAAGCAATTTGATATGGTCTATAATTGTAGTTAATTTAGCAATAAGTTTTCAGTGGTGTGGACGTGGCAATATGTGTTAAAATATTGAGCAAACCTTCATGGGCTCAGGGTGCTTTTGATTCCCAAATTCTTTTAAAGCAAAACTAATATAGGTGTCCTTACATTCAAGGCTTCTTTCCAAATTCAAAACTTGATTTAGTATTTCTGCTTTTAAACTTATGGTGAACCAAGTCTCTTTGGAGAAAACCGAAATTTGAAAACAATTTGAGTCCTTTCTATATACCCCTTATTTTTGAATCATGAGATATGTTTGATAAAAAGTGTCAAGCAAATACCATTGGTGATCTTTAATACATCTCTTGATTGTTTATACAAATAAAGCAGTTTTGGGGAATAAAATGGTAGATTGGGTTCAGCTACTGAGTAGATCATCATAACTTTTAGGAAAGGCTAATTTACAACAGCTTAAAGGATACAAAAATTAAGAGCATTAAACCATGTACAGGGATTAGACTAGTGTTTTCTCAGTGATGGGGTGAATTGCATAAATCGGGAACTTGAATGGGAGAAGCAAAGTGTGCATCCTAATCTCAAACATGAAAAACATGTTCATTCTTAAAATATGCATTCAATATTTTAAATAAGAGACATGATTTTAAATATACATATGGGTTTTCTTAATTCCATTATTTTAAAATGTAAGTCAAGCATGGTAAGACAGGTACTTATCATTTAAGGGAAGGTACTAGGTATGAGTGTAAAAATGTTTCCTGTTTGTTCTGCAGGAAATAAGTCTCACAAGATGTTTAAGGAAAACAAAAGTGTTCATGAGTAAATGTTTACAAAATACCACACATAGAATGAAACTGGATTACTGTCTAACCCCATACACCAAATTAAACTCAAAATGGATCAAAAACCTGAATGTAAGTCATGAAACCATAAAACTCTTAGAAAAAAATATAGGCAAAAATCTCTTGGACATAAACATGAGCAACTTTTTCAGGAACATGTCTCCCTGGGCAAGGGAAACAAAAGCAAAAATGAACGAATGGGACTATATCAAACTAAAAAGCCTCTGTACAGCAAGGCATACCATCAGATGAACAAAAAGACATCCTACAGTATGGGAGAATATATTCATAAATGACATATCCAATAAGGGGTTGACATCCAAATTATATAAAGAGCTCACGCACCTCAACAAACAAAAAGCAAATAAGCCAATTAAAAAATGGGCAGAGGAGCTGAACAGACACTTCTCCAAAGAAGAAATTCAGATGGCCAACAGGCACATGAAAAGATGCTCCACATCACTAGTCATCAGAGAAATGCAAATTAAAACCACAATGAGATATCCCCTCACACCAGTTAGGATGGCGCCATCCAAAAGACAAACAACAACAAATGTTGGCGAGGATGTGGAGAGAGGGGAACCCTCCTACACTGCTGGTGGGAATGTAAATTAGTACAACCATTGTGGAAAGCAGTATGGAGGTTCCTCAAAAACCTCAAAATAGAAATGCCATTCGACCCAGAAATTCCACTCCTAGGAATTTAAGAATGCAGCAGCCCAGTTTGAAAAAGATATATGCACCCCTATGTTTACCGCAGCACTATTTACAATAGCCAAGAAATGGAAGCAACCTAAGTGTCCATGAGTAGATGAATGGATAAAGAAGAGGTGGTATATATACACAATGGAATATTATTCAGCCATAAGAAGAAAACAAATCCTACCATTTGCAACAACATGGGTGGAGCTAGAGGGTATTATGCTCAGTGAAATAAGCCAGGCGTAGAAAGACAAGTACCAAATGATTTCACTCATCTGTGGAGTATAAGAACAAAGAAAAAACTGAAGGAACACAACAGCAGCAGACTCACAGAACCCAAGAATGGACTAACAGTTACCAAAGTGAAAGGGACTGGGGAAGATGGGTGGGAAGGGAGGGATAAGGGGGAAAAAGGGCTATTACAGTTAGCACACATACTGTAGCCAGTGTGGGGGTGGGATTGGGGGGATACGGAGAAGGCAGTATCACACAGAGAAAACAAGTAGTGATTCTATAACATCCTTCTACACTGATGGACAGTGACTGCAATGGGGTATGTGGTGGGGACTTGATAATAGGGGGAGTCTAGTAACCATAATGTTGCTCATGTAATTGTATATTAATAATAGCAAAATAAAAAAATAGTAATAATAATAATAATTTTTACAAGATGCTTTCCTAAGCCAAACACCTATTTTTTTTTCAAACCATCAAATCTGTATTCATCAAGACAAGTGCTCTAGAATACTGTTTCGAAATATCACCATTTTTAAAAAAATCTGTACAGGTAGAGAACAGAATTGAAATTCTATTCAATGGCCCACAGTCTTTGGCACATAAAATGAAACTGCAGAGGAAACCCAAGGCTGGTGCTAGTGGAAGCAAATTTTCTGTTGGTGTAACCTTCACTGCACTGACTCGAGTATATTCCATCTGACCTCACTGAACTTTCATTCATCTGTAAAGGAACAGCAGTTGTGCCTCCTTCAATATGTTGTTGTGACAATTATATACAGAAATTTATTTTACCAGCCCTAAAGTGCTATAAAAATTCCCACACTTTCCAACTTAATTTTAACCCATGCTAAGTAGCAACTGCAATTTTTCCAGTAAGTTCAGTTTCCCAAGTCTCCAATGACTGCTTAAACATGTTTGAATCTCCTCCCACCTTGGGGCACTCCTCTAGCTCCGTTGCTCATAAATGACATTGCTTCCTATTTCTCAGGGAAAATATAAATCTTAGGAGAAGTTCTCAGTGTCCTTCTGCCGCATCTCCTAAAACTTAAGTTCATATTGCCAGTGCTTTCCTTCTTGTTAAATTGGTGGTGTACTTCCTTCAGTCAAAGGAGGTCTTAATCCCACCCTCTCTAACATTCTCAGAACTCTAAGCAAATTTTCCTTCTTTATCTCGTATTTTCAATGAGTTTGTCTCCTTTCGCTTCTTCCCATCAATATTTAAAAACAGGTTTTTTTTTCCTATCAAACCAATACAAACAGCAACAACAAGGTACAAAACAAAGCAACAACAAAACATACAAACCTATATTCTATATATATCTTTTAGCTAGCATTCTCTCCCTTTCCTTCCATTTGGATTCAAATGAAAAAAAAGTTAGCGAATTGTCTGTATAGCTCTTTATCTCTTCACCTTTCTACTCTGAATCGTCAGTCATCAATTTGGCTCCTGCATGTATAATTTACTTTTAAATTTACTTTCAAATAGCTAGCCAGTAGTTTTTTGTTTGTATGCAACGACTTTAATATTCTGTGGAAAATACTTCAAAAGAACTGATTTCATATTTCAAAGTTTCTGTGATTTACATAAGACTTATAGCTTACTTACACATATTATCACGTAGGCACTGATAACAATTCAAAAAGGAATTCTCAAAAAGATGTTAAATACATAAAGCAAGATTTTTATTTCCACTGTAGAAATAAAGAGACAAGATAATGTTCATGTTGTCTTTTTAAAATGCTAGCTTCTTCCCTCTATGGCCCCATTTGAACATCGCAGAGTCATAAAGAATCACATCTTAACACCTCCATGTATCTCTTGTATACATATATAATTTATAGATGGGCCATGCATAAATTAGACATTTCTCAGTGGATTATGAATATGCATTGCTTCCCAAATGGCTTAGGTTGACTCTTCTAAAATAACTAATACCTTTAAATTTAATCAGTTCTTTTGTTCATAAACATTATTCATTAAATTAACCTTTACATCAAATCCAAATTTAAGAAATTTTTCAAGCTTTTACGAAGTGTAATAAGGACTTCTCACCACATCAATAAAGTTATGTTTAAAGGGCCAGGATGTTTTGAATTAAGGTTCAAACTGTCCTTAATTGTTCATTTTATTCCTACTCAGAACATGCTTAATATCAGGGAATTACTTTGATCATTTTCCTATTGTATTCTAAAAAGACTCACTGAATTTGAAATGAAAATTATTTTAATTACAGTAACAGAAAAGTCAATATATTTCTTACCAGACATTTGTTCCATATGAGTTCATTCAAGAAGTGAAATTGTATTGGATACAAGTTATATGCACATTATGCAGTTTTAATATGTAAATCATAATAGTTGTCCAATTTTATAAGCAGCGTTTTAAAACATAATATCTAGGCTCTCTGAAAGTAGAAAGGGCTACTAAAAATAGATTCTTGGTTTTTTGCACATTCCTATTTCCAGTCTTTTCATTATTTTGCTTTGTCTTTTTCTATTATCTTATGCTGATTATATTCTTTTCTTTTAAATTTCCTTTCCAAAATACTTATCTCAAAAGACAGTTGTTGAAATGGGGGCAATAAAATTGTTGGACTAGTAGCATGAAGAACAAACTATGTTTTAGAGGATATGCCTGATATCTCACAAGGTAAATGGGTAAATTGTATTTAAGAGCTTTTAATACATTATCCCATTTAATCCTACCAGCATCCCCTTCGAACAGAAAATAAAATTATGCCTTGAATTTTACAGATAAAGAAATAGATTTAGACTTGTAAACTAAGTAACATATAAGATTACAGCTGGTAAGGGACTTAGAATCGGAACACAAGTTTAAAAATTAATCTCATACTTATACTTCTCTGAAATTGCTAAATGACATGAATCTAGATCTAATGAATAGAAATTCATTTAAGTTTGGCTTTGGAATGTTAATTTCTTCTTTTATTTGACCATTGTCAAAATTAAATACTGTTCCTGAGCATGAAGCAAGAGATGGTGAAAAATTGTCATGATAATATGAGCCAATGAAAATACATACCAGTGTGTATATTTTTAAATGATGAGTAAGCTCCACTTAAGTATATCATCACTGATAATTGAGAATTAATTCTAAAAGTCTAAGAAGGGCCTGTCCAATGTGTTAGTTGTGAGATAAACTGTCAATATTGTGAGTAAAAGGTTTTATGTATAGCAATGATTAAGAATTCATATTGGCAAATTCTGGAAATTACTTTCATGATATGTTTGTATTCTTAGATTAATGTTAGATATAAACTATTTACACAGTACTCAATATATAAAATTCTATTGTAATTGATCAATACTTAATATCAATACTAATACCACTAGTCATATCTACATATTTATATTTTTACATCAGAAGAGAATATTCATTCCCTATGCTTTCAAGCTTTTTCTATTTAGTGTTAATATAGCCCTCATATGAAAAAGGTCTTATATCAGTCTTCAGTAAATAAACTACTACTTTTATTAGAAATTATGAACAATTTTCTATTTGCTCTTTTTTATTCATACTCCTGACACTTGAAATTCCAGAATGTGCATTTTGTTTTTTAAGAAAATTGCACATAATTATAACTATTTTGTAGGACATGATAAATATTAAGAAAACATTTAGTGTACGTTTTAACTCCCCCAAAATATGGTTAAAATTTTTATTAGAAATATTTCTTTGGACTCTCAATTTTTTAACCACTTTATTGAGATTTTGTGGTAATTTCCTTTCTATGAAATTTGTTTATTCTACTTCTACAATTTAATGACATTTTAGTTCACAGAGTTTTGTAACCATCAACACAATCTAATTTTAGAGTATTTTCCTCACCCTAAAATAAAGTCTATAACCATTATCAGTCAATCGCCATTCTCACCCCCACCTCTAAGGAACAACTAATCTACTCTCTGTCTCTATGTATTTGCCTATTCTAGACATTTTATGTGAATATGGTCATGTATGTTCTTTGTGTCTGGCTTTCATGGAGCACAATGTTTTGAAATTCATTCATATTATAACATATTAAAGTACTTCATTCCATTTTGTGGTTGAATAATAGTCAATTATATATTTTATATACACACACACATACACACACTACATTCTGTCTATCCATTCACTAGCTGATAGGTAATTAGGCTTTTTTGACTTTTTGGCTATTTTAAATAAAGCTTCTATGAACATTTTTGCACAGATCTTCATTTGAACATCCATTTTCATTTCTCCTGGGTAGATATCTAGGAGTAGAGTTGCTGGGGTATATTATAATTTTTTGTTGAGCTTGAGAAACCAGCAAACTGTTTCCAAAGTGCCTACACTACTTTGCATTCATACCAGCAATGTTTTAGTGTTCCAATTTCTCCCATCCTCACTATCAGTTGTTATTTTCTGTCTTTTGATTATATTATTTCGGTCTTTATTTGCATTCCATAATGACTAATACTTGTGAACATTTTCATGTGCTTATTAGCCATTTTTACATCGTCTTTGGAAAAATGTCTATTCAATTCCTTTGCCCATTTTTTGAGTTATTTCCTCTTTTATTATTAAGTTGTAAGTGTTTATATATTCTAGATACCAATACTTTATCAGATATATGACTTGTAAATACTTTCTCCCACTGTGTGATATCTTTTGAAACATAAAAGTCTTTAATTGTGATGAATTCCTGTTTATAAATTTTTTTAATTACTTGCACATTTGATAAAACTATGAGAAATCACCAACTAACCCCAGATCCTAAAGATTTGCTCCTGTTTTCTTCTAAGAATTTCCTAGTATTAACTCTTACAATTTAGGTCTGTGATCCATTATTAGTTAATTTCCATGTATGATATAGGAAAGTTTTTATAAGAACTATGATTCATATTTTTGCATATGGATGTCTATTTGGACCATTTGTTGAGAAGACTATTATTTCCCTTTTAATTTTCCCAACACCTTGGTCAAAAATCAAATGAAATATATCTAAGGATTTGTTTCTAAATTTTCACTTTACTACCATCAGAGTATACAGCCTACAGTAGTTTCTTCACATACATGCAGATACACACTCTTCTGAATTGTGAGTTGAGGACCTTCTATATAGCTTTTATTTCTTCTACTAGACCAGCAGTCAGAAAATGTTTCCTTAAACGGTCGAATGAAAAGTACTTCAAACTTGTGGGCCATACAGTCTCTGTTTCAGCTACTCAACTGATGCTGTATCACAAAAGCATTCATTGACAATATGTAAATGAATGAGCATGGCTGATCCAATACTGTGCTATTAACTAAAATAGGAAGCGACCCATGACTCATATAGTGTGCTGACCCCTTTATTAGGCTCAGTCTTTTAAGAAACTGTATGTATTTAACAAATGTTTATTAAATAAATGAAAACGAATTGATATCCCGCACCATCCATGTTACCCTCTTTTAGAAGTTCTTTAGTTCATCTATGGCTGTCTTAAATTATGATGTTGACAGAATGCTTTGCTATGTCCAAAGTATAGTGGAATGATTGACCTCCTTGTCTTGGATAGCCATTACTTTTATTAATGCAAGCTTAGTTTTAATGCAGCATTAATGTAGTTTTGGCTTATACTGACTTTGTGATCACCTAGTCTCCCAGTTTTTTTCCTCATTAAGTTCTGTTGAATCATAATTCCCCCATATTTATACTGTTCTATTTATCCTTTCTATGTGTCATTATGTTGATTTCATCCCACACTGGTGTGGTCTTCAACAAGATAGCCTGATTTTATCTAGAACCAGAACTATGCTAGAAAGATTAGTTTGGGACCAAACCAGTCTTACAGATATACACTGTCCATACAATTCCAAATGTCATAGCAAATTTGCAATGGTGCTTTATATAAGTGTAACATCCCAGTCCTGCTTGGCCTGGCTGTATGCTTCCATTCTTCCACATAATATAGTAGAGTCAGGTTATGCTATTGTTTATCCATACTTTCTAACAAATATATACTTTGCAATAGAAGAAATTTTACTCAATTTAGAAAACAGCAAAACAAGAATTTTACCATCATATTTCTAAATCTAGTCTCCCACTAACTCTATATTTTTGGAATATTGGTATATCATCATCATCACCTGTAGCCTAAATGCAATAATGCCAACTGTTGTAAAGAATACTAAATTAGGCTCTTGAGATTTTTTGATTTGTAGGCAAAAATTTCTAAGTATAAGTAGTCCACCAAGGGCCTAAAAGGTCAAAACTCCCCGGGTGGTAAGTTAAATTTGTATGGATTAAAATAAACAACACTTATAAGTGTTCATATATGTATCTTTAGGTTTGATTTGAAATACTTGGAAAATAGCTTTTTGCAAAAGCAACCATAAAAGAATATTGAACCATGATTTAGGAGAGTGAGGAAGAGTCTGTTTTGATTTTTTGTGGAACAAAGACTTTCTATAGTTCGTAATTTACGATTCTAGGAATTAGCTGTCTTCAAGATGATAATACTTCTTTGGCAATACAAATCTGAATGCTGTCAACAAATTATATCATTTATTATTATTTTTATCATGCACTAAAAGATAAGAAATAAAAAACTACATTTTACATGATTATCATACTGTCCAGGCATGTACCATGTTAGCTCCACACTAAAATATATATGTTTTGCAGAACACAAAGTATACAGATGCTGGTAAAATTGCAATATTTCCAGAATCTCTTGTCTGGTCTTAGTACATCTCCACATCGGTAGGTGTTTCCAAGGGGTGGAGAGAAGTAGTCCATCTCCATATCAATAAGTGATTACAATGGGGGTGGAGAGCAAGCACACACCAGGACTGCAGAGGTTTCGTGGAGTCCTTTTGCAGCCGGATCATGAGAGACAAGGGCAAGCACAAGTAGGCAACTGCTTCTAGGCAGCAAATGTGTTTCTCCCACTTTATTTCTCCCTTTGATTTTGGCTTCTAAGGTTCTCTCAGAGTGGGAACATATTTTCTCCCCAGAGTTACATTTGGAGTAGTTGGCAGGGTCTCTGAACCTGAAATCTGTCTTCATGGGTGCAGTGCTGGGGCAGCTGCCGCTAGAGATGGTGTGGCTTCACCTGGGAACCCACATCCATGGGGCTTCTGCTTGGAGAGCACCTAGTGGGAAATTGGCCTAGGGTAAAGCACTTTCTAGACAGGTGGGCCCTTCCCCAGAATTGAGGAATGGTAGAGACACTGGAAGCTATGGAATTAGCCCTCAATGAGATAGAAAACAACTTAGAGGCCCTGAGAGGCCATATGGCAGCCGGGATTGTGGGATGTATGTTTCTTGAGATACTGGAAACAGTTAACGAGGAGAGACACACTTTGGCGTTGCTTTGAGGAGCTGAGCAATGACATACAGGATGCCCTTAAGAAAGAGGGACAGTTATTGAGAAGTGAGGTTTCACTCCTGAAATGTATGTTAGCAGTGAGGGAGGAGGCAGCAGAAAAATCTCTGTTGCAGTAGGCCATGGGAGATGGGGAGGAAGGAGATGTACCCTAAGCCCTGGAGATGATAGAGTAGATATCAGTAGAGGATGACAGGGTGGGAGGAGGGTGCAACTGTTGAGAAGGCCTCTGACTGAGGCACTACCCCTCCCTTATTAAAGTCCCTCCTGGTTTTAATTAAGAAAATAAAATAACAACTGCAGGTTCCTCAGGGAGAGGAGCAGCCCCCTCCCCAGGTTGTGGAGCACTCCATCCTCCACCCCTATACCCAGGATGAGCTGGGGGACATGAGCATCTGGTTTTGGCAGAAGCCAGCAGAACCTCTGCCTACATAGTTTTTGTGTCTTTAGGATATGAAGGTTGAAAACATTGTTATGTCAGATTCTGAAGTGGGTAGACTGACTTCCTTGACAACTGACCCTTCCTTCCTGCAGCCATTGCAAAGTGCCTGTCACGCCTCAGGGAATTGGGCACTTCTGGATTGGCTGACAGCAGCCATGAGGGCAGTTTGGCCTAATCATGGTGATGTACCATACTTAGCCCCTAGCTGGAAAGCATATGCAGAGCTCCAGCAGGTGTTAGGGGAATTGGGCATGAAAAATATCATCTATAATACAGAACCCAAGAGCCCTAATGAGGAGTTGTTCACCATAGGAATGAGAAATCTGATGTTCCATACAGCTTGCCATCTCTCTTTGGGTCCTTAATGACTATTCTTGCCCCCCACATAGGGCAACCAATAAATGAAACTGCTCATACTTTAGCAGATCTTGGGCAAGTTGAAACAATAAGAGTACAGAAGGAAGTACAGGCTATGACTGAAAGGAGAGGTGCAAAGTGCCCTGTGAATACCTTGAGGAACCACAAGTGGGTTGATTTGATAAAAGCTGGGGTAGTGAAAGAAAAACTTGAATGGCAGCCTGATAGGTTCTTGTTAGAACTGTGGCACCCATTAAAGCCAGAGCAGCAGTTCCAGCCATTAAGGTTCAGGGCACAGAAGCCAGAGGCAAAGCCCCAACTCCAGCCTGTGTGCCTGAAAGACACCCTGGGGGATGGTACTCCAGCTCCACTTGGGCCCTCACCCACACAGGATGATGATTGGGCATCATAGTTGTTAAGGGCCCCAACTTGGGGGGACATGGTGGAGACCAGAGGCCACATGTAGAATTAGCAATTCGTTGGTCCCCCATGAATGTACAATGTGTCCTGGCCCTGGTGGTCATGGGAGCTTAATGTTCACTGATTTATGGCAACTCTGATCATTTTCTGAGGACCCTTACTGTGGTAGATGGCTATGGGGATAGGGCAGTTAGATTGAGGAAAGCCCAAATCTCACTGGGAATGGGGCATTTACACCCAAATGAGTATACTGTGCACAATTCTCCCATCCCAGAATATATTTTGGGGGTAGATATCCTTCAGGGCCTATGGTTACAGACCACTGCAGGTGAGTTCAGACTGAGGGTACACGTGGTAAAGGCAGTTCTGAGGGGACATGCTCAGCACTCACCTGTCACCTGTAGCTCTGCCTGTACCTCAGTGGGTGATAAATACTAAGCACTATATATTGCCTGGGGGACACAAGGAGATTAGAAAAACTCTACAGGAGTTGGAGAAGGTGGGCATTATAAAGCCCACTCATAGTCCTTTTAATTCCCTGGTGTGGCCAGTGAAAAAGCCAGACAGTTCCTGTGTATGACCATGAATTACAGGGAATTAAATAAAATCACACCCGTTTTTCATGCTGCTGTCCCCTCTATGGCAGCACTTATGTACACACACAGTCATGAACTAGGAGCATATCATTATGTTGTGGACCTTGCTAATGCTTTCTTCTCTATTGACATAGCACCATAAAGTCAGGAACAGTTTCTTTCACATGGGAAGGCCAGAAGTGGACATTCACTGTCCTTCCACAGGGATACCTCCGCAGTCCCAGCATTTGTTATGGACTTGTAGCCCAGGACTTGGCCACATGGATAAAACCACAAATGGTGCATCTGTATCACTACATTGATGATATCATGCTCATGTCTGATTCTCTTGCAGATTTAGAAGGGGTAGTTCCTAGACTGCTGCAACATCTACAGGAGAAAGAATGGGCTGTGAACAGCACCAAGGTTGAGGGACTTGGTTTGTCTGTTAAGTTCTTGGGGGTTGTCTGGTTGGTTAAAACTAAAGGTATCGCAGAAGCAGTCATAGACAAGGTCCAGGCTTTCCCAACGCCTACCACTGAGGCAGTATTACAAGTGTTTTGGGGTCTTTTGGGCTTATGGAGAGTGTTTATCGTGCACTTGACACAAAATCTGAAGCCCTTTTACCGGTTGGTATGAAAGTGCATCGGGTGGGACTGGGATGAAACATGTGCAGCTGCTTTAACTGCTGCTAAGCAAGCATTCAAGGCCATACAGGCCCAGATGTAATGGACTTATCAAGGCCTGGTGAGCTAGATGTTCATGTAACCAAAGGTGGATTGGATAGGGCCTTTAACAGCAGCTTGAACTGATACGCCAACCTACTGGATTCTGGCCGCAACTATGGAAAGAAGCTAAGGTCTGGTACACCTTGATAGACAAGCAACTGGCTGCCATGTACCATGGCTTGCTGGCTATGGAGCCCATTAGTGGAACAGCCCTGACCAAGGCAATAACCACCTATCCCATCGTGGGATGAGTGTGAGACTGAACCCAGAGGCCATGGAGAGGCATGGCACAGATACTTACACTGGCCAAATGGGGAACATATTCACAGCAGCCTAGCACCCCTTCCACTAGTCCCTTAAGAGAACTCCTATGCTTATTGTGGTCAGTGACATATACCAGTGGAAAGCAGGAGAAACTTACTTTTGAGCCACTGGTAGCCAACAGTCCTTGTCAGGAGGGAAAAGCCACTATACGTGAAGATGCTTGGTATACAGGTGCCCCCAGTCATGGCAGCCCCTGAAGTGCAGAGCTGTGGCTTTCCATCCTAATACTGAGACAATGCGGATGGAGGACAGAGAGGGGAAGAGCAGACAATGAGCTGAGTTGCGGGCAGTATGGCTCATGATCACCCAGGATCCCTTCCCTATAGTTGTCTGCACTGATAGCTGGGCTCTCTCTCAGAGCCTGACCCTGTGGCTACTGACATGGTGCCATGCCAACTGCATGGTTGGTCACTGCCCCTTTGGGGGCAAGAGTTGTGGCAAGACCTATGGGCCTCTGGTCAGACTAAGACTGTTAGCATATGTTGTGTGACAGGCCATTTGGAGTTCACTTTTATCTCATGATCAAGTTGTATAACTCAGTAATTTTCTGAGATACCCAACTATTATATTTTTCCAGGCACAGTGTGTGAAAAAGAACAGTTTCTTTTGAGAAAAGTTAAAACAAGCACCTACCTTGATTTTGGAGACAAAGACAAAATGAATACTTTATAATGTTGGACTAAAAGAACCAACATCTGATTCCCTGAGAGGAATAAAATTAAGAATATTTATGATTTTACAAAAGAAGCAAAGATGTTAAGAGGAATAAAATATATAAACTGTCTGTGATTAGTCAGAGTTTAATTTGTATGCTTTTCATTTGGTGAATTATTCAGTCCCTTTGCTTCTCTCACTCTCTTTTTTTATCTTAATTCTTCCTTTTCACCACTTGTTATCACTCTGAGAAAAAAAATGTGGGCTAAAAATGAAGAAACAGAAGGAAACCCCCAAATCATAGCAATTTCCATTTTTTCTCTACCATTCAGAATAATTATTTCTAAAATAAAAAGTATTTAAAAACTAGCACAACAGGAACTGAAGTTACTATACAAGAAGAGCAAAAGGTTTTGGGCTGCTGTTTTAAATGAAGCAGTTGTCTTTTGCCTCAAATTAATTATATTCCAGTGTGCTAATATATAGGTATCTTTTCCTGTATTAAACCTATATATATCTATAAAGTAGATATAGCTGTATAATATCTGTATAAGTATAAAAAAGTAAATAACAGAAAACTGAGTAAACCAGATAATTCCAGAAAAGAGTAGGTACCCTACGAAGTCCCACCCGAGAGCCTCAGGTACTTACTAGATTCCTACCCCCAATTTCTTTCTCCCAGTGCCATAAGACTTACTAGAAGTTCTACTCTGTTTTTAAGCAGCTCTCCCTAACTTCTTAACTTCTAACCCTGCTTAGAATCAGAAAATTCCTTGGGGGGAAAACTATTGCCAAATATCGGGCCCACATCTCTTTGTGCCTTTCTTCTTTCCAGAATCTTTACCTCTTGATTTTTGGGTTCTTTGGCAACCCTAAACCCCGATTTATTATGTATAAATATTTATGGATTACATGTTATAGGCCCATTACTGGGCTGGGAACTAAGGGCAAACTGAGAGCAAAAACAGATCTTTGCTGTCATAGAATTTAAAATCTACTGGAGGACTGAGATATAATCAAGTAATTACAGAAGCACAAGTAAAACTGAAGTTAAGATAAGTGGAAGGAAGTACAAGGTATGACAATACAATGTATTAGGTGATTTTGACTTCACTGAGTAGGGCAGATGATACTTCTCTAATTAAAGGAGACCTTGAGGCATGTTCCTGGAAGAAGGAGCCCAGATGCAAAAGCCCTGTGCAGCACGACAAGACTGAGACGGGGAGAGACCAGTGTACCTGAATGGGGAGCTTTGGCCGTGATGACACGTGATAAGGCCAGATATGAGGCTGGAGGCCAATTCATGCAGTGCCTTTTAAGTCAAGCTCAGAAGCTTATCTTCATCCTCCGAGCAGTGGGAGGTCATTGAAAGGTTTTAAGCAAGTGAGTTACAATGAGAAATACTTAATGGAATTATTAGCTGGCTGCAGTGTGGCTAATGGCCTGTATTTCATTAAATATTATAATACTAATTTTACTGTTGAGGAATCTAAAATTCAAAGAGAGAACAGACATATTCATGACCACAGCGCTAATAAGTGATGGATTTGGGACTCAAGTTCACAATTGCATTTTTTGGCCTGGTAGTCCTCCCTTTAATCCAAGTTTCCTTATGTGAAAGGGAAAGAGCATACACAGAAAGAACTTAAAGGTAATTTAAAAACTTAAAGGTTGTTTGATAATGGTTGTCAGGTGACACCTGGAGAGGAGAGGTCAGTACAGACTTTTTTCTTTTTGCACTGCTTCAGTTCTGTCCCACAAATTTCAATGCATAGCATTGTCATCTTTCAGTCCTAAATATTTTTTAACATCCATTAGGAATCATTCTTTGACTCAGAGATAATTTAAAACTACGATTTTAAACTTCCAAACATGAAATGTTAACAATTCTTAAATTTTTTAACTAAATTGTGCTGGGCCAGATAATATAATTCATATGATACCAGTTCTTTGAAACATCTAAGACTTGCTTTATACACTAGTAGATTGGGAATTTTCACCACGGCGCCATATGTGCTTGAAGAGTGTGTGTATTGTTTTCAGATACGCTGGGTCCATTAGAACAAGCTCGTAAACTCTATTCAGATTTTCTGTACCCATTTGATTTTGGGTTGTCTAGGTGTCTTAGATGCCTGCCTAGGAATCTAAGAGAGAGATTAAAAATACCCTGCTTTTGTTTGTGAATTGTTGATTTCTTCTTGTAGTTGTGTCAGTTTGTCAAGCTATGTTTCTGGTACACGTGTTAAAACTGTTCTGCCTTCCCGGTCAATTGAACCCCTTCTCACTATGTGTGACATTACTTCTCTTTAGCTGCGTTTTTCATCTTAAAGTCTACTGTGTCTAATAGTACAGCCACACTGCTTCCTTTCGGTAACCATCTTTGTTTCTTAACTGGACTTCAGTCAACATAATTTTTTTATTAACACTCTTGAAACATAACTCACATAACAGAGATTCACCTGATTTTTGTTAATTTGCATTCATTTTGATTGCCTATATTTTCAAATTGGAAGAAAAAAGAAGAGCCAGTTTGGTGGAAAAATTGATGTAATGCCAGATGAAGAACAGTTGAAGGAACTAAGTATATCTATCCTGAAGAAGAGAATATGGAGATAGTGTGCGCATGTCAACTGTCTTCAAATATTGAGGAGTATGAATTTATTCCGTAGGGCTCCAGAGAACTAAAAAAGGCCAATGAGCAAAATACAAGGCAGTCCATTTCAGGTTTTTAGAAGAATTCTCTAGGGACAGGTGTTCGAAAACTGTCATGGTGGTTTCCTATTTTGGAAGTATATAAACAGAGATGGATAACCACATATTAATGATATTGGTGAAAACACAGCCTTTGAGCACAAATGTCTAAGAGTTCTTCCAACTCTTCAATTCTGTGATTCTTTGATATATAATTGCTCAAAATTTATTAAATGATAAAAGAACCCAAGTATAAAAATACAGTAAGATGTCTGTAATTCAAATGAACTTGCTTATAGTTCATACTATTTTTTTTATTTAAAACAACCCTCATATAACAATGACTATTATAAATGTCTAAGGCATAGTTATAAGCCATATTCTAATCAGTGTGACAAGTAAAAAATGCCAGGTTATATAATAATACATCAATCTTTTAAAAGCTTACTCTAGATATATTTATCATTAATTTAAAAATTTAAGACATGCTAGAAATTGCTGTATATGTAAAATAAATGGAGAATTATTATCAAGTTTTATGTCAAACTTGGTTCTTGGTATGAAATCAGTTTTCTTTGTTAGCATGAGGCATAATTAATGTGTTCAGCATCCAACTATCAAATGTTCCAAACAACTGCAGAGAACATTATCCTATTACAAAGGAAAAACAAAAACAAAACTATACATTTTGAAGTTTTTCAGGTGAAGAATGATACCTGCAACCCAGAAGATGAGTGTGTTTGCTCGCTGTGGCCTTCTTTACAGCCCTGGTGCCAGTAATGAATACACCTTTTTGCATCTGCCACCAGATGGCAGAAGTATGCATTATTTAAGAAAGTTCACAAAGTGCTTTAATATTTTTTACCCAATTAGATTAAATCAAAACAGACAATTTGAATATTTTTTAAGAGCTCTTATAACAAGTTTAGTAATGGTGAATATGGAGAATATTCACTAAAATAATATTTTGTAATTAAAGTCATTATACTATTTTTTAAACTATTCCCTTGGAACAGTATTTTTCTTTATTAAAAAAAGAAAATTCTCACAAGGGATTCCCACTGACATGTTTTAATGCATGCGAAAAATATTTTAAATATCCCTTTATGTGTTAATAATTGCTGTATTATCCTAAAGGTGGTCAGTGGGCACATAATGAGGGTAAATTTGAAAGCATTATGCACATATAAAATACAAACCAGAGTAGGAATGTATAATATAGTTATTAAATAAGACACAGATGACTTTAAAAAGAATTACAAATGTTATAAATAGGATTTAAACAATCTCATGTACATTAATATAAAATTACCTGACTGGCTTTAATAAGTTAAAAAATAATAAAATGCATTCATATAGACCCTAGACTTAAAAAAAAATTATAAGGGATATACATGCTTCTTTACTAAATAGTAAATGTTATGAATGACCAATAAATGTTTTTAAAGATCAAGGGTACATTAGCTGCTTTCCATATCAATTCTCTACTTCCTTTACCCCACTGACTCTTTAACCCTCTACATCTGACTTCTAACAAGGGAAATATTCATATCTAGTAAGTTTGTCTAGCTAGAGTCATTTGTATGGATAAACTCTTGCTTGCCAATCCAGCAGACTATTTTGACCTTAAACTCTCAGTAATATGTGACATAGTGACTGCATTCCTTCTTAAAACATAATCTTTCCTTGACTTCTATGGTGCCACACTGCTCCCTGGTCCTCTTTGCATTCCCTTTCAGTCTGTCTGTGGGGAAGAGTTTGGGTCCTCTCACCTACGTGTGGATGTCAGAGATCACAGGACCATTTGTTTTCTCCCTCAACATTTCCCTATGTGGTGTCATTCATCCTCTCCACTCCAGGTGATATCTATGTAATGAAGCCCCCCGAATGCCTATCTCAGACTACTTATCTCCATCAATCTCCAGACTTGTATACCCAACTGCCTCCTTGCACTAAGTGTCTTTTATTTTGGCACATTTTCTTTCTTGATAGCATTGACTTAACGAAGGGGCTAGGCTAGCTTTCCTGCATAATGTTCCACCTTCTGGTAAAAAAGTCAAAAGTGATAAAGTAAAAACCACATGACCTATATTCTTATCACATGCAAGAAAAATTAACCGTATAATAGAGAGACTAAATTATCACTTCTCCTGCAGAAGTAGGATGTTTATAAAGAGTTTTGAAAATTTATTTCTGCTTTGGGCAGTAATAGCTATACAACTGAAGTATGATTTAATTTACACACTACGTATCTCAGGGCTAAATATAAACTTGAGCCAGTGTGTATAAATTCATAAATGTGTTAATTCATAAATGTGTTTGAAGTGAGGATTTTTTGTTTTATACTAGTTGTTTTATATTGAAAGATCTGTCAACTTGAATATGACTATAATGTGTATTTTGTATTTATTGTTTCACCTGGTTTGGGGTGAAAGAGCCGTCCCCCTCTAAGGCTAGCTACTGGCTGTGACATGCCTTGGTACCAAATATTCTGCCCAAATGAAAGCAAACTGTAGCACAGACTCACTTTTAATTTGAATCAAGAAACATGGAAAGAATGAGACATTAGTGAGTGGGATCTCCAGTTGTAAATCATGGATTTCTGAAGAGGCCATGATTGAAGTCTTAATGAGGAAGAACAGTGATAAAATGAGCACCTACTATGTGCTAATTGCAACTCTGAGCTCTTGAAATACAGCAGTAAACAAGATAGACAAAGTCCCTTCAGTCATGGAATATACAACCTGATTGAGACGCAGAGACAGATAAATAAGTAAACAAATAGGTAAGATAATTTCAAGTGAGTATAAATGGTAAAGAGCTATAAAGTTAATAAAACAGATACTATTCTGGGGTGGGATGGATTGGGAGAGGTCCTGGAAAGCCATTTTGAGATGGTGACAAAGCTGAGATTTTGAATGATGAAAAGGTGTCAGTCTGACGGAAATTTCAGGGAAAGCATATTAGGCAGCATGACAAGCATGAGAAGGTCTAAGAGAAAGTTTCTGGAGAAGGGAAGGACAGTGTGACCACAGCACTGGGCGTGAGAGTATTCAGAAACATGCGAAGAGGCCAGATGATATGACGATAAGTTTAGATTTCAACAAAAGCCAAGAAAAATTTAAGAAGTTAACAAGATGTGACATATGACTATTCTGGCTGCCCTATAAACCGTGGGTACAAGCCAGAAGCTCGGACAGCTCAGTGAGGAACAACAGACTAATAGATTTTTTTTGAAGTGCCCAGATAGCCAGTAGGAGAGTTTAGGAGTAACTAGAGGTGAATGCAATGTCCAAGTAGTGTTGTTTGGCTTATATTTTTAGGATTGGGAAATATTATTCATATAGGTAGGCTTGAATAAAGGAGAATGAAGAGAAGGAGAGGTTAAAGAGAAGTGATCTGAGATGTCAAGAGTTAAATTAAAAGATAATTGGCTCTTGTCATGCCAGGTGGACACCATCAGAGCTGTCTCAAGTTATGCAAAAAATCATGAAAAATTTCATAGCATCAAGTGTTAGTAGTAGAACCTTTATTAGAGAAAGGAAAATTTTATATGGCTGGAATTAGCAAGATAGAGAGGTAAAGTGCCCCTAGTCTCATTATCCCACAAAGAGGCATACTAGGAATAGAGCATTTGCTGGACATGGCGTATATTTATTTTAATGGAAGAACCCCTCAATTCTGTGTGTCTCCCTCTTAACATAGCAAATGTGAGAAATGGCCTTGTTAGTTGGGGAATACGTTGGTTTTCTGTATCAGGCAATATGGATTTGATATGCCAGCCAATTCCTAGGGATTTGTTGGGAATGCCAGATGCTCTAGAGCTGGGGAAATAGAGGTCTAAGGGGTCTGAGGAATTCTTCCCTCCACCCTGGCTGAAAGAGGAAGCCATTGGTGTTATGGGAAGCTGGACTTGGATGTGCACATGAATTTTGAGCTGGGAGAAAGAAGAGCCCTTCTACACCCAACAAGACTTAGCAAGCTCATTGTCCATGCAGCCCAGAGTACGCAACTAAGGTTATTTCTGGATATTTCTGCTGACAGTGTAACAGTGTAGAGCAAGAGAAGAGGTATTCCATTCACTAGAGAAAAGATGTGATTATATAAAAGTTAGGATATTTGAGGTAGGCAGGGGACAGGGGAATGGGGATTCAAGCAACTGATATTCCAAATTTTCTCAGTGAAGTAGGCAGCAGAGTTTCTTGCTGGGAATAAGAGGAGTTGTATTGGGGAGCTAGAGGGGATATAGTGAATTTAAAATTATCAATAGAAAAAGTGAAAAAAATCGATAAATTATACTAAAGGGCCCAGAGGATGGGGCTCTTAACATTGTTTTATTTAGGGAGGGGATATGAACTTTAATGCTACTGGCATGCCTGTGTTTATGTGTGCATGTGCATTATTTCCAATAACATTTAATCCCTGTTTATGGAGCTCAGGTAAATGGCTGTAGAACTGATCCATATTTGGGATTTTTCTAAGTGTATGATAGAAGAATGGGATCCATGGTAATTGAAGAACTGGTGAGAAATTAGTTTGTATATTAAATCACACACTATGACATCCACATGAAGTGAGAAGAGGACAGGAGCCATCAAGGGTGCTCTAGGTCAAGAGAAAAGGATTCATCAAGAGGCCTGTATTCTATTTCTGGAGCTCCCTTCTAAGAGTGAGAACATGAGAGACTAGGATAGAGGCTTTTATCAGACTGTGGAGGGCTGGCATTTACATAGCTTTAGGTAGAGCCATTTAAAGTGATAGCTAGAATATAGTATTAGGATTTTGTTGTCCAGGTGGACTGAGAAAGCACTAGAATTAAGAATCTCCAGGAATTTTGAGTTTGAGTTTTGGATAGGTCATTTACCTGACTTCTGAAGCCTCCTAATCATTATATTGGGAATTCTGATGGAAAGAAAGAATGTGAAATCTTCCACATAACTTCCAGCAAATTAAAATAATTTATTGGGAATTCAGTTGATGGAAGTGACGAGGAAAAAGTAGAGTCCATATAACATTATGACACAAGCTCCAGAGGAGAAGGCGAGATATTATAAGATGAAATTTTGCCAGAGAATGTTGTCACCCACACATACATGCATATTGTATCCTAAGTGATACATATGTGAAGTCATGTGTTGCCCCCTCAAAGATGTAAGAATCTCAGTTCAGCCAGTAGGTGAGGAAAAAGTTTGAAGATACAGTAGTCACATTAGAAGAGCTTGAGAGAAGGAGGCCAGCACCGCAGGAAGAACAAGGGACAAAGCATAGCAAAAGAATGAGAGATTTAGAGAAATGCTTGCCTTTAGTTTGGTGGTAGAGGATTGCTGTGATGGGGGCATAAGCAATTATATTTTCCTTCAGATATTCTGATATTGATTTAAGATGTTTTGGTTGCAGAACTGGCTGAGGTTCAGGCAATATCTGGCCTAGTGTTAGAAATGTGGAGGTGATACTATTTCAAAATTGTGGCCAGAGCCTTTCTTTGCAAAGGGACTATTATGGTCTGGAGTAGTGACTAGAACCCTGGTGAAGCAGGGACTGCTGTGGAGATCATGGAGCAGCGCTGCTTCTGGGCCTGGTTGTATATAATGTGGAGAATAGGAGATAAGTAGAGATGAAGCTAGGTCCGTCTGAAAATCTTGTTTTCATACTGACTTTTGTTGTATATGAAAAATAAACAATAGTTAATGCATACACTTTTAAGAATAATTAAAACATACAATAATATTCATTTTTATACTTCTACTCATTTTTAAACAAAGACTTATCTTCTGGTTTAATAGTATAAATGGTAAGGCTTGTCACTCAGTATATCTCTTGGAAATGCAAAATCTCTCTCATTTACTAATGACTATAATTAAGGTACACATTTTCTAAAAGACCAGTAATTAGGTTCCATAATAAACATACCATAGTAATCGTTAGCTGTGATAGATAACCATGGCAAAATGAAAGTTTGCTTTCCTTTCTCTTTCCATCCAATTTACACTCTTATAAAACTCTTAAATTCTCTGCGTCTGTGAGTGTATATGTATGTGTGTTTTTTACATATAATGTGGTCATAGCAACAAGAGAGTGGTAGGTTTTCAGAACAGTGAGGAAGCCCAGTGGTCTCTTTTGATGTCAAGCTTGGAGTATTTTGTTTTTTTGCTTTTGTTTTGTTTTTCTTCTCCATTCCCTCTCATCTTTCTCTTATGCTCCTGCACGCTTCACTGCCACATAAGCAAGGGGATGAGATGAAAAGTGTGAAAAAGAATGAGGGCAGATATCCCAACTGTATGCTGAGAAGGAAATGCAGTCTCCCCAGCTATGAAATTTAACCAAGCACATGGTTAGGAACTGAGATGACTTTACACTGTTAATGTGTACATTTTCTTTACTGTCCTAACATAAAATTTACTGTGAATATTAATAAGACTACTTTTGATAGCTAAAACATGGTAGGGCATGGGGAAACTGCACTAAGGTGGCAGGAAAACACGCTGACTCAGCTGTGGGGCTACTGGAAGAAGCTGAGGCAAGCAGAGAGTATGGAAAGATATAAATACATCATGCTTGCAGAGTTAGGGGAAGTTCAGTAAGAGCTAGCAAGGAGGCATAACTGCAGGCGTCAGAAGCACAGTGAAGGGGAAATGGAGGAATTCAGAGTCTGAATGAGAAAAACTAGGATTCTTGACACTTATCAAGACAAGGCACAGAAGAAGAAAAGAAGGACCAAGTAACTACATGCTCATTTGGTAGCATTGAGACTCAGAAGTAGAGCAAATCTGTAAGACCAATGTTCTCCTGAATTGGCTGTGCAAATGAAACTGAAGCTTGGCCAAGGAGGATGTTTGTCTCTGGCCTGATTCAGACGTGAGCCTGCACTGGACGCTGAGACTGAGCCCTTGGTGATGGACAAAGACAAGGACAGAAAATCTAGTAGGTTGTTACAACCAGAACATCTTAAAAAGTAATTAGAATTGAGTTTGAGAGAAGTGTAATTCTTTCAGCTATTGGATGATAATTACCTGGTAGGAAAAGTGTGTTTGTTTAGAGGGAGGGTGGTTGTAGGATAGCACAGAGGATTGGTTCTGGAAAGAAGAGACTGCATTTTTATCTCAGAAAATACTGTGAGGTTTTTATCTTTCCTGATGTCTGTAATATTTGGTATCCATATGATATAATGCTGTTTAACCTAGTAGAGAACTTTGGTTCATTCATTCAATTACTCATTCACACAGCAGATATTTATGGTTTTAGCCCTTGAACTGTGTCACTAGGCAAACCCTATCATCTCTTTTGAAAACTGGGGTGAGTATTTAAAATCAAAGCATATTTTGTCTCTTTGTTTGACACATTGTTACTTATGTTTTCAACTTTTTTGAATTTCAAATAGCATGAAAGAAGGTCATGATATTTATCTGTTTAAAAAACAAGATTAGGATTTCTAAGACTGATAAACTATCTTCAATTTATAGTTTCAAATTTGGAAAGCAAAATAATTAAAATTAAAAAATCATAGATTTTAAATTGACTCCATTTCATGACTTAAAATTGCCTTTGAGGAGTTCTGCTTCATCTTAAAACTCGAAAGCCTTATGAGAATATCACTCCAATGCTGACAATGAGAAAAAACAATTGACAAACTACAAAATCATAACTTTTCTTGAGCCTATGCAAGAACTAAGGTCATATGAAACCAGGTGAAGTGAATTCCAAAGGGTGACAGAGCCTGTCAAAGACAGTCAGGGCACACAAATGATACCACCTTTAGCAAAGCAAGGGAGGAAATGGTGGAACCATAAAGTGGGTAAGAAATAAAGAACTAAAATGTTAATGAGTTCTTAAAGTTTAAGTGTGGGTTAGTGGAGCAGACTAGAGTTCCTGGGAGTACCAGACCTAAGGTGAATCAGCACCTACTTACTAAATCTTTTCTGTAGATCTCTACCACCTGCTCCCAAGAAAGATTTTGACAGACAAGAAGGAGAAAGGTCTCTTCAGTGGTACACAACCAAAAGTCTCCATCTGCTTCCCATGCTTAACTTTCACTGATGAAAAATCCATCTGCTGCTGGAGGAAGGGTAGGAAGCCCTTCTGTCCCCTGTTCATAGGCAAGGGTCAGCTGGAATGGGGAGAAAGGTAGGAGCTAAAGTTGTTTGCCACTGAGAGAGAATCAAGAAACATGTTCAGTTCCAGATTCTTGTACTGATAAAAAGCCTAAATCTGCTGTCCCTGGAGAAGTGTAGGAAACTTACTCCCATGACAACTCTTCCCCTCCCCTGAACAATACAAACCATAGTTTAATTCCCATCAAGAGGAAGGACAAAAATTCTGAGCTATCCAAACCCTGAAGCTCAGGTGAACAGATATGACTAAAATTGAGGTTGGACTTGAAAAGTCATGAACCTTGGTCGAAATAACATGCAACATACAACAGTCTATTAATGGGGGTGAGTCAAGACCACAGACAGAAACTCCCTTTGTGGTACAAATGCATAGGTACTTCTAATGGCTGAGGATGAAACAAAAATACTGTGAAAGCCCTTGGGTACTTCAGGCCCCACAATAAGTACAGGAAATAGTAGTCCCCTTAAGGGGTTCAAATCCCTGTGATATATTAAAGATAACTATAGCAACAGTGAAATCCAAACTCAGCTTAACTACTTAGTAGATTGATATTAATGACCTGATAGAACACTATGTCTGTCTCTGTGAGTAAATACTATATACCTCAATCTCTATGTGCAATATCCATCTTTGAATGAAAAGTTGCAAGACATATAAAAACAAAAAAACAACAGAAAAAATAGGAGCCAAGAAAAAAAAAAGACCCATTATCAAAAGATAAAACAGCAATAGAATCATAAGCAGACATGGCCCAGATGATAGGACTGTCAGACAGGGATTTTAAAATTGCTTTATTATGTTCAAGGAACATACTGGAAAATGTGGAAACTATGCATGACTTGATGGGGAATTTCAGTAGAGAGATAGAAACTATTTAAGAAAAGAGTCAGTTGCAAACTCCAGATATAAAAAACATGCTATCAGAGTCAAGGTGCTCTTTCTATGGACTTATCAGCAGACTGAACACAGAAAAAGAAAGCATCAGTGAACTTGAATATATGTCATAAGAATATGTAAATTGAATCAAAGTGAAAAAAGGGATAGGAAAAAAAATGTCCAAAATCCAGGAGAATTTCAGGCACCCTAACATATGTTACTGGAGTTCCAGAAGGAGATGATAGAAAAAGGCCGAAGGAATATGAAATGCAACCAATGGAAAGAGCCACATTACATAGAATGAGAGTGGACATCACAAAATGAGAACCCCAGAAGACAATGGAAAGACATTTTTAAAATGTTGAAATTAAAAGAAAAATTTGCCAATGTAGAATTCATTCCTTAGCAAAAATAACTTTTAAAAATGAAGATGAAATAAAGACTTTTCAGAAAAATAACCAAAGAATTTGATTCTACCAGACCCACACTACAAGAAATGTTAAATAAATTTATTTAGGAAGAAGTAATGTGGAAATCTGTACACAAAGGAATCAAGAGTATCAGATATGGCAAATATGTGGGGAAATATAAATAGCATTTTTCTCATTTTTAATATATTTAAAAGATTGTTTCTGTTTAAAGCAAAAATAACAAAACTTTGTTTGGAATTTACAATAAATATAGAATAAAATGCTTGCAAAATTAGCAAAAACGATGGAACCAAAGGCATGGATCTATAGTTGTTAGGTTTTTACAGCAAACATGAAGTCATATCACAACATATAATGTGATTGTTAGAGATTTATACTCTAGTCACTGCAGCAACAGCAAAGATAAGTTGGTATAGTTAAGACAGTAGTGAAGAAGAAATGGAATAACAAAAAAATTGATCTACTAATAGAAGTGTTAGTTAAGGCCATACTGGTAAGCATATTGAAATATATGAATGTATCAGATAAACACATTTTACACCTTAAACATATACAATGTTATATATGTCAATTATATATCAATAAAATTAAAAAAATTGAGAAGGATGGAAAAGAGGAATAAAGCATCAAAGAGTGAATAAGACAAAAAAAAATAGTAAGATTGTAACTCCAGGGGGAAGGTGGGGAATATATTTCCCAACTCGGGGCAAAATACCTTTGAAACCAAAATCAGTCAAAGGAGAAATAAAGTGGGAGAAACCTATTTATTGCTTATAAGCATTCGTCCACTTCTACTCACCCATGTCTCTCAGGACCTACCTGCCAAAAGGATCCCCCTTGTAATTATCTATTGTTATGGAGATTGACTACATCTCTCCACCCCTTGTTAACACCTATTAATATGGAGATGCACTAAGGCCAGGTGAGAGATTCTGGAAATATTGCAATTTTACCCACAAAGATGATAGATTTAAACCAAATTTTATCAATAAGTGCATTCAATTTAATTTATCTAAAACCTCAATTAAAAGAGAGGATTATCAGATGATTTTTTTAAGACCCAGCCATTCATTTTTTAATCTATAAGACAACCACTTTAAAATATAAAGATGTAGATATGTTGGAAGTTAAAAGAACAAAAAAAAATATATGCCATGTTAACACTACTTAAAAGAACCAAAATGGCTTCTCTGGAATAACAGTTCTCCAGAGAAACATAATCAATAATATTTTGTGTGTGTGTGGATGTGAGTGTGAGTGTGAGTGTGGGTATGTGCAAGTCTGTCTTTATGTGTTTTGTTCTTGAATTGCCTGACATAACTTTGGGGACAGTGAACTCCAAAAGTTGCAGAGTATGCTGCCAGGCTGGAAATTCTGAAGAGTTGATATTGTTGTCTTGGGTCCAAGATGTAACTGAAAATGCCAGCAGGGTTTCCATGTTGCAGCCCTGAGACAGAATTGTTTCTTCTTTGGGAAACTTAGAGCTTTTGACTAGTTTGAAGAAACCCATCTACATTATGAAAGATAATTAGCTTTAATCAATGTCTTCTGATTTAAATGTTAATCACGTCTAAAAAATAGCTTCATAGCAATATCTGGACTGGTGTTTGAGCATTCATCTGGGTACCATAGCCTAGCCAAGCTGACATACAAAATTAGCCACCACAATTAGTATTGGAAAAGTATACTTCAGAGAAAGAATGATTAGCAGTGATAAAGGGGACATTGTATGAAGATGAAAAGGAATAATAAAAAAAATCAATCTAATATTATGGGGTGCTGTACATCCAGGAATACAATGGCTAGATCATAGGACATATTCAATTTTCCACAAAACACAGGTTTTTCTAAAATTGAATTTATTTTTCTAAGCATTGAAGTGTTAAATTATCATTATTAACAATTTATAAATTATTACAAGTGATTAATACTACTGCCTATCTGTTTGGCATCAGAGGAGACACTTATGCCATCATTCAGAACATATTATTTTAAGTCTTTTTGTAATGGAAAAATAGCCTTCACACAAATCTCTCAGTAAGACAGTTTTTTAAGTCTCCCATGGCCCTTTACTTTGACAATGGATTATAACAGTGATATGTTCACAAAATAAAAATCTGCATATTTTTATATTTCATCTCTGTAGGAAATGTTATCTCTGACCTTACAGTGAATGTAGTTATCAGCTTTTCACTTGCAAAGTCCAATATTACTGTAATAAATTTTCTAGAAATGTGATGAGAAACTTACTTCAATGCAAAGAGTAAGTAGTGAAGCAATGACTGGCTTCCTATAGAGAAATATGCCTAGGTTTTTGGTAAAGGATTTCCTCACAAAACCTGATATTTGAAAACTTAGAAACTTAAACAAACAAAAAGAAAGAGAAAATGATTATTTTTGTGTATTTAATAGGTGTAAATACATTATAATTAGTTATATTGTTTTTTGAAAATAATTTACAAAATGATTTCTAATACTTTCAATCTATTACTCAATAATTCAACCTAATACCTTACCCATACTCAATACATATACCAATATATTATAATACATATATATTACAAATTGATTTCTACAGTTAAAGTTTCTTCTTACAGAAAAAAAATTAAACAGGAAAGATATAAGGAACAGAATATATAGTAAACATGTTAGCCATACACATACAATGATATCAACATACATACAACCATTTATGAAAAAATAAATGTATATTTTCATCCTTTTGTGTATTTATGCTTTTAAAACAATGTAGGTTATGTTTTATATTTTACTAAATTTAAAAAAATGTGAATTTCTTTATAAAATTAAACTCCAGTATGTGTAGAGACATTGAATAACATTGTTTTTTTTACTCCCAAGGTCCTTTACTAAAGCAGTAGTATGGTATCTGAATGTCCAATTGTAATCAGGTAGTTTTGCATTTACTTCTGTTTTCTAGAAAAGGCTATTCAGTATAAAACATGGAAAATAAATAAAAACATGAAAGTTTGAAAGACCTTCCTGATAAAACGGTTTTGACTCTAAGCCCCAGTGTGGAACTAATGGCTAGCCAGATTGTGTATCTATTTGTTCAGTTGTTTGTTTAATATCTATTCTCTTTCTCAGAATGTGAATGGGGAATATTTCTTATTCACCTCTATATCCTCAGTTACTAACACTGATGTTCAATTAATATTTTTAGAAGAATAGATGAATGAGTGAATGAGTGTGTTTTTTAAAGACTAATTTTAAAGATATGAATGATCTATTTATGTTCCTACTTCTTTGTTGATTTTCAGTAATATATTTTTTGTAGGAAACTTTTTTTATTTCACCAGAGTTTACAAATGCCTGTGGGTGATAGGCCCCAAAGATCTACATTAGTACCTGAATGATTTTTTAGAAGCTTTCATAAGAACGGATACATGAAAAATCCTCATTTCAATTTCCAAAGTCACTAGAAAAAAATGTGTAGTTTTTGTTTAGTGAGTATAAAGTATGAGAAATTTTCTGAGAATATTATATTATTTAGATTATTATAGCTCTATATTTATTTTTTATCCTTAATTTGTTAATGACTGAGAGAAGTATAAGGACTCCTAAAGAATTTTTAGATTTGCTATATATATTTTGATGCTATCCCAATAGATGTATATAGGTTTATGACATTACATAATCATCATGGACTGTATCTTTATCAATATTAAATGACCCATTTTACCAATTCTGTCTCCTTAATGTAATTGCTAATTGAGTAAATTAGAACTATCAACCTTACTTTATTTTGTTTACTTTTCATATGTATAATACTCTTGTTTATTTTTTTCATATGTAAATAATTACTAAATGTTTCCTATGATTGACTACTATGCAAGGATCTGGATATAGAGCAGTAAACATATACAATTCATTCCTTCCTGAATTCTGATAAATATTTACACATCTTTTTTCTTAACATTTTTGGGTTGTTTCTTATAAACATAATACAAATGAATTTTGTTTTTTTATCGAGTCTGTAAATTCTTAAATTTTAGTAAGCTGTTTTTGTCCTTTAAGTTGATTCTTCTATCACATTGTTTTCTGTTTTTATGCATTCATGCAATGTATTGACTTTATTT
Source organism: Phataginus tricuspis (assembly GCA_029783875.1). Taxonomy (NCBI): domain Eukaryota; kingdom Metazoa; phylum Chordata; class Mammalia; order Pholidota; family Manidae; genus Phataginus; species Phataginus tricuspis. The sequence continues at coordinate 5,018,785 of JAQQAC010019064.1, forward strand.
TCTAACTTATGCCTTATGAAGTGTGTTTTTGCTTTTTTTTCTTCTCCAGTAAATTGGGAGGCTTATAGCTTCTTTGTAATTCTACTGGGGGTTACTGTTCCATTTTTAAAACATTCTTTAACCTATATTTTTTCATCAAATAAAAATAATACCATTTTAAAATTTCATGTCTTCATTATAAAAAGGTATTAGATTGTTATCAAATGCTCTTTTATTGGTAAATTATTTCTGTTGTAAAATGTACATACTCATTTTCCAAAATTATGATTTAATGTTTGTGTTCCATTTTAGATCCACATTTACAACAGTTATTTGACTTTACCTTGAATTTGACTTTATTCATTATTCATGTAACCTCAAACGTTCAGTTCTAGGGCCATCCGATTCAGCCAATGTACCAAAAGACAGAATGTCGAGTAGGGAACGTGCTTTATTCAACAAGTCAGAAGGTTGGAAATTGGGAGGACTATTGTATTAAAGACCAGTCTTAATACAGAGTTGATTACAATCTCCTTTTATGCTAGGAAAAGGGGGAGCAAAAGGAAATGACATAACTGCAGACATCCAGCTGCCAGCCAGGGTCCAAGGATATCATTGGTCAATTGACTCCCACCACATAGGTTAGTCATGATGTTCTTATCTCTTCAGGGGAGATAAGCCTCCGGCAAGGGGCTCTTTGCAGAAATCTCAAGCTGTAAGCAAAATTTATTTTGATGATTAACAAGCCTACCTGTAAGGCTACAGGGGAGAAGAAGCTCTTTTCCTGTTTTTTGTTTTTCTCTTTTGGCCCAAAGTTTAAAGCGGCAAAGGAGGCAACACAGTATGGAGGCAGAGATGCCAATTTTATTTTGCTGTCACACACTCTGTAATCTGTTTTACTTCTTTCAAAGGCTTCCCTGTATTGAAATTCGCCAAACCTGCATTCTTAATTTTGATTCATATTTTGTTGACTGCTAAATTTTTTTAAGTATTTCTTTTTCATGACACTTATTTAAAGTACCATATTTTCTGAAATGTTGTCTAGCTTAGACTGTCTTTTTCTGATGCTTACCTGTGAATGATAAGGATAAGGGTCTGATTTATACTTCTTTCCTCTCAAAATTCTTTAGCTCTTACCTCATTTTCTTCTACTTTATTGATGAAAAATGAAGCATAATTTCTCATCTTTTATTGCAGCTAATATTTTTCCCTATCAAAATGCTTTTAGATTTTTGGTTTAGTTTAGCTTTATTTTGTTTAAAAATATTTTCAGAGTATTCCATTGTTACATTTGTGTTGAATTAGATAATTCTACACAACTGTTAGCCAACATTCATAGTTCTTCATAGTTGCCTTTGTTGCGGTAGTTTTATTTGCTTGCTTGTTTTCCGCTCAGGAAATTTTCTTCATTTGTGTCTTTGCTTTTCATTTCATTTCAGTTAAGCCTAATTACCCCTGCTCCCCCACTTCTTTGCACTTCCTATGCATTTTAGGAAAGCATATGCATGCCACATGCCAAATCATTGATTTGGTGTTATTAATACTAGCTAACATTTATTGCTTTAAAATTTTGTATGCATTAATTGATTTAATCCTCCTAATAATTCTATACTGAAGATGTTATTATTTCTGTTTATAGATGAAGCAGAGACATAAAAATGTTTTGTAATTTGCCCAATAATCACATAACTAGTAAGAGGTAAAACAATCTTGTTCCAAATCCCATGCTCTTGACCACAGATCTGTATTGCCTCTGAAGTGCAAATTTTCCTTTTACCTATCTATAATACAATTTTAATTCTGTGAAAGTTGTATGTATGTTTTATGTAATCGTTTTTATTTATGTCCTCTCTGAATTTGTTTTAAATTATTATACTGCCTTTTCTTTTTCTCTTTCCCTATTGTGATGTATTCTCTCTTCATGTCATTTTAATTCTTCTTGGAAACCACATCTTTAATATCTTCAGGAATCTTAAACATTACTTTAAATCCTTAATATATTCTGCCCTCACTGTCCCCTCAAGGATGACCTTCCTTATGTCAAATTCTCTTGTTTCTTTTATGTTGTAGTATTTCTCAGAGGTTTTCAGCTATTGTCGCTCTTATTGCATCTGGTGTTTTCTCTTTATTCGCTTTCTAATGGGTTACCCTATGATAACATTAGCTGTTAAGTTATCCGAGACCAACAGCATCTAAAAGCGTGGGTGGATACAATGAATTAATAGTAATCATTTTATCTCTAAGAGCAAATTCAAACTGAACAGGGTATTTTCAGTATTTCCTTTCCTTTTTCCATGTCTGAGAGAAAAAAAAGTTGTAAAACTATTGGGTATTATAATTACTCCTTATATTTTCTTCTCTTTAAAGGCACACCCAGGGAATATATTAGCCAAAGAGAAAAGTAAATTTTTTCCAAAATTTTCTTAACTAAATATGTGAAAAATATACTTTACTGGAAATTCTTCATCTAAATTAGAAAAATATTGCTAAGTTTAAATTAATATATTTTTATCTAGCTCAACAATTATAACAGAAAATAAAAGATATTACTGTTATTATTTTGCATTGACAGTAGGTGTTACCTTGCTTCAGAATTCTATCTTATTAATCATTCATGATCGCAAACAGCTATCCAAGTGCTCTTTTTAAAATTTCTCCATGCCTTCTAGCAACTCTGGTTTTATTATGGTATCTTTATCCAAATCTTAATATTTTTATTTCCCCAACAGTGCCTTCCCTTTATGAAATGAATAAGTTGATATTAACCCACCCCAAAATATCTATCTATTTTTTCTGGGGCAGCCTTTGGGATCTCCCCAATACTTTTGAATTCATCAGGGACACCTCATTTAATTCTCCTTGATCTTGTTGCCATCATCAATTCTTTTCTTTATCATTCTGCAAATTTTTAATGGATTACCTCCTTTGTGAATACCATATCACAGGAAGGAACCATGAAATGTATTTACATACCTATACATGTTCCTAGCTACCTGAGGGACCACCATACTAGATGATAGTTGTGTTGTGCTAGGAAACTAAACTAGAGAAAATTTGAATCTTCTTACTATTTAGTTCTTAGATGAAATATACAATGAGTTCTTTTTTAATGACCTAATGCATATTAAAATAAATACCATTTATAGCCTGACAGCTTCTCTGTTCTTCCTGAATCAAAATCACAAATGAATCCCAATTATGCAAAATTGTATCTGTTCTAGGCAAGGGTCACTTTTAAACATGCAAAAGTCACTTCTACCTCTCAAAATATTTCATAGATTTTTAAAATGTACTTTTCCTTACAGCAACAGTGTAATATAGCTAGTTTGTAGCAAAGGACATTGGATTATTAACCTGGCAATGTTTAAATCACCAGCATTACAATCTTTACTTTTGCCAAAGGTGACTAAGAATACTGTGGTAGGTAGAATAATGTTCCCCCAAAGATGTTCATGTCCTATTCCCCAGACACTGGGAATATGCTACTTTTATGGCAAAAAGGATTTTGCAGATGTGATTTAAGTTAAGGATCTTGAGATGGGGAGATTATTCTGAATTATCTGGGTGAGCCCAGTGTAATCACAAGGATTCATATAAGAAAAAAAGGACAGGAGAATCAGAAGAGATGTGATGGTGGAAGGGTCAGATCAGAGAGGAATTTAAAGATGATACTCTGCTGGCTTTGAAGATGGAGGAAGGGCTTGGAGCCAAGGTAACCTCTAAAAGCTGGAAAAGGCAATGAAATAGAATTTCTCTTGGAGCCTCTAGAAGGAACCAGCCCTGCCATCAGTTTGATTTTAGCCCAGTGAAACCCATTTCAAATTTCTGACCTCCAGAACTGCAAGATAATAAATTTGTGTTGTTTTAAGCCAATGAGTTTGTGGCAGTTTGTTACAACAGCAACTGGAAATAACAAATATTTGCAGCCCTTGAACAGTTTATGTAGACTCAGGTCCCACCAGTGACTGGCTTTGAGCAGTTTGTGCCTTTCTGATAAGAGCTCTGTCTAAGGGCTCTGAAGCAAAAGAAGCTTTCTGCAGAGGGACAACTACCCGTGCCCAGAAGGCTTAATGGGCTGCTGGTGGTTTGAGAATGTATGGCAACCTTGGGAACAGCATCATCCATCCTCCTTACTTGATGGTGTTGTTTAATTGTATGTATGGAGATGGTAGAAATGTGGATACTGAACATCCCACCATTATAAGCTTGAAAGTTAGCAATTTTTAAGAATATAACAGGGACACAAGTGATGTATCCTGTTGATAAGTACATGGTCTGCATTTCAGGGTTGATTATTCTATGATACAATCCTATACTGGAAAATTACCCGCTTTCCCATGAGCTACCACTTAAAACATCTTTTTTGAAAGGAAATCTGTGATTTCCTGCTAATAGCTATAGAAAGAAGTGAGGAAAGGGAAATGGAGGGGCAGGCTCTTCCTGTAATGAAAAGGAAGAGAGAAACATAGTAAAGGTAGGGAAAGAACATTTAAATTCGTGGTGTCTCTAAAGAGAAAGCCATATGCTCAGCAAGCCTTCCATATCCCAGTTTTGTAATTACTCTTAAGGTTCCTGAGGGCTTCTAAACTAGGCCACTTATACAAGAAGGCCTATTTTTTTGTTGTCTCAAATTTGGATAATATTTTCCAATTTAATGTCCATTTCAATTTCCACTTGGAAATTAGGAATGCACATTAAAATGTTGATAGGCAATTAAGTAGAGGAGGAATTTATATTTTTAATCGTCTAACTTTAATAATAACTATATTTAGGACAGGTCTCCACTACCCAGTGAAGAAAAGAATTAGGCAATTATCTTGACAATTGTGACAAAACTATCCAGAGGATAGTATCCTGTTTAGTTGGCTCGATACTAGGTAAGATGGTGAAATTGTCAAGGAATTGTGCTTGTTAAGGAAGCTTTGAGTTACTGAAAGTGAAATAAAAACTGTTTTATTCCAGTGTGTGACAAACTCTTGCACTAGTTTCCCTTTTGATAGTAAAGCATTAAAAGATGGTTGAAAAATAAAACAGTGATTACTTGACTTTGGAAAAATCATCTAGAATTTTAGAACATTTGATCAGTGTTCATAAATTTGGGAAGATAAAAGAATCCATTTAAGACAGAATAAGGGAAATTTCATTAAGTGTCTACAGTAAGCACCCTGGAGGTTCCAGTGTGGAAGAGGACAACCAGTCAGAGGAAACAAAGTTTTCTTGGAAGAGGTAATCATTGCCATAAGATTTCTAAGTCTCAAATAGGGCTGGGATTACTGAGTGGGAAGAAGAGTAGTATGTGTCTTACGGAGGAACAAGCTGTCACTAGGCAGCCCTCATGACGGCAGAAGCAAAACAATAAGGTTGAGAAGTACATTGTGTGTGTTACTGTGCTTTTTGTGGATCAGAGTGTGGTGTAGTTCAGTGGGAGAATACTGAGAACTAAGACCAGAACTATAATAATAATAATTACAAACAAATAAAGATGTGCTAAGGCCTAAGCACTTAGTAGGTCCGGAAATGTTTCTCAATCTGAAAACATAGCTTTTGCTAATATCAAACTGGCTTTATGTGGTTCTGGTGAGCTTCATTTACTGGCAACTAATTTACCGATATGGAACATTTCTGTTAATGCCTGCAGTGGAAAAGAAAATTTTGCTATTTTTGTGCTTTTTTTTTTTAACTGATTGTCCCTAGAAACACCAAAAATTTTTTATGTCACACGTCATTCTTTAAAAACATAGTCATGAGCATGACAATTGAGAAGAAAAGCAATTTACAGAAGACACACTTACATTGGCAAGATTGTTTCTTTGCTGGGAGGGAAGCTGATTGGGCACAAGAACATTTTGCTGTTACACAGGTTGGTCCTAGGAAAATAAGGATTCATATTAATTTTAGGTCCTTTGCCTAGTTTATTGCTTGCTATTTGCCTGATGGCTATTAGTGTCTTTATTATTTTTTTCCAGAATAAATTTCCTAATAAAATAAGTGAAATAATCACTTTAATGGAAAGAGACTTAAAATTTGAAAATCACTTTAACTGTAACAATAATTTGCAGTGGACTTAACATTACTCTTTTCATGCATGGAATTTTGATGTATTTTTAAGGTTTCATTACTTTTCAGGTTTAAAATAGAGCTTTATTGTTAAGTTAATGAGATATAATACAGATGATTTGGTAATTGAGGACTTAATTTTTTAAGTACAGGGAATATTCTTTCTGGTGGACTGTAATTATAGCTACTTTCATTGTGTCGAATTATGCATTCATTATTAGGCCTTCAAACCCCCTAATAAATTATGTACATTACTGTTTTGGGGCTTCTGTTCAGTGGCACAAATATTTATATAGCCAAAATCTAAGTTATGTTATAAGAAAAAAAAAATTCTGTGAATCTCTATATTTTTCAGGATCTACTTTCTCTTAATGAGAAGCAGCAGAAGATATATCTTAGTGGAAAAGTGAGATGGAATATCATTACTAAATAGTTTTTATATTCATAATTAAACATTCATGTTCAAGTTTATAGTCTTGTAAATAGGTCTACATCATATAATCTTTACTTAATTAAGGCAAATAAAATATGGAGCATCATAACACTCAATATCATAAACATGAGTTAAAAATTGTGAGTTTTGAATCATTTTGTTCTAAAGATTATAATTTTATTTCTTCCCTGAATTCACAAAGCTTTAGAATTGTATGAAATGCAATTCTTTCACATGGAGAAACATCTATTTAATTAGTAATACAAGAAAGGGACTAAGAACTTAATCTAAATAGCATATATTATTATGGTAAGTATTTTGTGCACTTTTATTTTTGTATATTTTGGAAGTAGATTTATTTTCTTCACAGTATCCTAGAGCAACTATATGGTGTTTATTTATATTTTGTTTTTTGTTTTGTTTTGTTTCTGTTTTCATGATTCATTTAATAGTAAGAAATAAGATGTCTGTATTTTTTACCAAAACAATTACGTATACAATTTGTACACAAGCATTCAATTGCATCACATCTATCTTTCTACTTAGAGAAGTTTACTAAGGAAGTGAATTGTTAAAAAATAGGAAATGAATATATAGTTTAATGCCTTGCTTCTGAAATACCATTTTCTTGCCCTCTATTAAAACCAGTAATTCTCATGATTAGCTATTTCAACAGCAGGGAAAGTGTATATTATTGTTGTCAGAAAAGAGATAGAAAACCAACAATTCTGTGTCACATGCAGGCAGCAAAGTACCGAGCAATCATTGTGGATCTTTTACAGCCTTTGCTTGTGTGGGTAAAATTGTAACTTTTCCAGAATATCTCGCCTGGCTTTAGTACATCTGCATATCATTAGGCGTTCAGAGATGGAGAGAAGTATGGCTTTAGTGCATTTGCATCATTCCTCAGGGGTGGAGAGAAGTTCATCTCCATATCAATGGGTAATTACCTGGGCAAGGAGGGCTTATTTGTACCTGAGAGGTGAGGGGAGGGCCGGTTCTGCTGCTGCTGGAGCAGGAGAGAGACATGGGCTGGACTGAAGTTTGGTAAGCAATAAGTGGGTTTTAAACTTTATTTCTCCCTTTGACTCATTTCAGTTTTTAGAGGTATTTTTCCCCGGGATTTCCTTTCCCCAGAATTACAGCCTGTAACCTAACTTAGAAGGAAATCTATAGGAATAGTTCTTTGGGTGGGTTGATATGAAGCAACAATTCATCAATCACTTCTTTCCATTAGAACCTACATTTCCAATGAGCATTAAAAGACTGAAAAAAAGCAGATAAACATCTGACTTTTTCCTCTTCCCACATTAAACACTGTATATAAATTTGAAGGATTCGGATATCAAAGAAATAGAAAAGATGTTTAAAAATCAATTATTATGTGGTTTAAAACTAGAAAAAAATTGCTGAAAACTTTGAAACTATTCGTAAGCGTGAAAAGAATGAAAAAATAATAATAACCAACACTTAACTGAATACCTAATATATGATAGATGTTTTCCTGTTTTCTATGTAATTGAATTTAAATTTTATTTAATTTCCCAATATTCCAGTTCTACAAATGAAGAAGCAAATGTATTAACAGATAATCCAGGTGATTTGTTCAAAATATGGAGAACATTATTTTAGAAGTCTTAAGAAAAAAGCCTTGTTTCTTATATATCCCAATGAAAACATTTTTACAAGTAATATCTAGGGAAAACCTGACATTTTGAGTTAAACATTTCATATTGTTTTATGAAGCCAGTCATGGAGAACCACACAATCCATGATTACTAATACACGTACTTGGCCCACATCAGAACCATCTCCAGTCTACAAAAACAACAGCAAACAGGAAAGCACAAGGCATATGAGGCGCTCCCTAAAACCAGTAGGATCAGATTCAGCATGCCTCAAGATATAAACACCATAGTATTTTAGTCTCCCAAATGCTAGTGCTTCTCTTTTTAAAGATTTGGAATTCAGAGAGCTAATAAATACATATTCTTTTTCCTTTATCAAGTCAAGAACTCATTGAGAATTAAATGCAGGACTCTGAAAGATGTAGGTAAAATGTTAACTTTTATTTATAAAAGTTAGATTGCAGGGTATTTTGATATGTGGTCACAATGAGCTTTGCACTACTCCACTCTTGCAAATAGACTAACCTATTAGGGCACAGATAATGCTAAGTGTAGCTGGCCTACCATCAGTCCCACAGGGGCCTGTGCTTGCAAGGTGCCACACAGGAGGGCTGAAAAAGTGAGCTCACTGCAGGCAGGCTGCTCCAGAGAAGAGACAGAAGCTAGAAGGAGCCGAGCACTGTAAAGTGAGCTCTTTACTCTGAAGTTGCCGTATGGTCAGACAGTTAAGCTTTTCCTGCTTCCTCAGGAGGAATGAATGATGGTATGGAGAGAGGCCAGGAATGTAACTGTTAAAGGAAATTCCTCATTAAAAACACAAGGCCTGGTGAGAGCTTCCCTTTAATTATCTCTATTATTATAATAATAATTATAATACATTTGAAGATATTAATAATTTTAATTATTTAGAGCCATTTGTAAAAGTTATAGATTGCTTATAGTTCAGAGCAGCAGATTTGGGTGGCAGTAATGTTAGTGATAAAAAAGCTAAAACCTAAAGGTCAAGGAGTTAGTTGCCTTCTAGTTGCTGTCCTCATATCTCCAGACTGTCAGAGAACAGAGGGTTAGAACAGGGAACACTCATTTTGTATAGAGATTTTCTATTTCTCTTGACATTTCCAGCAACTCAGTAGCATGACCAAATGAAACCTGAAATCATGGATGGGAAAAGTTAGGTGGGAGGAGTAACCAGTGCAAGAGTTCTGTCTCAGCCTGCTTAACATTCAAAGATCAGATGGGAAAGATGAGGGGAAAGAACAAAAATTACAGGGCAATCATGGTAAATGATATAGAGGGACTGTAACTGATAGAAATAAAAACAGTGGTTTCAGTTATCTCTGATTTCTAGCAAGACTGCAGGGACTTACAGCAAGATGATTTGGAATTTCTAACAGGTGAAAGATTATTAGGTCAAAGAAAATTAATTCACATGAAATTTGAAAAATACATCATTTTATAAATCAACACTATTTGGATTTTATATAACATTCAGCAGTTTTCAGAATACTAAATTGAGTGTCTCAGATCACAAATCCAATAAGAGAAAGGATATTTTATATTCTTGTTTTGTATGTCCAAATGGGAAGTCCCTTTTGGCTCCAGTGTCCAAAGATTATGAAATTAAATCCTATGATTCGTGCAATTGCTTAAACACTTTCTCTTGTTCATATTGCCATAAAAAAATGCATATGATATTAAACGGAAAAAAGTTTTTAAATTGTTAATATTCTATTTTTATATACCTAAATTTTTTATCATAATGAACACAAAAAATAATAGCAAATTCAAACTAATATATTTGCTTTTTAAAAATTTCAGTACCAGTAAGTAAGGAATATAAACAAAAGAACTTTTTATCTGACTCTAAAAAAGGAATATTTCAAATGGCACAAAATACTCTAAAATGGTATATCTGTGTAGTTTTTTTCACCTTAATACCATGTAAAAAATAGCAATCAATCCTCAGTGATATACAACAATAAATGCTTAATGCTCGGGCATCTGAGATAGTCATCTGGGCAATTCTGCTGTTTGTAGCTGGGATAGTGGTTCTTTTAACTGGACTCACTCATATGTGCGTGGGTCAGCTGATCCAGAAGGGGGTGAAGCTCATGACATCTTGAATCTGCAACGTGTGTTTCTCATCCTCTGGCAAGCTAGGGAAGGTGCGTCCTTCTCATGATCATAATACAGAGCAGAAGGGAGAGCAAACCTCATCACGCACTCTCGGAGCTTCTAGAGTGAGCCCCATTTACTAAACCTCATTGGCTGCTGCAAGTCACATGGTCAGACACATCTTCAGAGTTCAAAGAGAGACTGCAAAGTTACTTGAATACAGGAATGGGTGTTAGAGAAAATAGCAGTGGTCTCAACAGCTGTTGTTTATCTATATTACATAGAATTAAACTAATTTCAGAAGAGAAATAAATGTAGAATTAAAATATTACTGCCTACCACAAGGATTCACTAAGTAACTACTATTTGAGAAAAGTCATCAAAACTATTTAATAATTGGAATAGTTAAACTTTATTGAACACCAGGCATTATGCTAAGTACTGTTTATAAATTATCTCATCTAATCTTCTATATGAGCTAACGACACTTATGATCCCCATTTTACAGAAGAAAAAACAGGCTTAAGTATCTTTTCCAAGTGCCAGGTCCAGCTAACACAGACCACATACCCTTTAGGGTAACTGTATGTAGCTCCATTGTTTAAAGAATTGCTGTGATTGTTTTAGACAAAAAATAAAAAGTTTGATCATGACATCTGAAAACCTTTCTATAGTTTTCAAACTAATAACAGTTTTAGCTATACCAAAATAATTTCCTTTTGACAAAAATGTTCTAGAATAAGAATGATTTTTATCCATTCATTTTCAACTTTGTGTTCAGAATTGTCAGCGCTTAAATTTACCCAAAATGAACTAAAGGAATATTTTGAAAGAAGATGGAAAGATATCAAGTAGAGATAAAATAAATAAGTGAAGTTATTAAATTAGATGAAATTTTACAGGTCACTGAAACCTTTATTGAGAACCAATAAAGCAGAGTGCACCAGCACTCAGAACCATAGATTCTTGTGGATGCTTATACCTAAATGAGACAAGATACAGGGGGAGTTTAAACAAGCAGGGTTAAGGACTTAAGAAACACTTCCCCTCTCCTGGTTGCTCTTGCAGTGAAATTCCTTCTCCTTTCTAAAAACAACAAAAATGTTAAAACATAAACTAGACACATACACACACACACACACAATTCAAAAAGTAACTGGAGGCAGAGCCATATGGTATAGGGGAAGCTTTGGGTAATTTTTAGAGGGGTGTGTGCTGTAGACACTGCATGCTGCAATAAAGAATATAATTTGAGTTATTTATAAAAGGGATTGATTAAACTGTGTGTTTGAGAGACTTGGGAATGATGCATACTTTTATTTCCCCACTGAACTTGGTAGAACTCAGGGTTGATAATAAATCATGTAATTGAATTTCTGTAAAGTCACTCCTGTTCTAACTGATTGGAGTATTGGTCCGAGTAAAATCAGGCATTCCAGTGCTTACCTGAAGCTGCTTGGATTGCTCTTTCTGCCCCTTTTTCTTGCCCAAAGTGGGTAGTTGGGAATAGAAGAGAATCAATACACATCTCTTTAAATTTTTGCTTTTTTCACATGGAGTAGAAGAAGGAAGATGTCAGCAGCGTATATGATGCAGAGACAAAGGCATGGGAATGAAACACAAATGGAGCAACATCTTACTGCACGGCAGATTATCAGGACCCAGTTCATCTTTGTCCCTTTCTTTTTTTAATCTGTCATTGAACTGATTTTTACTACCTCCTCCTTTCTTTAGGATGTATGTCCCACCATCTGGGTCAGTTCTCATCCTGGCCCACCTAGCCACATAATTCCACCCCTATATAACTCTGGTTGCCAGCCGAGAATCAGCTTGTTTGTGTTTTTAAATAGCTTTACTAAGATGTTTTCTTCATCTCAGTTCTTACCGTCCCTTTCCTCCTACTCTGTTACCTGTCCCCCAGGCACTGGAAACTGCTCAGGGGTTCACTCATTACTAGTATGTGGCTTCCCCTCTCTAATATTGCCAGCTATATACCATGAATGCCAAACTCAGAGAGTAGTTCCCTTTTCTTGTCCCCATCAGCTCTGCCACATGGACTCTGATGCAAATGAGGCATGATGATGTAACTCAGTCTTAGTGCATCTATATGTTTAATATAAAAATTGAGACTCAGAATGATTATATAACATCCTAATTTCAATGTATGTCTCTTAAGTTCCACAACCTATTTGTAAAAAAAAAAGTGCTGAATTTTACTGAGTACCTTTCAATAATAGAACAGTCATAACTACTTAATTTGGCTTTCTAATTTATTTATCAAATAGGTACCAAAAAATGTTATCAATAGTTAAACATCATCACATTGGCTTGGTGATATCTAATAAATTGAGTCAAGTTCAGAACAATATTCTGTACAATACTTCAGCATGTAAATTTACCTCAATTCCATATCTTTAGTAATAATACTTTCAATTATTCCTAGATTATCTGTAGTTTATAGTTATAAATATTCTCCTGGATTTTAAAGATATTTTCATGATAGAGCTCTTATCATGGATGTTTGACTTCAGCTTAAAAAAAATCTGCCATATGTCACTAATGCTTAAGAAGAGGTAAAATGGAAAGTTTTTATATTCATAAATACATAGAATTCTTGTAAATTGCTGAAATGTAAAATAACTAAATAAACTTTATTGTTGAAATGGGTTTCTTAGGAACATAAATGTGTAATGTAACTTTTCCAACCTGTTATACCATATAGAAGTTCAACAATTTCGTAACATGAAGCACAGTGTTTATAAAACTAGGCAGCATAAAATGTTCGGCTGCTAAGGTTACAGGAGTATTTTTATAAATCTGGATGTAGTTAACCAGTTTTACTGATCTTCCTCATTTCATTTACCAAAATAATGGGGCCTGCCTTCACTTGTTTTTGGAGTTTATAAATTTCACTTAATTTACTCTGTGTATTTTAAAGTAGTCTTTCTTCCACATACTAGAAAGTTCAACTTCTGAAGAATATAGAAGTGATATTGTTCAGATTAAGAGTATCCTTTCCCAAGTTTTGTTTTATTCAATAAATAAAACAAGATTAAAGTGAAGGAGACAGGATAAATGTTACCACATTTTTTTTATGTGAGAAAACAAACATAATACGTTGAAGTGACTTTTATTCAAGGTTACTGTCACTACTCTTCCCAGATCTTAATTCATCTGGAAGGCAGTTGGGAAGCAGCCTGACTCGTGAGTTCGCCAAAGGTTAAGCTCACCCTACACTGTGAAACAAAGATATCCAGCTGTGTAGATGAGGCGATGGCACATTTTAAAAGATTCTAAGTCTTCATATTTGTATATATGTTGACTCTCCATAAATGATATTTGAGTTGAGTGTTGAGTGTTGGTGGAAAATCTTTACATTTGTATATATACTGAGGGACTTTTTCTGTCTTATAAAAATACCAACAAATTTCAGTGGGGCATTCATGAATTAACACATAGAAAAAGTAACAAAAATAGTATTACCTGTATTTATAAATAGTTGATTTAACTTAATTAATGTCAGCTAAAATTGGACTTTATCCAACCGAAGACTTTTTGTAGAAAACTTATTATATTTGAAGTTAAATTAAAATTTTAGTTTAAAAGTATAAATTTGTGCTATCTTGCTTAAGAATAAAACATATTTTTGGAAAGTTGTGTGAACCCCTTATACTTGGAGAAAAAAACAAACAATTTGTATCTTGTTAAAAAGGATTTGGATTTAGTCTGTAAGCAAATAATATGAATGAATGTTAGGATGTTACATAATACATGTAAATTTGTTCTTTTAATAAATGACCTTTTGAGTCACAGTATATCTAAGTTACGGCTTAAGGCCTTTCCACCGACAAGCCAGACCATACATCCAGTTTTGCCGGCCTCTTACCCTGGTGATTGGGGTTAGCAGTGCCAGCCAGATACCAATGCAAAGGGGAGACTATTTTGTGCCCCCATTACACTCTAAATTTATTGTACATATGAAATTGGAAGAATATTGGACAAGAAAAATAAAAAGGGGACATTAGCTTTTATGACTACCCTCTATGGCTTTATTAATAAATCCATAGATGTGAGACTGTTAAAGCTATCTCGTAAAAATGAAAGGAAGGTGCTACATTCCAGATCTCAACAATATAAATCATACTTTGCTTTGAATAAAATCTGTAATGTCACAATTTTTAAACTTAAATTGCCAGGGAAGTATTAAGATTTCATATTTTCACATTTTCTTAGCTGACTTCTGTAAATATAATGAAACCTGGTATTTTGATCGATTTTTAATTATTTTGTTTTGTGTACATATTTGTTTTATGAGTTTTTATTCCATTTTTCTTTGACACTCGATAAGTTATACTTAATTATTCAATATTCTTCATTGGTGAGAACAACTCTGAGTTGCCTCTTCCTGGAGATAATGGTTAAAATGTTAATATATTAAAGTGGCATTTGTCAGAATAATATGAAGCTGTATGTTAAATGGATCGAAAGCCATTATTCTTCGGTTGCTGCCCACGCCTAGCTAACGTCCTGGTTTCTTCTCTTGATCCCCACTTTCTCATTTTCCACACAGCAGGTGGAAAGATCTTTTAAATAATTATTTAATATTATTTAAATAATCATGTATCATTCTCATACTTAAATCATTCAATGATCTTAGGATAAATTTCAGCCTTCTTTTCTCAGCATATGAGGCCCTACATGGTCTGGTCCCTGCCTTCCTACTGCTCCCCACCCATTCTCTACACAGTCATCCTTGCCTCCCCTCTGCAGTCACCCTGGCTTTTGGTCTGTCTCTTGATACACCAACTCCTTTCAGCCTTAGCGCTTTTGCACACGCAAAACCTGTGCCTGAAACCACCTGCCCCCAAATCATCCTAAAGATGTTTCTTCCTTCTTTCTTTTCTGATCTCGACTAGAATATCACATCTTCAGTGAGCACTTACCTAACCATCTCATCAAAAATAACATTGCCTACCAAATCATCGTCATGTCACTTTGTTATAAGTTCCTTATAGCTGCGTTATTTTGTTCAGTTATTTTATTGTTGCTCTTGTTTCCCCTCATCCACATAGAAGCTCCCTGAGGGTGATGTCCTGTCTGGTTTGCATACTGCATCTTAGCCTCTTGATACACGTTTGTTGAAATAATGAAAAAATTTTTCATGTTAGTACTTTTTAAATCCTGATGCATATCCAAGTATAAGATGCAATTATTAGCTGAGCAGCAGTCAGATAAATCTTTGACATATATTTGCCCCGGTAGGCTGGATAAAAGCATATGTAATGTGTGAGTTTGTGCTGTCTCTAAGGACGAGTAGATAAATGGTCACCTAATGTTCATGAGGCACACATTTTGATATTGATTCATTTTCAACCCACTGTGCATCTTCTGTGTTAGAAATAATTACAGCCTGTGAACTGAAGTGAAGGAAACATTTACAATGCTGAATAACTTAAAGTGAAGACAGGGGTATCTAATTAGTCTTTCTTGTGACAATCTTTTTTTGGATTAATATTCTTCTCTTTGAAAAGTCTTACAGTGGTGCTTATGTCACTGACTCTACTGATAATTAATAGTGTTCTCCATACACCTACACACATTCCCTCCAAAATATCCTTGTGTAATGCCACTACTGGAAAGAACAATTTCAATTAGAGAGGAGAGCTTTTGATGTGAAAATCAGATGGTCTAAAATAAGGAATGCATCCAATTATAAAAGGGAGAAAATCTCTGTTAGAACATAATGTTTTATGTAACAAGCCTAGTATATTGTTTAACAAAACATTTTATTGATACTTCATGAGAACAGACTTGATTATGAGGCAGGGCTAGCATTCACCCACATTTTCTTCTTTTGAATCCTTATGATGTTTTCCTGTACTATTTTCACCGTAGTCACAAGCTTATTAACTTGGGAATGAGGTGACAGCGCCTTTGTCTTCGAATCTTGTAATTATAATTAATAGTAAGTTAAAGGGAAGCAGAAAGCTTAAATTCAAAGTTTAAAGTAAAGTGACTTTGTGGTTCTCAGGGCAGGTGCCAGGACAATATTAAGTAAGAGCTCATGATTTGTATTAATTAGAACTTTGGGAAGACATCTTTGAGAATGAAAGTCATTTTATGTCTTCAAGAGGGACACGTATTTGTGGAAAGTGCTTGAAGAGAGGAACTGTGCTGTCTTCATCTCAGCATGCCCTTCTGCTGGGGCCGGCAACTACTCTGTGCCAGTTGTAGACATGAAGGCAGAGATAAGAGTCATTGTGTACATACTGTCCACTGGTTCCATCAGTGCAT
The DNA here is from genome assembly GCA_029783875.1 of Phataginus tricuspis. NCBI lineage: Eukaryota > Metazoa > Chordata > Mammalia > Pholidota > Manidae > Phataginus > Phataginus tricuspis. The sequence goes on from JAQQAC010019064.1 coordinate 5,035,291, forward strand.
TCCTAAAAACTGTATCATGAAGGAAACAACCCCAAAACTTCCTTATGTTCATTTGTGAAAGTATTAGATATGGGGGTTGCATTTGCATCAGAGGATTTTACATCAAATAAAGCCCATCAATATTCAGTGTCTATCAAAACCGTATGGAAACATCATTTCTCTCTAAATATCTACAATTCTCAGTACTAAATTCACTACGCATGCTCTTTAAAAGAGGCATGCGTGGATTATATAAGTTAAACTATATAAAGGACCAAGATACAATGAAATGCAATAATGTTTAATAATAACATTTATGGAGAGCTGAGCATGTTCAAATATTGTTCCAATCACTTTACATATATCAACTTCTTTTATCCTCACAACACAACACCCCTGTGAATCAGTATTATTATCCCTCCTTTTCACAAATAAGAAAACTGAAGCTGAGGTCGTACAATGTAATTAGCCAGTAAGTAAGTTGTAGGCCAATATTCAAATCTAGGCAGGCTGGCCTCAGGGACCCTGTTCTTTTGCACTATGGTAATAAAAACTGAGTTTTTATTATGTGTCCGACACTATTCTAAGTCCTTTATATGTATTTACTTATTTAATTCTCAAAACAAACCTATGAGGTCGATGCTATATTCTTCCCATTTTTTCAGATGAGGAACTTGAGGATAAGGCTGGTGAAGTAGCTTATTTAAGGATTCCTAGCAAGTAAATACTGGAGCAAGAGTTCAAACTTATATCTTACTCTGGAGCCCACATACTTAAATACTGGTCCACTCCATGACATGCAAATGCTTTAGAACAGGCAGAGGCAAACTAGAAGCCAAAGGCCAAATCTGGCCTACCACCTAACTCTGTAAACAGTTTCATTGGAACATAGCCTTATTCATTTCTGGTTTGTTTGTTGCTACATTCATGTTACAGTGGCAGAATGAGTAGTTACAGCAGAGACCATATGGTTCATAAGCCTAAAATATTTACTGTCTGCCTTTTACAGAAAAAAGTTGTCCAACCTCTGCTTTAGAACGTAAGTACTTCTTTCTCTTTATCTATCACTCCACCACCCTGAACCTAGCCAGTGCCCAACTTCCAGAAAATAATTAGTGGCAATAGTTATGACCTTTCATGAATCATTAGAAAATGACAAAAAAAAATTGTTCAGTTCTTTAGAAACTTCAAGATGCATCTCAGTAACAACTAGACAGAAATAAGACAGCATTCAGCTTAGCTTCTGCTCCTGTTGTCATCTAAAAGCGGAAAAGGCAATTCGGGTGCTGAATTCACTCTACTGAGAGACGTGGCCTTTGGAGAGAATCTGCTCCAATTCATGTTCTCACTTTGACACTTCTGGCTTCAGGACCTTGAGCAAATCACTTAACCAGTTCAGGAGGGGTGCTACTCACCTGGTTTCTCCCATAGCACCAGAGCATTGCATTTTCACTGCTGGGGGCACGGCTCTCCAGTCACTTTAAGGTTATTATGTCAAGTGGTATACTATATACACCCACATACTGACAGTTCATAGATGTGTTCTTTAATTCAGACCTTAATAATGACTAACTGACTTAAGCATTTATTGGGAATAATAATATCTCTAATCACTGAAATAAGAATTATTGATGTTTGCAATACACACATATAAATAATAAACTATGAAAAACTGAGCCTAAGTAGAAGCTAAAACCATGAGCCTTAAAGTCAAACTCAGCCTCCACATATTACCAAATGTGAACTTGAGTAATTTGTGTAATATCTCAGCCTCTGTTTACTTAGTCATAAAATAACAAAATTAATAGTACCAAAGCCAATATTCACTCAGACATTTCACAACCACTTGTTGAATAGCTACTATGTGCCAGTCACTGTTGGGGTTGTGTATACAGCAAACAAACAACAGACCTCTACCTTCATGAGCGTTCATGCCATTTGTGAGAAGCATTTACAACAAATCCTGGTGACATTACATTTTCAAACAATATTAAATATTTTTCTTGTTAATTGACGATGTTGAGGAAATCTTGGACATCAGTGCCTTATTTTGGAGCTGATAGTAACACTGAACTTCTGTGTGTAGGGAAATACATTCTGGTCCATGGCCCTTAATGTTCCCCATCTGGTCATCTTGCACATGGAGTGACTGAGTTGGGATTTGCCATTCTTGATCCGGAGTCTTTGTCACTATGACCCTGTCTTTGGTGAAACATTTATTAGTAACTAATTCCATAACAATTATTTATGAATAGATTTTTATGAAATTATTAACATCCTGTTTACCTATGCTGGAAATACTTCTTTTCACTTAAAGACCATTTAATGGATGAAGTAAAATATATTCTTTCAAGAATAGAATATCAGTGTCTGAAATTTGTCCAGAATGATTAGGAAAAATAAAAAGTCATTTATAGATGAGAGACTTAAAAAAAAAAAAAAAGAGTCAATGTTAGGAAAAAAATATATGGGCAAAGAAACCAGAGTGCAATTAGTAGGATGAGTTCATGCAAAGTGGGTGTAGAAGCTGCATGTGGTTTGGAGGAGGCCCGAAAGTAGAAGGGATGAGAAGAGTCTGGAAAAACACTTCCAAAACTGATTAACTACCCATGGGCTTGTGTTTATATTTTTCCTTAACTTCCACAAATAGCTCCCCCTCACAAAAATCATTTGGGAAACTTACCTTTCCAAGTTCGTAAAGACATCAATGATTTTAGTTATCTTCACTTAAAGAGGGTAATTTATCATCTAGTCCAGTGTGAATGTGTCTGCCAGGAAAGCTGTGAGCCAACATACATCATACTCAGTAGCTTCAAGGATTTGGTTTGCCTTCTTATGTGTATGTGAATATAGAATTCATTTCAATCTGACATTTTTTACCTCTCATCATATTTGCTTCTAATTAAGTTCTATAAATGTATCCTCTACCCAGTTGAGCTGTAATAAATTCCTTTCCTGAATTGGCCTTCTGAAAGTCACAAACCAACATTATGATGAATTGCAAACTGAATAATTTCCCTTCTACTCTGTTTATTTTGAGCAGCAAAGTTCTGGAGAAAAATGAAACAGCGTTACACTGGAAAGGAGTCCCACTCATAGTGGTCACATGCCTGTGAGCTGAAAGTTTCCTACACTGACACCATCAGACTTCCAAAACTGTATAGGTCTAATGCAAGGACGTAATTTTTTAGTTCAAAATGTTGAGATTTAATTGTATTACTAGAAGGCATCCATAATGAACAAAGTTTTGCTCCCATGTATGCCCTGGAGTTACCCATGTAGTTATGGACTGAGACCATGATTTCTTTGGGAAATTGTATTTCCTGAAGTCTATATTGCAGAAGAAATGAATAAGGCTATTTATAGAATGGATGATGGGAGAAATTAATGTGTAATTTTTAATTTTTTTAAATCGCTATTTGTTTCACTTCACTACATAGGCAAGTAAATGCATTATGCCTTTGATTTGAGATCGCTATGTTGAAATTAAACAATTTGTTGCTGATATTTAGGCTGTTTTTTTAATAGGTGCTTATCACTGGGCACATTTGTTTCTATTACATAGTAAAGCATAGATGAAACTCTACATAAATAAGATTACATTATTGCCACAAATATAATATCAGGCATTAACTTTGTAGACTCTTGATTTTAGAATAGTTTAGCTCCAATATTTAAATAGTCACAATGTTCATGGCCCAGTTCAAATAATACTGCTTAATGTGTTAATCATTAATTTTACATACTTCTTTCTCATTTCCCTCTATGCCTTTATAGAGTGGGAATTGCCTTGTGCATCCTGCATTCATTACCGTCATCTGTGTGCTGTGCGTTGACTGAAGCCAGTGTAAGCGGCCTGTTAGCACAAAATTTACTCTCCTTTGCTTTGTGTAGATAGTGGACCATGGAGTTAATGTTTCATTCATAGTATTTATTATATGCTATGATAATGTGGTTATGATTCATGATCTTTTCCTGGATGATGCCCAACTTAAGATATATTGTAGTGTGAAAAGAATTTTGATTCTCTATAATAAGCATGGCTACTGGTTCCAATATCATAACAACAAATTACCATTAACATAACTTTTCCTCTCTAAAAGAAAAACCAGAATTACTGTTTTCAACCCGGAATAAAGATAGAAGCATTCATCTAAACCAACTATCTCATTCTTCAAATGAGATATCTGAGATCCAGTGAAATTAATTAATATCGATGGTGACCAAAAACCATAAGCATTAGAGCTACAGCCAGGACATAGAATCTGGTCTTCAGACTTCTGAGCCAGCACCCTGTAAGCTGTCCTGCCTTGCTGAACAGGATAATCCCCACCATTTCATTTCTTCATAATGTGAAGTCATTCCCTGTTATTTCCCCATAACTCTTTTCTTCTCTCTCCCTTTGCAGTGTCACCATGCACCCCAGCAAAGATATCCTAGTCTCCTGTGGGGAGGACCACCTCTGGAAGGTGGTGGGGCTCCCCAAAGGCAACGTGCTTCTCACAGGATTCGGCCACACTGACTGGCTTTCTGATTGCTGCTTCCATCCCAGGTCAGTACATGCAATTCCCTGAACCAGCCTCATATGGGCAGGAAGGCACTTGTTTACTCTTTTTATTTACTTTGTGGGCTTTTTAAAAAAATGACTTTATTGAAGTACAAATAACATACAAAAAAAGTTTGTATTTAATATATACAACTTGGTAAGTTTGAAGATAAGTATGCATCCTTTATACCATCACACCAATATATATCATAAACATATGTCATCTTCAAATGTTTCCTCCTTTTATTAATTATTACTTTATTATTATTATTATTATTATCACTTAATATAAGATCTACCCTTTTAGCAAATTTTTAAATATACAGTACAATATTGTTGACTATGGGCTCTATGCTGTACAATAGATATCTAAGACTTACTTGCTGGCTTTGATGACACTTCCTCTATAGCCCCATATCCTCCACTGAATTTTGAAACATTTAGATAAATGCTCCTTTGGCTTTCATTATATTCACTTTAGATTGATTGCATTTGATATTTGATACAGGTAAAGCTTAGTCCACATGCTGATGTATTTAACAAGAGTAATAAGCGTCCCAGAACAACTGTTACTAATGCTCCTTGCACTCACAAGCTCTGATAAGGCACATGTATTTCTGGTCAAGAACACATGCCAGTGTTTACCTTGCCTCTGTTAATGTTTTCCTTTTAGAATTAAGTTAACTACCAAAAAGGATCAAAAGGCAGTGATCAATTTCTTTAACGATTTTTTTTTGTAATTTATTTTGGTATCATTAATCTACAATTACATGTGCAATATTATGGTTATTAAACTACCCCCTTCCTCAGATCCCCCGCACCAACCCCATTACAGTCACTGTCCGTCAGCGTAGTGAGATGCTATAGAATCACTACCTGTCTTCTCTGAGTTGTACAGCCCTCCCCGTGCCCCCCCTACCTTACATCTGCTAATCGTAATGCCCCCTTTTGCCCCTTGTCCCTCCCTTCCCACCCATCCTCCCCAGTCCCTTTCCCTTTCTTGGGTTCTGTGAGTCTGCTGCTGTTTTGTTCGTTCAGTTTTTTTCTTTGTTCTTATACTCCACATATGAGTGAGATGATTTGATACTTGTCTTTTTCGGCTTGGCTTATTTCACTGAGCATAATACCCTCTAGCTCCATCCATGTTGTTGCAAATGGTAGGATTTGTTTTCTTCTTATGGCTGAATAATATTCCACTGTGTATATGTACCACTTCTTCTTTATCCATTCATCTACTGATGGACACTTAGGTTGCTTCTATTTCTTGGCTATTGTAAATAGTGCTGCGATAAACATAGGGGTGCATATGTCTTTTTGAAACTGGGCTGCTGCAGTCTTAGGGTAAATTCCTAGGAGTGGGATTCCCGGGTCAAATGGGATTTCTATTTTGAGTTTTTTGAGGAACCTCCATACTGCTTTACACAATGGTTGAACTAATTTACATTCCCACAGCAGTGTAGGAGGGTTCCCTTTTCTCCACAACCTCGCCAACATCTGTTGTTGTTTGTGTTTTGGATGTTGGCCATCCTCACTGCTGTGAGGTGATATCTCATTGTGGTTTTAATCTGCATTTCTCTGATGATTAGCGATGTGGAGCATCTTTTCATGTGCCTGTTGGCCATCTGAATTTCTTCTTTAGAGAAGTGTCTATTCATGTCCTCTGCCCATTTCTTAATTGGCTTATTTGCTTTTTGTTTCTTAAGGTGCGTGAGTTCTTTATATATTTTGGATGTCAACCCCTTATCAGATACATCATTTATGAATATATTTTCCCATACTGTAGGATGTCTTTTTGTTTTACTGATGGTGTCCTTTCTGTACAGAAGCTTTTCAACTTGATATAGTCCCACTTGTTCATTTTTGCTTTTGTTTCCCTTGCCCGGGGGTAAGAAGTTGCTCATGTTTATGTCCAAGAGATTTTTGCCTATGTTTTTTTCTAAGAGTTTTATGGTTTCATTACTTACATTCAGGTCTTTGATCCACCTTGAGTTTACCTTTGTGTATGGGGCTAGACAGCAGTCCAGTTTCATTCTCTTACATGTTGCTGTCCAGTTTTTCCAACACCAGCTGCTGAAGAGGCTGTCATCTCCCCATTGTATATCCAAGGCTGCTTTATCAAATATTAATTGACTGTATATGTTTGGGTTAATGTTTGGATTTTCTATTCTGTTCCACTGATCTGTGGGAGTGTTTTTGTGCCAGTACCAAATTGTCTTGATTGCTGTGGCTTTATAGTAGAGCTTGAAGTCAGGGAGTGTAATTCCCCCTGTTTGATTCCTCCTTCTCAGGATTGCTTTGGCTATTCGGGATCTTTTGTGGTTCCATATGAATTTTAGAATTATTTGTTCCAGTTCATTGAAGAAAGCTGTTGGTAGTTTGATAGGGATTGCGTTGAATCTGTAGATTGCTTTAGGTAGTATAGCCATTTTGACAATATTTATTCTTCCTAGCCAAGAGCATGGGATGCATTTCCATTTTTTAGTGTCTTCTTTAATTTCTCCTAGGAGTGTCTTGTAGTTTTCAGAGTACAGGTCTTTCACTTCCTTGGTTAGGTTTATTCCTAGGTATTTTATTCTTTTTGATGCAATAATGAATGGAATTGTTTTTCTGATTTCTCTTTCTGTTATTTCATCGTTAGTGTATAGGAAAGCAACAGATTTCTTTGTGTTAATTTTGTATCCTGCAACTTTGCTGAATTCAGATATCAGTTCTAGTAGTTTTGGGGTGGAGTGTTTAGGGTTTTTTATGTACAGTATCATGTCATCTGCAAATAGTGACAATTTGACTTCTTCTTTACCATTCTGGATGCCTTGTATGTCTTTGCTTTGTCTGATTGCCGTGGCTAGGACCTCCAGTACTATGCTGAATAACAGTGGAAAGAGTGGCATCCCTGTCTTGTTCCCGAACTTAGATAAAAAGCTTTCAGCTTCTCGCTTTTAAGTATGATGCTAGCTGTGGGTTTGTCATATATACCTTTATGATGTTGAGGTACGTGCCGTCTGTACCCATTTTGTTGAGAGTTTTAATCATGAATGGATGATGAATTTTTTCAAATGCTTTTTAAGCATCTATGGAGATGATCATGTGGTTTTTTTTCTTCTTTTTGTTGATGTGGTGGATGATGTTGATGGATTTTCGATTGTTGTGCCATCCTTGCATCCCTGGGATGAATCCCACTTGATCATGGTGTATGATCCTCTTGATGTATTTTTGAATTCAGTTTGCTAATATTTTGTTGAGTATTTTCGCATCTATGTTTATCAGGGATATTGGTCTGTAATTTTATTTTTTGGTGAGGTCTTTGCCCGGTTTTGGTATTAGCGTGATGCTGGCTTCATAGAAAGAGTTTGGAAGTATTCCCTCCTCTTCTCTTTTTTGGGAAACTTTAAGGAGAATGGGTGTTATTTCTTCTCTATATTTCTGGTAGAATTCGGAGGTGAATCCATCAGGTCTGTGGATTTTGTTCTTGGGTAGGTTTTTGACTACCGATTCAATTTCTTTGCTGGTGATTGGTCTGCTTAGTTTTTCTGTTTCTTGCTTGGTCAGTCTTGGAAGGTTGTACTTTTCTAAGAAGTTGTCCATTTCTTCTATGTTTTGCAGCTTGTTAGCATATAGATTATCGTAATATTCTCTTATAATTCTTTGTATTTCTGTGGGGCCCGTCGTTATTTTTCCTTTCTCATTTCTGATTCTGTTTATGTATGTAGATTCTCTTTTTCTCTTAATGAGTCTGGCTAGGGGTTTATGTATTTTGTTTATTTTTTCAAAGAACTAGCTATTGGTTTCATTGATTTTTTTCTATTGTTTTATTCTTCTCAATATTATTTATTTCTTCTCTGATCTTTATTATGTCCCTCCTTCTGGTGACTTTGGGCCTCATTTGTTCTTCTTTTTCCAATTTCAGTAATTGTGTTTTTAGACTATTCACTTGGGAATGTTCTTCCTTCTTTAAATAGGCCTGGATTGCAATATACTTTCCTCTTAGAACTGCCTTTGCTGCGTCCCACAGAAGTTGTGGCTTTGTGTTGTTGTTATCATTAGTCTCCATATATTCTTTGATTTCTGTTTTGATTTCGTCATTACCCGTTGATTAACTAGGAGAATTTTGTTAAGTCTCCATGTATTTGTGAGCCTTTTTAATTTCTTTCTGAAATTTATTTCTAGTTTTATACCTTTGTGATCTGAGAAGTTGGTTAATAGGATTTCAATATTTTTGAATTTAATGAGGTTTTTTTTTGTGGCCTAGTATGTGGTCTATTCTGGAAAATGTTCCATGTGCACTTGAGAAGGATGTGTATCCTGCTGCTTTTGGGTGCAGAGTTCTGTAGATATCTGTTAGGTCCATCTGTTCTAGTGTGTTGTTCAGTGCCTCTGTGTCTTTACTTATTCTCTCTCTGGTTGATCTGTCCTTTGGAGTGAGTGGTGTGTTGAAGTCTCCTAAAATGAATACATTGCTGTCTATTTCCTCCTTTAATTCTGTTAGTATTTGTTTTACATATGCTGGCGCTCGTGTGTTGTGTGCATATATATTTATAATGGTTATATCTTCTTGTTGGACTGACCCCTTTATCATTATGTAATGTCCTTCTTTATCTCTTGCTACTTTCTTCATTTTGAAGTCTATTTTGTCTGATACAAGTACTGCAACACCTGCTTTTTTCTCTTTGTTGTTTGCATGAAATATCTTTTTCCATCCCTTCACTTTTAGTTTGTGTATATCTTTGGGTTTGAGGTGAGTCTCTTGTAAGCAGCATATAGATGGGTCTTGCTTTTTTATCCATTCTGTTACTCTGTGTCTTTTGATTGGTGCATTCAGTCCATTTACATTTAGGGTGGTTATCGATAGATATGTACTTATTGCCATTGCTGGTTTTAGATTCATGGTTACCAAAGGTTTAAGGGTTGCTTCTTTACTATCTAACAATCTAACTTAACTTTCTTGTTAAAATATTGTAAACACCATCTGATGTTTCTTTATTTCTCTCCTTTTTTATTCTTCCTTCTCCATTCTTTATATACTAGGTGTTTTATTCTTTGCCTTTAGTTAGTATTTGGATGTTCTGCTTTCTTTGCTATGATTTTATTTTCTCTGGTGACATCTTTTTAGCCTTAGGGGTGCTTCCCTCTGGAGCAGTCTGTTTAAGATATCCTGTAGTTGGTGGTTTATGAGAGGCAAACTCTCTCAACTTTTGTTTGTCTGGAAATCGTTTAATCCCTCCGTCATATTTAAATGATAATCATGCCGGATACAATATTCTTGGTTCGAGGCCCTTCTGTTTCATTACATTAAATATATCATGCCATTCTCTTCTGGCCTGTAAGGTTTCTGTTGAGAAGTCTGATGATAGTCCGATGGGTTTTCCTTTGTAGGTGATCTTTTTCTCTCTCTACCTGCCTTTAATACTCTGTCTTTATCTTTGATCTTTGCCATTTTAATTGTTATGTCTCTTGGTGTTGTCTTCCTTGGGTCCTTTGTGTTGGGAGATCTGTGGGCTTCCGTGGACTTTGAGACTATTTCCTTCCCCTGTGTGGGAAAGTTTTCAGCAATTATTTCTTCAAAGATACTTTCTATCCCTTGTTCTCTCTCTTCTTCCTCTCGTACTCCTATAATGCGAATATTGTTCTGTTTGGATTGGTCACACAGTTCTCTTAATATTCTTTCATTCCTAGAGATCCTTTTATCTCTCTCTGCCTCAGCTTCTCTGTATTCCTGTCCTCTGATTTCTATTCCATTAAAAGTCTCTCACATCTCATCCAGTCTGCTGTTAATCCTGTCGACCACGTGTCTGATTTCTGCATTGTCTTTCCTCACTTCCTCCCTCAGCTCTTGCACATTTCTCTGTAGATCCATCAGCATGGCTATGACTTTTATACTGAGTTCTTTTTCAGAAAGACTGTGCATTTCCATCCCATCAGGCCCCCTCTCTGGTGTTGTCTGGTTGATCTTAGTCTTGACCATATTCCTCTGTCTTTTCATGGCTATAGAAGTGGTCGCTGGTATTTGCCACGTATGTCAGATGGGCTCTTTAAGACTTTAAAAAGAAAAAAAAAAGAAAGAATGAAAGAAAGAAAGAAAAAAGAAAGAAAAGAAAAGAAAAAAGAAAGAGAAGGAAAAAACAAAACAAAACAAAACAAAAAATAAACAAAACAAAAGAAAAACAAATAAACAAACAAAAAATGCCCACAGAGAGTAGATTCTGTGGGAATGCTGTAGGGGTCCGAAACTCCCCAGGACTCCCAGCCTGCTGGGCTGAGTGTGCCAGGGTGATCCGGCTCCTCTGCTGGGCTCCTATCTCTTTAAGACCGCTGAAAAAAGCACGCGCTTTTCTTTTTTTTTTTTCCTTCCTGGGAGCCGGCTGCAAGCACCCCAGTGCCTTCCCTGCTCAGATCCTGCACCTCTGTCTCTCCCATCTCCGCTACACTGTGCAATGTGTGTCAGGGTTCCCCACGCTATCACCGGGGCTGGTTAATTCACGGGGTGTATTTCCATTCCCTCCCCGCTCTGAATCCTCTCCTCCTGTCGGTGCGCTGGGGTGGGGTGTGCTGGGGTCCCGCCAGGTCACGGCTCCATATCTTACTTGCCTCACTGGGTGCCAAGTACTCTCAGGTGTAGCTGCCCGCCGGTGGGCTGAGGTGGGGGAGCGCTCAGGTCCCGCCGGGTCACAGCTCCGTATCTTACCCTCCTCGCCGGGTGCCGAGTCTTCTCAGGTGAAGCTGCATGCTGTGCGCTTTTCTGTGTATTCTGGTCTCTCTTTTAGGAATAGTTGTATTTGGTGTATTTTTATAGATATATATAGTTTTGGGAGGAGATTTCTGCCGCTCTGCTCATGCCACCATCTTCCCGGAAGTCTATGCTCTTCTTTAATGATTTCAATGACACTCAGATAATAAAGAGAACAAACAGAATTGAAAGTATTTAGCTCTAAAATGTTCGGAATTCACTGAATTTTTATACCCCAAGGCCAAGAGCCCGAAAGAAAGACAGATAAACACAGAGATACATTATTTCTAGTGGCAAAAAGTTTTGCCCACAGTTGCTTATGGTCAGTTCCTAACCCCAATCCTGACTTTCTTCTCTTGTTCATAATTACACTTAACCTTTGTGAACAGTCTTGCATCTGGCTCTTTCCTTACACTCTGGTCTAATTTTCTTGAAGATTCACAGTTCTTGATGTAATTTGTAAACCATTCCATTGGGAAATTTTTTTCTTAGGAAGACTATTGATTTATTTTCATATTTTCACAAAACTGTTTTTTTTTAAACCATCTTTGTCTTTTCCTTGTATGAATATCAATGAAATTAGATTGAAATAAAAATAACCTAAGTTCAGAAATTTGAGCTAATGAGAAGAGTAAACTTTTAAAATATTTAAAAAAAATTTTCTCAAACTATAACTTATCATTAGTACTGGTTATTTGAACTTAATTGTTGAATGTAGTACATTCCATATGTGATATATAGATAAAGAGAACTGCACCACCTCTCACATCTTAGGTCCATAAAGCACATCTTGCAAGCAGAGGCAACACAATTAGACACGTAACCTATCACTTATGTAGCTGCTAGGCATGCTAATCAGATTTCCATAATGCCCCGTTACCATGACAGCTTGTGATTCAGAGATTTTCTCATTAGTACTTGACCATCACACAGTCCTTTAATAGATCTTGTTTTCCTGCTCAATTACTGAAATTGAAATTAGGTGAAATACATCATTATTCACTCATAATATGAATTTACATTCAGTACTTTCTTTGGCAGATTTGTAGTAAAATGCAGCTATACCGCATGGGATAAAAATAATTGGAGAAAATACTTTTAACCATTAAGGGATACTGAATAGCAAATGTTCTCTTTGTAGAATTAATGAAAAATAATAAATGATTATTAGAAACAATAGTTTTTATATGAGGTAGAAATCAATTCTTGAGTTTATCTTTCAGACCTCAACATTTTATAATGTTCAATGTAATGTGTGCAAATCAACATTGAAGACCATATACATATAACATGTATATAATATATGCATATATTTTATGTCTTAAAAGTTGTTGAAATTCATGCTTTCTGAAATTTAAATTTGTAACATTTTATTTTTATTTCTGCTTAGGTAATTTGGTCAGTAAAAAAATAGTTTATTGTTGAAGATAATGCTTTTCTTATCTCTCTTTACACTTACCTATAATTAAAAAGTCAAACAAAATAAATCAGATTACATTTATTCAGTCAATTAGTTCAATAAATTAGATTAAAAAGTCAAACAAAACAAATATTTAGTTGGGTCTTTGGTTAATGAAGGCAATCATCATCTTCCTCAGAGCCCATTTTCATGTTCAGCTTGATTCTGCTCCTTCGAAAAGGTCCAGAGTGGATACACTGTATACTGACCCCTGCCTAATTTCCTGTGCACTTAACATAGAGAAATAAACTTGTACATTTTCTTTATTTTATTTTTAATTGCAATTGCTTCTAATTGAGTATTTTTCCTACTTACTATGACATTCAGTCCACTGTCTCTTCTGCTGCTAGGGCATAACCTAGATTTCTTCTGGGGGGGTCAATCCTACTTGATAGGACAGTGGTACATCCTGACTGACCAAAATCAGCCTTTTTCAAACCAGATGTTTTCAATACATAAGTAAAAAATACAACTGGAATAGTAGTATTAATACCATACAAAGAAGGATTGACAGATAAAATATAAATTGAGAGGATAACTATCACTTCAAGATTCAGATAATATGACATTGAAATACTTAAAACAAAATATCTTAAAAATATAAGATCCTGACAAAACCATAGTCATCAAAACCAAAACTTCAAAATATCTCAGTTTTGAATCTGTCAGGTAAACAAAATTACACTGGAACTAGAAGAATTAATAAAAGAGTAAGTGCATTTAATAACATGTTGAACGTTGTACTTTATGAAGAAAGAATATAGATTTTTTTAAATCATTCATTGTTAGATTTTTAAGAATGTATAAATCTTATACCTAAATTTTACCATAAAATAATTCTTTAGAATACAATTATACAAATCATAATTTGTGACTAAAATTCAGTAATAGAATAAAATGATAAAAAATCAATAACTAAAATAAATAAAACCCAAATCATTAAAAAGTAAGTGAATATTATATCAAAGAGGAATTGTAAACTGTTATTATTTTAACTAGTTGGTAAACAATCCCAAGCCACAATTCTTACCACACTTACGAGATATAACCACAGCTGTATGCAGAGTAAAATTCGTAACTTTAAATGCTTTATTAAACAACAACAGAGTGAATTATGAATCAAATTAAAAATTACAACTTGTCAACAAAATATAGAAAAGCAAGAGAATAAATGAAAAGTAGAAATTAGTAAATTAGAATAAAAAGTAAATATATATATTAATCCAAAACATTTTTGTTTTGATGAAACAAAATAAGTAGATACCTCAAAAAAACTGCTGGAAAAATAAAAGTGGGAAAATGTAAATGCAAATCTTAGCAATTTGGAAAGAATTAAAACCACATATAGGTACTAAAAAGAAAGTTTGAAAGTTTTGATAAAGTAATAGATTTCTATGAAATCAAGCATTATTAATACTGAATCAAGAAGAAACAGAAATCTAGAATAGATAAATAACAATGAAAAAACAAACAACTAAGTTCTGGAAGTTCTACTTTGCATTCCCATCTTGAGCAGTATTCTGACTGAGTTTTTAAAATTTTATTTTAGAAAACAAAACATAAAATCAGTTAATTTTTAGGTTCATTGAATTTCATGTGGACAAGGAAAATAAAAAGGAAATTTTATTACTAGTTTTACAAAAACATCATAAACATAATTCTAAAACAAACAAAATAGTTCACCCACCACAACTTTAAGCCCATTTCAAAATTATAGATTCAGAGCTATTACAGAGAATGTAGAATATGGAATTCAATTGTTTGTTTTAAAAAAGCAATACACAATGACCACTTAAGGTTTGTGCTTGGAAAGCATGGAATACGTAAGTGATCCAATTATGAGGACATCTTAGTATAAATTATAGTAATAGATAGTGGAAGTTACTTTAAAACATATGGATAAAAATTTAGCATCTGTGCTCGAGACATATATGTTTGAAAATATTGTTAAGCACCATCTTTTAGAATTGACAAGGAGAATGGATTTTTGGAACAATTGGAGACTAAGATCTGGCAAGTGAATGTAATCTGGATGCTATGGAGTTAGATGGGTCAGAAGTGAAATAGATGCTTACAGGTAATAAGGCAAAGTGGGGGACATAAAATTAACAGGCAAAAATACCTAAAAAATTACCTAAAATCAAGATAGGACAAAGGTCCTTTTATCCAAGCTTTCACATATATGTGCAAACCTAGTTACCTCTCTAGTTGGTGTTTATTCTCAATAATGTTAGATACATTTTTTCTTTTTCTTAATGATAATAATTTGTTTTTCATTGATATTTTAAACTGAAATTTTCTAATATATTTACGACTCAAAAAGGAAACCGTGAAAAACTTTTAATTCTGAACATTATATACAAATATACAGACTATATACAGACTAACGGCATTTAAAAACTCTTATTACAAAAGGGCTAGTCTCCCAAAGTCTGTGTTGTTTCAAGGTAACACTATACCCAAAGCTGATAGTTACCATACATTGTGTATGGTAGAATTGTTTTTTGTTTGTACCTAAGTTTTTAAGTTAGTAGAATTTGTGTATCCAGATACTTTTTAGAAATGACATGGGTAACTAATCACTGTAGAACTGGCTGTTATTAAATACTTACCACTGGAGGGCGATCATACATTGGTAAGTTAAAACACCCTTTGCATTTACTGGGTAGACTGGTGAACTAACTGTTGAAACTAATTCATCAGTCACTGAAAATGATGGAGTGGAGCGATGCAGAGAATGTGCGTTGACTCTGCCTTTGCAAACTGTTGAATGGGTGAAATGTACAATGCCAAAAAGCAGGGACTGTAAGCACACTCCAGTGGAATGTGCTCTAAACAGCTAACACATGGCATCAGAGGTTGCAGGTCCCCTGTGTTAGAATCCTCATTTCATCTTTGTAAGTTCTGTCAGCTTACTCATCTGTGAAATGGGTCTAATAATGATATCTACTTTGTAGGTTGACTGTGAAGGCTAAGTGTTATAACATATGAAAGACAAAAATACTATAGCCTGGCACATTTATGTTCAATAAATGTGACCTATTATTATTTTTTTATTCATTGATAGGTATTTTGAGAACGTAGAGATAAGTCAAATATTTTTTATAAAACTGATAGTCTTAAACACAATGGGCTAAAAAAGAAAGAGTACATTGTGATATCTGGGTTATACCATGCTCCATTAGAAGAATGCTTTCAAGTTGGTAAGATCATGACTAAAGCTCTTACCAAGTTAAACATAAAAAACAGTTATAAACTTAAAGTCAAATATAATTATGAAAAGATATATGTTATCTATCTGTTATTAGCCCTTAAAAATGTAACTAGTTCTTTAAAAATCATAGCAATAAACTCATCTTATTTTTTTTACAGAATTATGCATATTTCCCTTCTTAAAAAAATTTTAGATTATATTTTAGAAAAAAAAATTTAGCCAGAAACACCAAAAGGATTTGTTTTTAAAATAGTATTTTGTTTTGCTCTTCATGGAATGTAAAACATAACGTGTTTGACCTCCTATACCCACAGACATGTTTTATTATTGTTGGTCTATTTAGACTAGCTTTGGGCCCAGAGTTGCATGTCAATCTCCAGGTTAATATTAATAGATCAATAAAACACATACTACACTAACTTAATAATATGTTATTTGGTGTTTACCTATACCAGGGAACTGCTCAATGAGTTAATATAGTGTTGAATATAAATACAATGTTCAGTTTTCTTGTGCTTGGGGTTGCATTTTCTTTTGTGTGATCAGAGCTTGTTATGTGAAACAGCATGTATCTTCCCAAATATCTGTATAAAATGAAAGTAGTTGGGATTAGTAGTTTAAAGCATTTCACAGTGCTGCGCTTTTTCTCTGAGTTCACTACCTGAGGCAGAAATTGAGCTGACAGCATCCTGTTAAACATGACATCTACCCTTATAAACTGATTTATGAATTGTGAATAAATGGGCCTCTACAAAAATCCCTCATCCTCTCTTCCCAGTACAAGCTACTTGTTTCATGGATTTATATAGTGCCTAAAACCACAGTATGAAATCTCTTTGACAAGTATATCATTTAGTTATTAAAAAAAAAACAGGAACACAGATAACCTTTCTATTTGGTGTAAACATAAAGCCAATAATTTGAATTTCAAAGCGTAATGAGGAGATGGATGTATCATTTATCTAAGATTGTGATGTCCTGTTTCTTCCTGAGTTTCAGAATTAGATGCTTTCATAATCAAGAAACCTCAGTAGAATTTTACCAAAATAATTTTGAGTTGCCCCTGTTACATAATAATATTCTCCTTTATATTCTTTGAAGTGTATGTCATACTTCTGTTCTTACTATAGTTTGTCACCTTTATGTGAAGGGGCTAAGCTTACTGAAAGTAACAGCATACTTCTTTAAATGTTTTATTTTGTCTAATATAAAAAGTAATACATGGTCACCATAGAGAAAATGTTAAGAAAAGAAGTATTTCCCATAGTTTCACAGCTCAGTGAAAACTTGGAGAGGCTGCCCAAGGGCTCTCCTCAGGCAAATGGCAGGATCTGATTCTCCCTAAGAAGTACCTTTAATGTGAGACTTGTTTTCAAGTGTGGAGTAACAAAAAACAACTGTGTTATTTTATTTAATCTCTGAGAGCCTCAGTTTCTCACTTGAAAATGTAGATAACTTATTTCATAAGGTTTTCATGAAGGCTGCATGAGAAAACTCTGTGTAAAGCATTTTATCAGTCCTGGGCTCAGAGTAAGCATTTCGTAAGGGCAACATTGTTGGGGAGTTTGGCATATTCTAGCCTAAATATGGTTTTGCTGAAACCGTGTTGTCTGCATGTTTGTTGGCCTTTCTCCTTCTTTCTAGCAAGAAAATAAGTATGAAATACTATAAGCTCCTGCAGTGCAGGGTGTGTATCTTACTCATCTTTGTATCCTTGGGACATAACATACCAAATGAACATTATAGGGAATCAATAAATATTTCATTAAAATTGGGAATGCCATATTAGGGATGTGGCTACTTTCTCTCATACTCCTAGTAGTATCATGTGATTATAGAGAGACATTCACAAAAATACACATGCATACACATACATACCACTTGTTATTACTGAGATCACTTTATCAAAAGACCTAGAAATATTAGTCCTTCATTTGAGTTAAAACCCTAAAATACAAAATCTCTGAAGTATATTATGAGAAAAAATTTCAGTGAAAAGCCCAGTCATAAGGAGAAGCACTTCCAGAATGGTGGAATAAGGACTTTTCAAAATCTACTCCTCCATAAAAGCAGAGAGAACACTGCCAAATGTTGTCACAATCAGCATTTCCAGAACTCTGGAATTTAACCAAAGGCCTGCACCAACCAAGGACTATTTATTCAAGGAAAATTCCTGAATCCGATAAGAACAGTGACCTTTTCATGTTGTAACTTGCCCCTTTCCCATCTCTTTCTCCCCAATTCCATAGTAGTCTTGAAAACCAACTTCCTCACAATCATGGCATCTGTGAAAACCAGTACCAGCAAGCAGAGGAGCAGAACACATTTGGAGATTTCCATAGGGCCCTCAGAGAAACATCACTATTTGAACTTTCTAGAAAACCCCTGGAAGTACTCAAGTGCAGGGCTTGTTTTTATTTCATCTGAGTCAGGATTTACTCTGTATGAATAGACTATTTGACAGGGTATTTGTTGAAAACAATTAGCAGTACATGTTTAATACTGCCCTGAGACAGCAATAATAGTTAGGCAAACAAGAAGTTGACCAAAATTCTGAAAGAGAAAAGCTGGAGAATTAAATGTCCATATGGCGCTTTGAATCATCATCACATTCCTAGGAATATTAGAGGACATATGTGTTTGGAGGGTTGTGAGCATGCCCAGAAAAGACTGGAGAAGGATCTAATATCTCACTTCTGGCTGACTTGTAGGACTTGTATGAGTAGGAAGTAAAAGCTAAGGCAGAGTTGTAAACTTCAAGAAGATGTGTCCCAACATACACACAGAGCCACTCACCAATGACTGGATGACTTACCGGTTCAAGGTATTTAACAATTACCTGTCCAATCATTAGCTAAACAGGGAGGCTTCTGTGGCCACACAACCAAGAATGTAGACTTTATTGAATTATTATAGGAAAGCCATTTAAAATAGCAACAAGAACAACAAATCCTAAAGAAAAGGAAATTAATTTCCAGAGTTTCCACATTATACTATTTAAAATGTCAGATTTTTCAACAAGGGCAACAAATAAAAAACATGAAAAGAAGCAGGACAATGTCCAGAACCTATAAATATAATATGTTATATAAGGAAGGGACATTCCTGGTCCTGCCACTCTGAGCTCTCTTGTGTCTTAATCTAGTTGTGAATGCATGTTCAGGTAACTGATAAATTATTTGATCAACCTAAGAAGCTGCCATGCCCTTACTCTTATAAAACACTTCTGGATAGTAAGACACAAGTGGTACTTACCCAATTAGCAGAAAACATTTCATACATGAAACTGATACATTCAGCTTAACAAAATAGATATCCAACATCTATAGAAACTATTTGTAGTTTCCAATTCCTTCCTTAACTGGGGTTTATTATGTATCCCATCTTTATAAATGCCTCTAACCCACAATGCTTATTTAATGACCTTCTTTTAAGATTTTACTACTTCACTACTACTATTTCTAACTTCTGAGATGTTAATTTGTTTGATGCTAAGTTGCACTGGACATTTTGGAAATATGATTCAGCATTTTTATAATTGTTCTGCTTTCTTTGTTAGTGAGTAGATTTCAGAGAGACAGCTATTTTCTCTGATTCTTTAAAACTGTCCCCTTCTTCTGAATTTTAGTGTCATTTCAAAGAACTAGGGAAAAAAAAAAGACAAGATGAAGATGAAAGAAATCAACTGGAACCCGGTCTAAGTGTGCAGAGCTTCCTCTTATTTTATATGCCCTTACTGGGAAGAAACCTGAAGGGTTGGTTCATGAGCTTTCAGCTTCTCTTAGTCCTTTACCCAAAAGGAAGGCCTGTTTTTCAGGTTTTTGTGACCCATTCAAGTCTAGAGGATGCTCCCACTAGGTATTCTGCTTATATTTTAGACATTTGTTCCAGAAAAAAACACCCTTTGATACAATAACCTTCTGGGTATTATGACAACTAATCCCATGTGTTCCCCTCTCTTCTCTCAGGAGGTATTGGTAGGTTTTCCAAGCTCTTTTTCTTAGTGCTTAGTACTGCTGTTATTTTACATAGAAGAAACTGCAAATTAGACCTTCATGCATTCTTCCAACCAATATGGTGTGCAATATATTTAGAAGACACTCTTTTGATTCTTGGGCATTTGGTGACAAGTTTCCTAGTTTTCAGACTTAGAGTTTGTTGTTCCCTGTTTTCATCCTTTCCTGGTCATTCTTATAAACTCTGGGTAGGGTAAGTTAGAGCCTGGTCTGTTTCATCATCATACTAAAAAGTCCATATTTATTATTAATGGATGATTAAAACTGAATTTTAAGGTCATTTTAATTCTTGAGTTTTTTAATAAGCAAATTTTTCCCCAAGACTATTTCCATAGACAACAAGTTTCTCAGGTCAAGTAGATGCTGTCAAAATAATGACTGTGGAAACTGTTAAATGTCATGAGGAACTAACATTTTGCCTCTAGTTAAACCAAAAATCATTCATCTGTATCTAAGCTGTAAAGAAATATTACCTTGTATGACCTAACCATGCTGATTGATGGCCTGATTAAATTACAGAGGAAGCGTTGGCAAGTTACTGAAGTTGTTAGAAAATTTTGTTGCTTTAAAAATATCAGTAAAGCTCACAGTTTTCATCTCAGAAAGGCATTAGAATATATATATTAAAGCATTTAACTAAGAGGACATAACACGTTGAAAGACTACATCAAGCACGCAGGTCAAGAATTGTCATTCTGAATCTATGCAATGTGCTTTGATTCAAATGTGCACCAGGGCCACATCCATATGGGAAAACTGGCTCATGACATGGCTCTTCCATTTATTTTATCTTCCTTCAAAGTCTATCAAATGCTCAGCACAGTCAATCATACAGTGATAATAACCATTATAACGACAGTGACATTAGAGTAGAAGGTTTTCATACTTAAGTATTTTTACTGATAAATAGTGAGGCAAGCAATATAAAAGTCTTGGTAATATATTAAATATACCATTGTTTTAGTTTTGTTAGCATCTTTGTCAGAGAAGATCTGACTTTTTTTTCTTAATCACAATTTATTCACTGATAAAATAAGATAGATGCTAAAGCAATTCATAACTTATGGGGAATCAATTCGAAGAATGGAAGGCCACAGGTAGAACAGCCAGGTAGACTACTGCAATGGACCAGGTGAAAAATGAGCAAGACCCACCAGCCTTTTCCAATCTGAAATCATTAAGGGAATTAAGCCCTAGAAAAAATTGTTTGAGTGACATTTTCTAATACTCCAATTCTATATGTATAGGAGATAAACTAATATATTACATACAATGGATAAATTAGGACATTAAGGCTTAATTCTTTTTCAAGAGCCCTGAATAAGAAGGTCCAGCCAAGGCCCACTGAGTGGTGATAGAAGAAAACAATGACTCATAAAAACATGTAAGAAATAGACTCAGTAATAGTTCTTTTGGAATTGGGAATGACAATTTATTATGGCCTCATATTTTTAACTTGCAAAACTAGATTTGTGAGATAAAGAATATAGTAAAGGAGGTGGGCACGGGTGCGGGGGACCAGGAGGGGGCCGCCCAGGTGTGCAGGGTGAGCACTGGCCACAGGGCCTGGAGCGCTCGCGGCCAGGGCCGAGGAGGAGCTAAGGTTTCTATACTTTACTTGAACTGGTAAATGATTGTACTTGTAGAATGTGATTATGTATATATAATCTGCTACCTAGAGCAACCACTAAAAAAAAATGCTAAAGAGATTCAATCAAAATCACTAGAGAAAAATCAAAGTGGAATTCTAAAGAATATGCTCAAGTAACCCACAGGAGGGCAGGGAAGAGAAAATAGAGAAGTTAAAAATATAGATCCAAAAAAATACAAAAATTAAATGGCACAGTTAATCCCTTGCACATTACTTATTAGATGATCTAAATTAAAAGAGATATTAGAAGATTTCATTAAAAACATGACCCAAGTATATGCTGTCTACAAGAAACTCACTTCAAATATAATGTTGTAAGCAGGTTGGTAAAAGGGTCAATGCACCAAGAAGACATAGAAATCCCAAATGTATGTGCACAAAGCAACAGAGCTGTAAAATATATGAAGCCAAAACTGAAAGGAGAAATACACAAATCCTCAATTACACTTAGACACTTCAGCACCCCTTTCTCAACAAGTGATAGAACAACTAGACAGAAATTCAGCAAGGATGTAGAAGAACTCAAGAATGCCATCAACATATAGCATCTCACAAGCATTTTTAGAACACTCCACCCCACAACAGCAGAATACACATTCTTTTCATTCATCAAGATAGATCATAATCTTGGGCCATAGAATAAACCTAAACAATTTAATAAAACTGAAATCATATAGAGTGTGTCCTCTGACCACAATGGAATCAAAATAGAAATCAATAGAAAAACTACAGGAAAAATTCCAAATCTTGGAAACTTAACAACACACTTCTAAATAATCCATGGGTGAAGCAACTAAAGCATACATTTATGAGAGAATTTATAGCAACTAAATGCATACATTAAAAAAAGGAAAAGTCTCAAATCAATAATCTAATCTACTACCTCAAAAAACTAGAAAAGGAAGAGTGAAATAAAACCAAACCAAGGAGAGGAAGAAAACAATAAAGGTAAGGGCATTGAAAACAAAATTAAAAACAAAAACAATAGAGAAAAATGAATGAAACAAAAAGCTGATTCTTTGAAAAGATCAGTGAAAAAGAGAAATCTGTAGGAAAATTGGAAAGAAGAAAGGAAAGACACAAATTACCATTATCAGAAATGAAACAGTTGAGATGACTATAGATCCTGCAGATATCAGAGGATAAACAGGGGATAATGTGAACAACTCTGTACAGATAAATTTGACAACTGAGGGGAAATGGACAGCTTTCCCTCAAAAACACAAACTAAATAAATGTTTTGAATAGCCCTATAAAAAAAAGAATATAGTAAAGAATATATTTTTGGAAAATTTAATAACTTTATTTAAGGCTTATTGAATTTGAAATTTATTTAGTGTATAAACCTGAATATCAAAAGAGATTTAAGCTAGTATATGAGTTATCTAGTGCCACAATAATGTTGCATATCACAGCACCTCAAATGTTTTTAGCTTAATACAAGCAGTATTTATTAAAATCATAGTTTTGTAGATCAGCAGTAAAGATTGGGCTTATCTGGGGAAAATCTCTCTCAGCTGGGCTCCTTCATACTCTGTTTTCAGGCCAAGTCAACTTCTGGTGGCATCTGCTGGAGTGCCTTCAAAATCTTCCACCTGTCTTATCCTCTCCATGCCTCTCACATCCCCCACAGCTAGGCAGGGTGTGTTCTTACAGAATACTCAGGTGCAAGTACAAGAAAGCCTGACTATGCAAGACAGCTGACAGGCATTTGCACATTCTCCTGAGGATTAGACTTGAACTGGCACAACATCATATCCTTCTCATTCTATTGGCAAGAGCCCAGAGTGAGAGAGAGTAAGACCGCAAAGTGACAGGTCAAGGACTTGGATACGGGAAGAAGTAGAGAACTGAAATCATTTGCATTCTAACATTTCATAATGGATGGAATGACCAAGCATCCAGGTTTGCCTAGAAAAGTCCCAGTTTATTCCTATTATCTTTATAAAACTATCAATAGTATCCCCTCTTACTCTAAAAATTGTTCCAATTTGAGTGATAAATTATATGGCAGCCCTAATTTGGGGGGCTGAATAGGAATAGATGGACTAATTGAAGCAGAATGTGTGAAGTGAGCAGAAGAGATGAGTTAAGATGAGAGTCCATGAAGGAGGTGGCAGAGAGCAGGAGTCGAGCTAGGACAGCATGGATCTGAGGGAGCCACGGGAGAAGAGGTGCATGGAAGAGGGCTAAGTGACAAGGTCAACACCACCAACTCGTGAAGTAAGATAGGGAATGAATATGTCTATTGCATTTGACGATCAGAAGTCTTTGGTGAACATAGTGTGAAGTCTCAGAAGAGTGGCTGTAATGAATTCAAGAGTCAACCCTAGTTCTTGCTCTCACACTGAAACTTCTTATTTGACTATTCTGGGTCCATTGTAAATTTAGTCATTGGCTTTAAGTGATGAAAGATCCCTTGACTGCTAAGTTTCTAGGGGTCTGAATACTAAATACAGCCTCCAGACTAAAGCCCAATGCAAGAACTAAGGCCTATAGCTTACCTTTCTTCCATCTTTTTGTCCATCATTTTATGACACTAAATAAAGATGATCTGATGTGTATCATAAGGAATTATTCTAGTTTATTTTATTATGACTGTAAATTCATTTTTCTTGTATATTGGTGTCTTTGATTGACATAAAATTCAATAAGACCTACTGTAGTTTCATTAAATATTAACCATGACATTATTTTGAAACATTTGGGAAGATGTGATATCTCAGCCTGATCCAAAATCTTGCTGAACACATTAAGCAAAACAGCTTTAAGGCTTGTCAAGATATTTTTGACAATTGTCCTAACTTTGATGAAGCAAATGAGAAAATACCAACTTTCCCAATAGAGAGTTTACTTTAAAAAGCATTACAGTTGACATTGTGTAAAAGTTTCCAACTATAAGCAGGTGCAGCCTTAGTGGAAGTAAATTACATTAAATTTTTTGAGTAACAAGACCCTCATTTGAAATGTAGGAACATAGCTTTTAGTAATTTAAAACTTCAAGGATAACTAAGTAGCTAACACTTAAAAGAACAGAAAATCTGACTAGTGTTGATTTTGCAACAAAAAGGAAAAAGAAAAGAGAAGAAACCCACAATCTCCACATAGTTGAGTCCTTTTCTTGGCTGCTACTTAAACTTTGCAAATCTATTTTGTGTAAATGGACATCAAATTCCCTGTGGGATTCTCAATGTCACTTACTTTATCAATAAAAGAGCCTTCTTGTGGAAAAAGGAATAAATCACATATAAATTAAATAAGAGATTACACTAGGAGCTGAGCTTTTACCTTGACTAATCCAATAGCTTTGGCCAAATATCTCAATGTCAAAAGCATTATAAGTATTCTACAAGGTATGTCTGGCAATGAGAAATTAATAACAAAGTATTGGTTTTCGTTAAGGATTTCGTTAAAATGTTTATTTTTTCCCTCCACACTTTCCCTTCCCAAGCTAAATAGCCCTTTCCCATACTAGTCTGATCTTTGTTATGGTTATTGACTGGCCTTGTTTCTTGCAGTAATGCCACATACCTTAGAACTCATTTCTGAATTATATACTTTTCTGCCTCTCCATAATTTCAGCAATGGGGTTCATGCTCTGTTATGCCATGTGTCACTGAACTTTTGAACAGACTTCAAAGAGATTTTACAGACCCCATTTGTGCAAATTACTTATTTTGATTCTGACAGCTTTATAATGCACTTATCATTCTTACAGAGGAGAAAACATCCTCAGCAAGATACTTCTGCCCAAGTGTGCTCAGCTCGGTTCCAGTCAAGTCTTTTCAATCATTTTTTCTTATCAAAGTCTCTTGGACATTATAGAAATTCCCAGAGAAATTGATTATGATGTTTATCCAGTACCTCAGGGTCTTTATATTTTATCTATTTTTTCTACCTGGAAAGTTCTCCAAACTCTCCTTCCCCCTTGTCCTTTATATAGCTAACACTTAATTTGCCTTTAGGCCTAAATGTCTTAGTTTGGTTCTGTTGTAACAAATTTCCATAGAAAGGGCAGCTTAAACAACAAACATTTCTCACAGTTCTGGAAGCTGGTAAGTGAGGCAAGGTCAAGGTGCTGGTATATCAGGTGTCTGGTGAAATCCTACTTCCTGGTGTTCAGATGGCTGTCTTCTCATTGTACCTGCACATGGTGGAGAGAAGAGAGAGGAAGCAAGCTCCCTAATGTCTCTTCTTATAAAGGCACTAATCTCATCATGAGGGGCTCCACACTCATGACCTAATTAACTTCCAAAGGCCCCATCTCCAAATACTAGCACATGGAATTAGTGTTTTAACATATAAATTCTAGGGGAACACAAACATTCAGTCCATAACACTGAGCTATCAAGTAATTCTGAAAGGCATCTATCCCTTATCTTCTTCTCACCTTAGGATAATTTCCTGGATATGCTTTTTCACCTTCTCTTTATCAGCATTCATCTGAGAAAAAGAGAATTTTGTATTAAGAATACTTGATTTCTTTGGTGGATTGTGGACTCTGGGATAGCAAGACTGGAACTATAATGCTCACTTGTGTGTTCTTAATATATTAATCATCATTCTAATGCTCTACTTGCTATTTTTAGACTTCACGATCTAATTTACAGATCATGGCACCAATTGCCTTACTTTTCTGCCTGCTTCTGTCAAGTACATACTGTTCAGCCCTGACTGACTTTATTATTCTACAACACTGCTTTTTGTCATGTTATAGTCCAGTGCAACCATCTGGTACCACCATCTCTTATTTATAACAAAAAAAAATGATGCATGCATAACATTTGGGGCCCTCCATAATTTTACCCAGATCAATTTTCTGATCATGGCAGACCCCCTTTTCTCCAACACAAGCACTTAATCCTAGCCAAATAAACAAAGAGACTGGACACAGACTACTTACTCCTGTTCTTGGACTTTATTTTAACGTCCTACTCTGTCTCCTCACTCACTCAGGATGCTCTCCGCCTTCTTCTCATTTGTCCTTCCAGAGCTTTCCCTACTTTGGGGTCTAGGCACATCTCACACTCCTACAAGGCATTTCTGTGATGGGCCCAGTCTTTAGTGATTTCTTCCTCTTTAATTTTCATTAATACTACTGTTTTAGTTATGGTTCTATCATATTTTACAAGTTAACATAAAGGAATATTTTATTTTTCCCCTATCTCCATATTTCAAAGCTTTCAAAACTGAATTATAAACAAATTCAGAAACTATATATATTTATGATATTTATTTTCCTTACAAAAATTAATTGATTATTCATGGCTGTGAATGCATCTTTTTAGATCAATATGGTGTTGATGTTGTACTGACATGCTATAACAGCTAATTGATATGATTTAGGAAAAAGAAGATGCAGCAGAACCATTCAGGTGTATTGCAGATTAAGGTGGATCAAATAATGTCTCCGCTTTTGTTGGTTAAAAATGAATAAGCAAAAACAGTAATATATGGCAACACAGTTCATCAGCAGCCATTGAAAAATAAAGTGCATTTATCTTCCTGAGATAAAAAGACAGAAATTGTTGGAATATTTTAAGTCTCCAATGCTGCCTCATTCCTACCCACATTACTAGCAAAGGTGAGTTAGAATGTATTAAGACTTCCCAACAATTAAGCCACAGGTATCTTTCAAGGTAGGTGAAATAGTAATCCTGAGAACAAAATATTGTCTTATGAAATATATCTTGTTTTTTTTTAACAGTTAGCCCTTACTTTTCTGAAATCTGATAAATTTGAGAAAAATAATGACATAGAAACTTTTCTATGGGAAGCTTTGTATCTGAAATATTTAGATTTTACACCTAAATATAATACAAGTTGTGTTTCATATCCTCTGAATATAAAAATATTAAAAACCCTCTACACTATTATTTGAAAAAGAAATTATCAGCTATAATTTTATAGTGTGACAGATAGTAAATGCAGATGGAATGATTATAATAGGAATACGTTCAGATCATTAAATAATTTGCCTTGTAATTATCTTCATGAAAGTTGTATAATTAGTTATATTTCAGCAGACCAACATCAGCCATAAATTGACATCCTTCAAATCACTTAAGCATTTCAAACCTTATAACATCAGCAAGTTTAGTAAGAGGGATGCTCTAGAAAAGTTCTAACCTAACGACCAGTGGCATTACTCCCTAGGTTGTGTGAGGGAAAACACTGAATACTGAAATATGAAAATTAAGTAGAGAAACTATCATGTTAAATCTGGAAAGTCATATCAGTAAATGATATTGTCCTTCTAGTAATCTTGTATTTCTCAGTGACTTTTAATTATTTGTGTCAAAGAATTGTTCAGGATTGAAAAACTGAGTAAATGTATATGTGCTCCAAAAACCACAATTAATTATTATAAATAATCTATTATAAAACTAAGATGTCTTTAAATTAAATAATGGAATCAAAAGTATTTCCATTGTTCTCTTTCCAACTTTCAATAATATCACAGAAAATGCAACAATTTAATTATGAATAACAAAAATTAAAATTTTTATTCATTTGTTATTTTGGTAGAAATGTTGTAATGTATACAATAATACATTATTATATAGGTGAATTTTGTTTTTTTATAATAATTCCATGTTTATTATTTTTTCTTGGGGAATTATTTTCAACTTGAACCATTTATAATTCAAATATGTTTCTCTTTCTGTGAAATTTTAATAACATTTTGTTTTACTTATCTATTTTTTCCTCTGTTAAATTTTGGTGTGTTGAACTTTGGAGATTGGAGCTTTCGTCAACATTTTTGGGGAGGATGGAGGGATTTGTTTTTCCATGAACACAGAGCTTAGAAAGTCATTCTTCACACTTGCTATTCAATTGATATTCAATTACATTTCTTCTAGTATTCCAGCATTTTTTAAGACTTTATTTTTTTATAACAGTTTTAAGTTTACAACAAAATTGAGAGGGAGGTTCAGAGATTTCAATATAACCCTCTGCCCCCATGTGCAAACTTCACCCATTATGAATATCATTTACCATAATGGTATCTTCTTTTTTCCACCAAGGATCAACCTACATTGACATATTATATCACCCAAAGTCCAAGGTTTACCTTAGAGTTCACTCTTCTTGTACATTCTGTAAGTTTGGACAAAAGTTTAATGACATATATCTACCATTATAATATCATACAGATTATTTTCACTTCCCTAAAATCTGCTGTGTTTCCCCTATTCATCTCTCCCTGCTCACCTACTCTGGCAAATACTGATCTTTTTATAGTCTCAATAGTCTTGGATTTTCCGGAGTGTCATATAGTTGGAATTATATAGTATGTACCCTTTACAGATCGTCTTTTTTCATTTAGTAATATGCATTTATAGTTTCCGTATATATTTTTATGGCTTGGTAACTCATTTCTTTTTAGTCCTGAATAATACTCCATCCTCTGGATATACCATAGTTTATTTATCCATTAACCTACTAAAGGACATCTTGGTTGCTTCCATGTTTTGATAATTATAAATAATGCTGCTATAAACATTCTGTGCAGGTAAATATCAAGAAATACCAAGGAATGTACTGGGTTGTATGGTTCACTAAATTATTCCAAGGTGACTGTACCATTTTGCATTCCTACCAATAACATATGAGAGCTCCTGCTGCTCCATCTCCTTCCTAGGATGTGGTGTTGTCCATGTTCCAGATTTTGACCATTATAGTTAGGTGTGTATTTGTGTCTCACTATCGTTTAATTTTCATTTTCCTGATGACATATGATGTGGAACATCTTTTCAAATGCTAATTTGACATCTCTACATCTTCATTGTTGAGGTGTCTCTTAGGGTCTTTGGCCATTTTTAAATAGAGCTGTTTTCTTATTGTTAGGTTTTCAGAGTTCTTTGTATATTTTGGATATCAAAGATGTGTATTTTGCAAATATTCTTTCCCTGTCTGTGGCTTCTCTTCACATTATCTTTCATGGTGCTGGAGTTTTTAATTTTAATTAAATTTAGCATATCTATTATTTATTTCATGGATCATTTCCCTGGAGTTGTATTGTAAAAGGCATCACCATATTCAAGGTCATAGAGACTTTTTCCTGTTATATTCTAAGAATTTTATAGTTTTGTGTTTTACATTTAAGACTGTAATCCATTTTGAGTTAATTTTTGTGAAGAGTATAAGATCTGTATCTAGATTAATATTTTTGGTATGTGGATACCCAGTTGTTGTATCAGCATTTCTTGAAGAGATTATCTTTGCTCCATTTTATTATCCTTGCTATTATTATCCTATGTCAAGGATCAATTGTCTGGATTTATGGAGGTCTGTTTCTGGGCTCTCTGTTCTGATCCATTGATCTATTTGTCTATTCTTTCACTAATACCACAGTGTCTTAATTACTGTAGCTTCAGCATAAGTCTGAAGCCAGATAGTGTCAGGCCTCCAACATTGTTCTTTTTCAATATTGTGTTGGCTATTCTGGGACTTTGCCTTTCCATGAAACTTTAGAATCAATTTGTCAATATCCACAATACAATTTGCTAGGGTATTGACTAGGATTGCATTAAATATGTAGATAAATTCAGAAGAACTGACATCTTGACACTACTGAGTCATCCTAACTATGAACATGGAATGTCTCTTCTTTTATCTAGATTGATTTCATTTATCAGAATTTTTTAGTTTTCCTCATATAAACCTTATGCATATTTTGCCTTAGTATTTCATTTTTGATCAGTGTATTTTTATTATCACGATATCATTGATATACACTCTTATGAAGGTTTCACAAGAAAAACAATGTAGTTTTTATTACATTCATCCTTATTATTGAGTCCCCCCACATATCCCATTGCAGTCATTGTACATCAGTGTAGTAAGATGCCACAGAGTTCCTATTTGTCTTCTCTGAGCTACACTGTCTTCCCCGTGCCCCCCCACACACCATGTGCACCAATCATGATAACCCTCAATCCCCATCTCCCACCCTCCCCACCTGCCCTCCCCCACCCCTCCCATTTGGTAACCACCAGTCCCTTCTTGGAGTCTGTGAATCTGCTGCTATTTTGTTCCTTCAGTTCTGCTGTGCTGTTATACTTCACAAATGAGGGAAATCATTTGGTATTTGTCTTTCTCTGTCTGACATATTTTGCTGAGCATAATACCCTCTAGCTCCATCCATGTTGTTGCAAATGGTAGGATTTGTTTCTTTCTTAGAGCTGAATAGTATTCCATTGTGTATATGTACCACATCTTTTTTATCCATTCATCTACTGATGGACACTTAGGTTGCTTCCATTTCTTGCCTATTGTAAATAGTGCTGCAATAAACATAGGGGTGCATATTTCTTTTTGAATCTGAGAAGTTGTTTTCCTTGGATAAATTCCTAGGGGGGTAGTCACTGGGTCAAATGGTATTTCTATTTTTAGTTTTTTGAGGAACCTCCATATTGTTTTCCACAATGGTTGAACTAGTTTACATTCCCACCAGCAGTGTAGGAGGGTTCCCCTTTCTTCACATCTTTGCCTGCATTTGTTGTTCCTACTCTTTTCTATGTTGGCCATCCTAACTGGTATGAGGTGATATCTCATTGTGGTTTAAATTTGCATTTCCCTGATAATTAGCCATGTGGAGCATCTTTTCATGTGTCTGTTGACCATCTGAATTTCTTCTTTGGAGAAGTGTCTGTTCAGAACCTCCACCCATTTTTTAGTAGGGTTATTTGCTTTTTTGGTGATGAGACATGTGACTTTTTAATATATTTTGGATGTTAACCCCTTGTCAGATACGTCATTTACAAATATATTCTCCCCTACTGTAGGATGCCTTTTTGTTCTAGTGATGGTGTCCTTTGCTGTACAGAAGCTTTTTAGCATGATGTAGTCCCATTTGTTCATTTTTTATTTTGTTTCCCTTGCCCAAGGAGATGTGTTCAGGAGAATGGTGCTCAGGTTTATGTTCAAGTGATTTTTGCCTATGTTTTCTTCTAAGAGTCTTATGGTTTCATGACTTACATTCAGGTCTTTGATTTGAGTTTACTTTTGTGCATGGGGTTGGACAATATTCCAGTTTCATTCTCTTGCATTTAGCTGTCCAGTTTTCCCAACACCAGTTGTTGAAGAGGCTGTCATTTTCTCATTATATAGCCATGGCTCCTTTATCATGTATTAATTGACCATATTTGCTTGAGTTTCTATCTGGGCTCTCTTGTCTCTTCTATTGGTCTATGGGTCTGTTATTGTGCAAGTACCAAATTATCTTCATTACTGTGGCTTTGTTGTAGAGCTTGAAGTTGGGAAGCAAGAATCCCCCCCCCCCGCCCTTTATTCTTCCTTCTCAGGATTGCTTTGGATATTCAGGGCCTTTTTTGGTTCCATATGAATTTTTGACTATTTTTTCTAGTTCGTTGAAGAATGCTGTTGGTATTTTGATAAAGATGGCTTCGATTTGAAGATTGCTTTAGGCAGGATGGCCATTTTGACAATATTAATCCTTCCTATTCATGAGCACAGGATGTGTTTCCATTTATTGGTATCTTTTTTAATTTCTCTCATGAGTGTCTTGTAGTTTTCAGAGTATAGGTCTTTCACTTCCTTGTTTTTATTTATTACTACATATTTTATTCTTTTTGATGCAATTGTGAATGGAATTGTTTTCCTGATTTCTCTTTTTCTGCTAGTTCATCGTTAGTGTATAGGAATGCAACAGATTTCTGTGTATTAATTTTGTTTCCAGCAACTTTGCGGAATTCAGATAGTAGATCTAGAAGTTTTGGAGTGGATTCCTTACGGTGTTTTATGTACAATATCATGTCATCTGCAAACAGGGAGAGTTTAACTTCTTCCTTGCCAGTCTGGATGCCTTTTATTTCTTTGTGTTGTCTGATTGTCCTGGCTAGGACCTATGGAACTATGTTGAATAAAAGTGGGGAGAGTGTGCATCCTTGACTTGTTAAAATCTTAAAGGAAAACCTTTCAGTTTCTCACTATTAGGTATGATGTTGGCTGTGAGTTGGTCATATATGGCCTTTATTATGTTGAGATACTTACCCTCTCTACCCATTTTGTTGAGAGTTTTAATCATGAATGGGTGTTGAATTTTCTCAAATGTTTTTTTGGCATCTATGGAGATGATCATGTGGTTTTTGTCCTTTTTGTTGATGTGGCAGATGATGTTGATGGATTTTCTAATATTGTACCATCCTTTCATCCGTGGAATAAATCCTACTTGATCATGATGGATGATCTTTTTGATGTATTTTTGAATTCGGTTTGCTAATATTTTGTTGAGTATTGTTGCATATATGTTCATCAGGGATGTTGGTCAGTAATTTTCTTTTTTTGTTATGTCTTTCCCTGGTTTTGATACTGGAATGATGATATCCTTGTAGAATGAATTTGGGAGTATTCCCTCTTCTTCTACTTTTTGGAAAACGTTAAGGAGAATGAGTATTAGGTCTTCACTACATGTTTGATGTAATTCAGCAGTGAAACCATCTGTTCCAGGGATTTTGTTCTTAGGTAGTTTTTTGATTATCAATTCAATTTTGTTGCTAGTAGTTGGTCTATTCAGATTTTCTGTTACTTTCTGGGTCAGGCTTGGAAGGTTATATTTTTCTAGAAAGTTGTCCATTTCTTCTAGGTTATCCATTTTATTAGCATATAATTTTTCATAGTATTCTCTAATAATTCTTTGTATTTCTATGGTGTCCATAGTGATTTTTCCTTTCTCATTTTTGTTTCTGTTTTTGTGTGTAAACTCTCTTTCTTTCTTGTTAAGTATGCCTAGCGGTTTATCTATTTTGTTTATATTCTCAAAGAACCAGCTGCTGCTTTCATTGATTCTTTCTATTGTTTTATACTTCCGATTTTGTTTATTTCTGCTCTAATTTTTATTATCCCTCCTTCTACTGACTTTGGGCCTCATTTGTTCTTCTTTTTCTAGTTCTGTTAATTGTGAGTTTAGACTGTTCATATGAGATTGTTCTTCTTACCTGAGGTAGGCCTTTATTGCAATATACTTCTCTCTTAGTGAGGCCTTCACTGCATCCCACAGATTTTTCAGTGTTGAATTATTGTCATTAGTCTCGGTATATTGCTTGATCTCTGTTTTTATTTGGTCATTGATCCTTTGGCTATTTAGGGGCATGTTGTTAAGCCTCTGTGTGATTGTGGTCTTTTTTGTTTTCTTTGCATAATTTATTTCTTGTTTCATAGCTTTGTGGTCTGAGAAGCAGCTTGGTACAATTTCAATCTTTTTGAATTTACTGAGGCTCTTTTTGTGACCTACTTGAAAATGTTCCATTTGCCTTTGAGAAGAATGTGTATCCTGCTGCTTTTGGGTGGAGAGTTCTGTAGATGTCTATTAGTTCCATCTGTTCTAATGCATTGTCCAGTGCCTCTGTCTCCTTACTTATTTTCTGTCTGATTGATCTTTCCTTCAGAGTGAGTACAGTATTGAAGTCTCCTAGAATGAATGCATTGCATTCTATTTCCCCTTTTAATTCTGTTAGTATTTGTTTCACATATTAGGTGATCCTGTGTTAGGCACATAGATATTTTTTTATAGTTTATTTTGGTATCATTAATCTACAATTACATGTGCAATATTATGGTGATTAAACTATTCCCTTCATAAGGTCCCCCCAACCAACCCCATTACAGTCACTGTCCATCAGCATAGTGAGATGCTATAGAATCACTACTTGTCTTCTCTGAGTTGTACAGCCCTCCCAGTGCCCCCCCAACATTACATCTGCTAATCTTAATGCCCCTTTTTCCCCCTTGTCCCTCCCTTCCCACCCATCCTCCCAAGTCCCTTTCCCTTTGGTAACTATTAGTCTGTTGTTGGGTTCTGTGAGTCTGCTGCTGTTTTGTTCCTTCAGTTTTTTTCTTTGTTCTTATACTCCACATATGAGTGAAATCATTTGATACTTGTCTTTTTTGGCTTGGCTTATTTCACTGAGCATAATACCCTCTAGCTCCATCCATGTTGTTGCAAATGGTAGGATTTGTTTTCTTCTTATGGCTGAATAATATTCCATTGTGTATATGTACCACATCTTCTTAATCCATTCATCTACTGATGGACACTTAGGTTGCTTCCATTTCTTGGCTATTATAAATAGTGCTGCCATAAACATAGGGGTGCATATGTCTTTTTGAAACTGGGCTGCTGCATTCTTAGGGTAAATTCCTAGGAGTGGGATTCCTGGGTCAAATGGTATTTCTATTTTGAGTTTTTTGAGGAACCTTCATACTGCTTTCCACAACGTCTGAACTAATTTGCATTCCCACCAGCAGCATAGGAGGGTTCCCTTTTCTCCACATCCTCGCCAACATTTGTAGTTGTTTGTGATTTGGATGTTGGCCATCCTCACTGGTGTGAGGTGATATCTCATTGTGGTTTTAATCTGCATTTCTCTGATGACTAGCGATGTGGAGCATCTTTTCATGTGCCTGTTGGTCACTTGAATTTCTTCTTTAGAGAAGTGTCTATTCATGTCCTATGCCCATTTCTTAATTGGATTATTTGCTTTTTGTTTGTTAAGGTGCGTGAGTTCTTTGTATATTTTGGATGTCAACCCCTTAACAGATACATCATTTATGAATATATTTTCCTGTATTGTAGGATGTCTTTTTCTTCTACTGATGGTGTCCTTTGCTGTACAGAAGCTTTTCCACTTGATAGAGTCCCATTTGTTCATTTTTGCTTTTGTTTCCCTTGCCCGGGGGGATATATTCATGAAGAAGTGGCTCATGTTTATGTCCAAGAGATTTTTGCCTATGTTTTTTTCTAAGAGTTTTATGGTTTCATGACTTACATTCAGGTCTTTGATCCACCTTGAGTTTACCTTTGTGTATGGGGTTAGACAGTAGTCCAGCTTAATTCTCTTACATGTAGCTGTCCAGTTTTTCCAACACCAGCTGCTGAAGACGCTGTCACCTTCCCATTGTATATCCAAGGCTTCTTTATCAAATATTAATTGACTGTATATGTTTGGGTTAATGTTTGGATTTTCTATTCTGTTCCACTGGTCTGTGGGTCTGTTTTTGTGCCAATACCAAATTGTCTTGATTACTATGGCTTTGTAGTAGAGCTTGAAGTCAGGGAGCATAATTCCCCCTGTTTGATTCCTCCTTCTCAGGATTGCTTTGGCTATTCGGGGTCTTTTCTGGTTCCATATGAATTTTAGAATTATTTGTTCCAGTTCACTGAAGAAAGCCGTTGGTAGTTTGATAGGGATTGCTTTGAATCTGTAGATTGCTTTAGGTAGTATAGCCATTTTGACAATATTTATTCTTCCTAGCCAAGAGCATGGGGTGCATTTCCATTTGTTAGTGTCTTCCTTAATTTCTCCTAGGAGTGTCTTATAGTTTTCAGAGTTCAGGTCTTTCACTTCCTTCGTTAGGTTTATTCCTAGGTATTTTATTCTTTTTGATGCAATTGTGAATGGAATTGTTTTTCTGATTTCTCTTTCTGTTAGTTCATCGTTAGTGTATAGGAAAGCAACAGATTTCTGTGTGTTAATTTTGTATCCTGCAACTTTGCTGAATTCAGATATTAGTTCTAGTAGTTTTGGAGTGGGGTCTTTAGGGTTTTTTATGTACAGTATCATGTCATCTGCAAATAGTGACAATTTGACTTCTTCTTTACCAATCTGGATGCCTTGTATGTCTTTGTTTTGTCTGATTGCCGTGGCAAGGACCTCCAGTACTATGTTGAATAACAGTGGAGAGAGTGGGCACCCCTGTCTTGTTCCCGATCTTAGATGAAAAGCATTCAGCTTCTCACTGTTAAGTATGATGTTAGCTGTGGGTTTGTCATATATAGCCTTTATGATGTTGAGGTACTTGCCGTCTATACCCATTTTGTTGAGAGTTTTAATCATGAATGGATGCTGAATTTTATCAAATGCTTTTTCAGCATCTATGGAGATGATCATGTGGTTTTTGTTCTTCTTTTTATTGATGTGATGGATGATGTTGATGGATTTTCGAATGTTGTACCATCCTTGCATCCCTGGGATGAATCCCACTTGATCATGGTGTATGATCCTCTTGATGTATTTTTGAACTCGGTTTGCTAATATTTTGTTTAGTATTTTTGCATCTACGTTCATCAGGGATATTGGTCTGTAATTTTCTTTTTTAGTGAGGTCTTTGCCCGGTTTTGATATTAGAGTGATGCTGGCTTCATAGAAAGTTTGGAAGTATTCCCTTCTCTTCTATTTTTTGGAAAACTTGAAGGAGAATGGGTGTTATTTCTTCTCCATATGTCTGGTAGAATTCAGAAGTGAATCCATCAAGTCCGGGGGTTTTGTTCTTGGGTAGTTTTTTGATTACCGATTCAATTTTGTTGCTGGCGATTGGTCTGTTTAGTTTTTCTGTTTCCTGCTCGGTCAGTCTTGGAAGGCTGTATTTTTCTAAGAAGTTGTCCATTTCTTCTAGGTTTTGCAGCTTGTTAACATATAGATGCTCGTTAATAGTCCCTTATAATTCTTTGTATTTCTGTGGGGTCTGTCGTTATTTTTCCTTTCTCATTTGTGATTCTGTTTATGTGTGTAGATTCTCTTTTTCTTTTAATGAGTCTGGCTAGGGGTTTATCTATTTTGTTTATTTTTTCAAACAACCAGCTTTTGGTTTCATTGATTTTTTTGTACTGTTTTATTTTTCTCAATTTTATTTATTTCTTCTCTGATCTTTATTATGTCTCTCCTTCTGGTTACTTTGGGCCTCATTTGTTCTTCTTTTTCCAATTTCAATAATTGTGTCTTTAGACTATTCATTTGGGAATGTTCTTCCTTCTTTAAATAGGCCTGGATTGCAGTATACTTTCCTCTTAGAACTGCCTTTGCTGCGTCCCACAGAAGTTGTGGTTTTGTGTTGTTGTTGTCATTAGTCTCCATATATTCTTTGATTTCTGTTTTGATTTGGTCGTTAACCCATTGATTCATTAGGAGAATGTTATTAAGTCTCCATGTATTTGTGAGCCTTGTTGATTTCTTTCTAAGATTTATTTCTAGTTTTATACCTTTGTGATCTGAGAAGTTGGTTTGTAGGATTTCAATATTTTTGAATTTACTGAGGTTCTTTTTGTGGCCTAGTATGTGGTCTATTCTGGAAAATGTTCCATGTGCACTTGAGAAGAATGTGTATCCTGCTGCTTTTGGGTGCAGAGG
This sequence comes from Phataginus tricuspis, assembly GCA_029783875.1. Taxonomy (NCBI): domain Eukaryota; kingdom Metazoa; phylum Chordata; class Mammalia; order Pholidota; family Manidae; genus Phataginus; species Phataginus tricuspis. Next base: position 5,073,028 of record JAQQAC010019064.1, read on the forward strand.
TCTGTAGATATCTGTTAGGTTCATCTGTTCTAGTGTGTTGTTCAGTGCCTCTCTGTCTTTACTTATTCTCTGTCTGGTTGATCTGTCCTTTGGAGTGAGTGGTGTGTTGAAGTCTCCTAAGATGTATGCATTGCTGTCTATTTCCTCCTTTAGTTCTGTTAGTATTTGTTTCACATATGCTGGCGCTCCTGTGTTGGGTGCATATACATTTATAATGGTTATATCTTCTTGTTGGACTAACCCTTTTATCATTATGTAATGTCCTTCTTTATCTCTTGCTACTTTCTTCGTTTTGAAGTCTATTTCATCTGATACAAGTACTGAAACACCTGCTTTTTTCTCTTTGTTGTTTGCATGAAATATCTTTTTCCATCCCTTCACTTTTAGTCTGTGTATATCATTGGGTTTGAGGTGAGTCTCTTGTAAGCAGCATGTAGATGGGTCTTGCTTTTTTATCCACTCTGTTACTCTGTGTCTTTTGATTGGTGCATTCAGTCCATTTACATTTTGGGTGATTATTGATAGATATGTACTTATTGCCATTGCTGGCTTTAGATTCGTGGTTACCAAACGTTCAAGGGTTGCTTCTTTACTATCTAAGAATCTAACTTAACTTTCTTTTTAAGTTTTTGTGAACGCCATCTGATGTTTCTTTATCTCTCCCTTCCTATTCTTCCTCCTCTTTTCTTTATATATTAGGTGTTTTATTCTTTACCTTTAGTTAGTATTTGGATGGTCTGCTTTCTTTGCTATGAATTTATTTTCTTTGGTGACATCTTTATAGCCTTAGGGGTGCTTCCCTCTAGAGCAGTCCATTTAAGATATCCTGTAGTGGTGGTTTATGAGAGGCAGACTCTCAACTTTCGTTTGTCTTGAATTTGTTTAATCCCTCCGTCATATTTAAATGATAATCGTGCTGGATACAATATTCTTGGTTCGAGGCCCTTCTGTTTCATTATGTTAAATATATCATGCCATTCTCTTCTGGCCTGTAAGGTTTCTGTTGAGAAGTCTGATGACAGTCTGATGAGTTTTCCTTTGTAGGTGATCTTTTTTCTCTCTCTAGCTGCCTTTAATACTCTGTCTTTATCTTTGACCTTTGCCATCTTAATTATTATGTGTCTTGGTGTTGTCTTCCTTGGGTCCCTTGTGTTGGGAGATCTGTGGGCTTCCGTGGACTGCGAGACTATTTCCTTCCCCAGCGTGGGAAAGTTTTCAGCAATTATTTCTTCAAAGACACTTTCTATCCCTTTTTCTGTCTTTTCTTCTCTGGTACTCTTAGAATGCGAATATTGCTCCGTTTGGATTGGTCACACAGTTCTCTTAATATTCTTTCATTCTTAGAGATCCTTTTATCTCTCTGTGCGTCAGCTTCTTTGTATTCCTGTTCCCTGTTTTGTATTTCATTGACAGTGTCTTGTACCTCATCCAGTCTGCTGTTAAGACCGTCGAAGGCTTGTCTCATTTCTGCATTGTCTTCCTCATTTCCTCCCTCAGCTCTTGCACATTTTTCTGTAGATCCATCAGCATGGCTATGACTTTTATTCTGAATTCTTTTTCAGGAAGACTGTGCATGTCCTTTCCTTAATGTTCTCTCTCAGGGGTTGTCTGGGTTTGGAGCTTTGTCTGTAGCATATTCCTCTGTCTTTTCATGGCTATAGAATTGGTTGCTGGTAGTTGTCACATATGTCAGCTGGGCTCTTTATGACCTTGAAAAGGAAAGAGAAGAAAGAAGAAAAAAAAATTACTGATAATAAAAAAAAGCAAGAGAGAGCGAGAGAAAGAAAGAAAGAAAAGAAAGGAAAGAATAACAGCAACACTGGAAAAAAAAAAAAAACGCCCACCGGTAGTGGTTTCTGTGTGAATGGTGTAGGTGGCGCTGTTGCTCCCCTATTCCAGAGCCGTGACTATGCCGCTCGACATGGCCCTTTAGAGCTGTGGCCAGGGTGAGATTGAATGGGAGGCTGTTGAGCTCTGTGGGAGTCCTAAATATGGCTACTCTTTCCCAGTGTCCCGCTAAGGGGTCTGAAGCTCCCCGGGTCTCCCAGCCTGCTGGGCTGAGTGTGCCAGGGTGATTCCGTCCTCCGCTGGGCGCCTGTCTCTTTAAGACCGCTGAAAGAAAAAGCGCATGCTTTTCTCCTTTTTTTTTTCTTCTCTTTTCTCGTTCCCTGAGCCAACCGCGAGCAACCAGGCGCATTCCTGCTGAGACCCTGCGCCTTCTATCTCTCCAATCTCCACTATACCATGCTCTGTGTGTCCGTGCTCCCGGGCACAGATCGCCAGGGCTGGTTATCTCCCAGGCCTGTACTTCCACTCCCTCCCTGCTCTGAATCCTCTCCTCCCATCGGTGCGCTGCGTTGGGGGAGTGCTCAGTTCCTGCTGGTCGCGGTTCCGTTTCTTACCCACCTTGCCGGCTGCCGAGTCCTCTCAGGTGTAGTTGCCCACTGGTGTGCTGCCCCGCCGGCTGCCGAGTCCTCTCAGGTGTGGCTGCACAGTGTGCGCTTTCCTGTGTGTTCTGGTCTCTCTTTTGGGAATAGTTGTATTTGCTGTGTTTTTGTGGATAAATATAATGTTGGGGGGAAATTTCCGCTGCTCCGTTCACGCCGCCATCTTCCCGGAACCTATTCTTTCATTCTTAGAGATACGTTTTTCTCTCTGTGCCTCAGCTTCTTTGTATTCCTCTTCTCTAACATCTATTCCATTTTCCATTTACCATCTCTTCTACTACATCTAGTCTGCTTTTAAATCCCTCTATCATGTGTTGCATTTCAGATATGGAATTTCTTAATGATTGAATCTCTGTCCTAAATTCGTCCCTGAGTTCTTGAATATTTTTCTGTACCTCCATGCACATGTTTATGATTTTTATTTTGAATTCTCTTTCAGGACGTTTGGTGAGTTCAGTTTCATTTGGACCTTTTTCTGGGGTTTGTGAGATTTTGGTTTGAACCAGGTTCCTTTGATGTTTCATATTTGTATGTGGCGCCCTCCAGTGCCCAGAAACTCTAGCCTCTGGAGCTCCTCAGTCCCTGGAGTGATGTCGGGTGTCGCAGGGGAGCAGCGCTGGTGCCTGAGGGTAGGAAAAAGCTGTTTCCTGCTTCACAGCTCTAGTGCCTTTCTCTACTGTCAGAACCAGTTGGCCAAGCACACAGGTGTAAGCCTCTGTGCTTTGCATCTGTAGTTGATGTAGGCGGGGTCTCCCTCTGACTGGCCTTATGCCAGGGCAGCAACTGCTGATTTGCAAACCAGTGCCAGCAGGCCAGGAGGATGGCCCAGCTGGCTGTATCACAGTGGGAGGCCTTGGAGCTGAGTAGACAGCCAGAGGGATGGAGTTCCTGAAGCTACTGAAAGTTCCCAACCTGCTGGGCAGAGCACAGCCAAATAACCTTGTCCACCTATCCCTTCTTCCACGCAGCAAGCTCCATGAAAACCCCGCCCCTTCAGCAGCCCTCTCGCTGCTAGGGAGTCTCTCAGACCGCCTACCTTTTCTTTGTCCCAGAGGAGCCGTATGTGGATCCCTGTCCTTCCCAAACAGCTGGAATCTCTATCTCTCCAAGTATTTGGCCTGTCTTAGCTTTCTAACCCCACTAATCTCCACAGCCCCATGCAATATATGTTTCTACTACCAAAGCAGATCTCTATGGCTGGGTGTTCAGCAGTGCTAGGCTTTCACTCCCTCCCTGCTCCGTTTCTCTTCCTCCTGCCAGTGAGCTGGGGTGGGGAAAGTCCCTGGGTCCCAACAGATCAAGGCTTTGGTACGTTACCCTGTTTCATGACGTCTGCTCTGTTCTACCGGTGTATGCAGTCTGGTGCAATCTTCTTTCCTGTTGCTCTTTTAGGATTAGTTTTATTAACTATATTTCATATTATATGTGGTATCTGGAGGACTTCTCTTTCTCAGCTCTCATGCTGCCGTATTGAATCTGATCAGTGTATTTTTAATCACATTTTCTTCAGAGTATTTCTGAATTTTTACATAGTGTCTTTAATATTGAGATTATTGGTATTTTCTTTCTAGTTTAATGTTTATATTTTAAATGTAATTTTGTATGCACAAAAATATAAATTAAAAAGCATATTAACATAATTTTACTTATGTCTATTAATTATATTAAGGGGCCATATTTAAGGGTCTCAGCTATTCCAATATAACTAAAATATTTAAGTCTATGTGAACTTTGAATAGGGACCAAAATGAAGAAGTTTGTTATTTATATCTATCCTGTTTGTCTCCAAATGTGTCAGTCCTCATATTAGCCAGAGTTGAGTGTAATATTTAAGTTATATTTTACAGTTTCCAAAGTTCTTTTTTCATTGTTACATTTGGGGATACCAATCAGGTAGACAGGTTACCCAGTTAGACAGATTTGTAGATAGAGCCATTATGAGATAAAATGACTGGAAATTAACAGAAGTCCAGTGTGCAGTTGATCAGTAAAGGTCACTCAAATTCATATTCTTCTCCTCTAGAGGAAACATGGTTAGAATTCTTAGTATTTAAAGAAAAAGGAGATTAAAAATAATACGATCATGCATAATTTGATGTAATGAATAGTAAACTAACATGGATTGCATATTTGGCTAGGCTTTCCAGCCAAATTTGAACTGCATCATCCCCTCAATAAGTACATGATGACAATAATCAGTTACTATTTGGTTTTAGTGCTGCTTCTTATGCCCACTGTGTTTCTGCATTATTTACCTGGAATCATGTAAGAATATTTCAAACTTCCTCATCACTTTCTCCAAACCCAATTATTGTATATATATGACTTGTTGTTTTTGAATATCTTTAAAATATAATTTCCCTTTCTTTTTTCACACCTACATGCATTTCTTAGCTTTCAGCAATACACTATTTCATTTTCTAGAGATTTCACCTGCCAAGTGTCACCCTATCTGTGGTTAGTTGCAGGCTAAAGCTTGTGCAGAGCTCTAGGGGGTCACTCCTAGTCACTCAGCTCATTGCACGCTGTGCTAATCCATATTTCCAAATGATATACATCTAATTCCTAATTCCAGCTTCTGCTGTAGCTAACTGTTCCATAGCCAATAATTTAGTCCTTACATGAAATGATTGCACAGTGAGGATTCACATTTATTCTGCTCACAGAATCCCATCTTTTCTGCAAGAAAGGGCTGGCTTCCCAAAAGATGGTAACAAGAACAATCATCCTTCTAAAACACAATGCATTTCTTGCCCGAGTTACCTTTTTTTAAAGTTTTTATTTCTTTAAGGCAACATACTCCTTACAAGTGTCAAATCCTTAAACACTATTATATAAAGAAAAATTTTACTTATTAGTGTCCACAACTGCTTTGTGGGTTATATTTTGGCAGACATCCTTAGCTTGATTCACACTAGGGAGTCACATTAGAAAGATACCATTTCTTGCTTTTGCAGATGAGATTACTGATCTCGAGAAAGACTTTGTTTCACACGCAATAAGGATTTTAAGTGGCAAAGATGTGATTGAAACATAAGAGTTCTAACTTTTGCGGACACTCTAGTTATCTTATTTCTGGAACAATTAAGAGTTACTGAGTATTAAATTTAGTACACCAAAAAGATTTTCTTTGTGTAAAGCTTGAGGTGTAGAATTCATACAGTTAGAAAATAAACTACTGCCTACCCTGATGTTTAGTCATTTCTTGATGAATGGTACAGCCCTGGTAAAAGATATCTGATCTATGAAGACTTGGAAAATTCAGGTGAAATATTTTCTGTTTTTCTAGAGTTTATTAGAAATGTGATGGGAAATCTGTTGAAATCATATCTATTGTCCCCCATGCACTTCACTGATTTTATGGTGGAACTGATGACACTCCCCCAAAAACCTAGCAAACATCTTAGTGATTATGAAAATTTTCCCAGGGAATTAGAGGACTTGGTGATACGTATGTTGTTGCCCTTACTTTTTTCTCTTACCTACACTTGCAGTGATGAAGGGACGGAAGAGGTAAACAGCTAACTTTAAATGTGATTTAAATTAATGGAGTTTGGTTTTCGGAGGAGTGGCCTCTCAAACTGAAATGTCCACTGGGTTCCCAAGTAGAAATACAATGTATCTTAGAATATTCAAAAAAGCTTTGTTTGTCCTAATACAAACTGATATTTTGAAGAGAACTTCAACCAGAATATGAGGCTGGTCATTAGAGAAAAGAGTTCCATCATGGAAAAAAAGTAACAATTTGAAAATGAAACAGGAGAAGTAATTAGTGACAGGATAAGCAAGAGTATCTAATGTCTCAGAGAAAATAAATTAACCAAAGTGAACCTCATACTTCAATGTGTTGACATGTATGATCTTACATTTATTACCAAGATTTGAAGAAATAGGAAACCAGTTTGGATTAGAGTGATGGAGATATATTCCCTTTTCATAGAAATAGACTGGTTATGAGTCAAGGTAGAGTGGATATACAGCTTCTTAGATCTCTGTGCACCTCTAAAGTGAAAGTATCATGAAGAAAAATATTAGGGTGATAAAGGAGATGAATAGAGTGTCATATCTAGTATATTATAGCATTCCTCTTCTCCTCTGAAGGCTATTGAATGAAAGATGGATTATTTCAATTCTAAATGATGCCACTGATTATAAGTAACTTTATGAGAGGAAATTTTATAAAGAACAAATAAGCTAGGTAAAAAGGAGACTTTCTAACTGAGCTACTCAAAACCAAATGAACTGGGTTTCCTGTTAATAGAAATATTAAACAGAGGTTGAGCATTAAAATGATAGAATATCAGTAGAAGTAATTAAAACAAGGGATGTATGATTAGACTAGATAAATTTAAGGGCTCTTCCAGTGTGAGATTCTAGACTTCTAAAATACATGAACTCACTTTTCCCAAGCTAGTTTTCATTGTATCCTGTTATTATAATACTGCCAATTATGAAAAACATCTTATTTTATATCAGAAACAAAGACACTGCTTCTTCTGAAGCCATACAAATATCCTGCTGGTGTCTGTGGCAAGGCTTTCAGATAGTGTGGCTTTGGCAGATGTGGATCATGAAGATATCTGAATTCAAGATTGAATGTCCCTTCCCAAACATGTAAGGAAATATTTTTCTAATTGCACTTTCCAGAGTGGGTGTAGAGCATAATTATTTGAAAAATACTGTCCCAGTTTCACTGAGAACTTTCACGTCTTGTTTTACTGCAGCCTTGTGCAGCAGCTCTTGGTGCCGGAGTGGAGGCTGCTAAGGAAGTTGTCCGTTGTGTATTTAGTCATTGGGTTAAAGTGATGAAATATATATCCTGCCTCTGTTGACTTTGAATGTTTTGTCAAACCAATCCTCCTAAGATGAACTTAGTATCACATCCACATATTTGGTTACTATGTGTTCCTGAAAGTCAGTAAAGAGTGCATTGAAAAATTCTGCAATTCAGGATTTTTACTAACTGAGATCAGAGGTCAAGAGTATAGAGAAACAGCACCATCATGGGGTTTTACACTGATAAAATGGCATGAGTCATTTCTTACAATTTAGACTTGGAAAAATCCTTTAGCTAAATGGAAAAGACAAGTGTTAGACTGAGACTTGGCCTTGAGAATCACTTACCAAAATCTGGGAATGACTGTGATTATACAAAGAATAGATCAAAGTCATTCGGTTCAATAATTAAGTGCAAGCCTATAATAGAAATCACTATCAGCTCTCTACTATATTTTCTGTTCTTCCTCCAACAATCTTGTGTTTGTTGTATTTCCAGAGTGAACAGCCTAAAATTAAAATCTGATTATTTTTCTAGTTACACTTAAAACCCTTTAATCACTGCTGATAGCCCATACATTGAAATTCTTTAGAACTGTATGAAAAGTCTTACATTATTTGACTGTTGTTTATCTATTGTTTATCTGTGTAGACTCCTTTATACCTTGCTCTTCTCTTCTTGAATGCAAAATATTCAAATATCTCTTAATAAGCCACAAGTTACACATGCTGAACATTCATCCACTTCTTTTCCTCTTTTCACATTATGAACATCTGCGTATACATATAGGTTTTGTTCGGATGAGTTCGACTTTTTAAAGCTTTTATGACCACCTTCCTAGCCTAGAAAATTGATTTTACCTGTCTCTGTGCTATTACTGTATCCTATATCCCATCTATTAAAACACTTATGAAAATATAATTAATTGGTTATATATTTGTGTAACCTGTGAGACCTTGAAGTCCTTGAGCCTAGAGTTTATTTCAATCGTTTTTATATTCCAGACACATAGTACGTTTTGAGAGTTTAAAATTATATTTTATATCATCCATTTCCAAAGAAATTTAGAGAGCTTTAAAATAAAAGAAGATAAATTTTTGAGAGATAATTAGGGCAAAGGATAACTTGGGTGAAATAAGATGAAGCCAAAAGTCCAGGTAATATGTAAACTGCATGTAATCTAAATCCTTTCTGTTAAACGTTGTCTAGTGAACACGCATTAATTAATAAAAGCCATAACGTAATGTATTTTTTTTTAATTGCTAGAGGAGGGCTTCAATTTTGGGCCTAAGTATTCTAGCAGTCAACAGAAAAAAGTAGACCTAGTAGGCTATACAGTTTTCCTTGTCAGCAAGAGAAATTGCCTAAGTTAATCAGCAGCACGATGCCTGCTGTTACTAAAGCCAGAACGACATTTCCCACTGGGTCCATATGGAAAGTATATGGTACTCTTGTGTAATATATAAGCTGTTGAGCAGTAGCCTCTAGAACAATCTTTAAATAATACAGATTTTCATAGTATTGTGCCTTAGAATTTTCCTTATTACAGAGCAGTGGAACAATGCCTTAGGTAACTCAGTAAAAGCAATTTTACGATGGTAAAGGGGAAATGGAAAAAGTGATCTCTGAATATACAAACGTCTAACTCTCATACTTTAATCCGAAGAAAAAAATGTAAAGAATTTGAGGAATGGGTATACTTCACATTCTTCTTATCTTTGTAAACCTGGTAAATAGATGATAGAAGGACTTGAATAAATTAAGAAACTTAAAAAACACAAAAATCTAATTACAGCATAGAACTGGTTAGGAGAGATCCAAACACAAGAAAAGAAATTGTGTTGTAGAAATTTCTTCAGGATAAGCCGATTCAATGATGTTTAAGGCCAAACTGGAATGTAGAGAAGGCCTAGAGTGTAGGGCCAAAATATCATCTTCATCAAGAGTGGCTTCTCTGTACTGTGGACCATGTGAACACAGGGCCAGAAACAGACAAGGGCTTTGGAAATGGAGAGCTCTTGCCCCTGGTGCTGTGAGAAACAGTCCTGGGTCCTGGTCTGAGTGAACATGAGGTTTCCGCTGGAACTTTGTGACAAGAAGGGAAATCGCTGGGTCTTCCCACTCTATGCTCAGAGAGATGGTAATATTAAACTTCTCCAAGATGGTGGAATTGAGGCTGTTAGTAAATAATATGTTTTTGCAAGAACTAGATACAGGCAGGTTATGGGATCTAACTTCAAGGCATTTGTTATCTCTGAATATGCAAAACAGAAAAGAACTAGTTAAGGCAGAGGCCCACAAAACTGAGAGCTTGAGGGAACAGATAATAATCAAGAGAGATCAGTACAATACATACTGAGTTAATAGTGGTGTCACTGAAAAACAAATAGTAGGAAAGGAGACTACTTTCCCCTTCATGTGTCTTTCTGTAAAGGCTGAAGAAAGGGAGGGAAGTGGTCACTGGTTTTCTTGGGAAGAACATTCCTCGAAGAAAGATGAGCAAGTGCAAAGGCCTTGTGTAGCCTGAGCAGAGAGAAAGGGGAAGAGTAATAGGAGAATAAATCACAGCGGTAACTAGGTGGGCAGTGGGTGGATTGAGTAGAGCCTTATTTCATCGTTAGGATCTTAGCCTTTACCCTGGGTGATGAGAAACCAGTAGAGAGTTTTGAGCAGAGGAGCAACATGAACAGGATCCCTTAAGCTTCTGTATTGAAAAAGAACTGTAGAGGGACAAGGGCGGAAGCAGTTAAGAGGCTACTGGTATAATTCAGACCTAATGCTCAGATTTGTTACACTAACATGACTCTTTATTAAATGCATTATTGTGATGATCCAAAGACTCAATGAATTTTACTAGGACCAGAAGATATATTATTTCTGCAACTTATTTTATGTGAGCTAATTATTTATCCACTGAATTTAGTTATGTCTTGCATCTTTCCAAAAAAGAAGTGAAGTAGATGGAGAATTTGCTTTTTTCCTGAGTCTACAGGATAATATCCTGAAATTTTATATGTACAATAACTCAGGCAAATTTAGGTGGAAATAACCTATTATTTCATGAAATAGAGCTTCTTTAAGAAAATAAATATGCAAATAAGATACCAGTGGTAAAATGGGAAATAGGATCCATTTCCTTACATTTTTCTACATGTTATATACTCTGAGTAATTGCCTATTAGAAAAAAGGACTTTAGGGACTATGTCATATTAATAATTGTGTTTGATTCATTAATTCATTGATTCAACAGCTATTTATTGAGAGTCCCTATGTGCTAAGTATTAATCTAGTCATCAGAGAGCAACAAATAAAAAAACCCAACTCTACCCTCATATATGTTACATTCTATTGGCAGAAAGAGGGAAACAATAAATAAAATAAGTGATATCTGATTTAATAAATGGTGATAAATGCTACAGAGAAAAACAATATAGTGAAGGGTAACAAGGAGAGGCAAAAAGTTGGGGTGATACAATGTTTTAAATGGGATTGTTAGAGATGCCCTCCATGATAAGGTGAAGTTGGAGAAAAGCTCTTTAACTGAAGTCGTGGTGCAAGCCATGGGAATATCCAGGAGGGGACAGCATCCTAGTGCCCGGAAGAGTATGCATATGTCCTGAGGGGAGCGTGCTTAGTACATTTGAGAAATTTGGAGGGATGCTGGATTGAGCCATCTAGTACAGTGTTTGCAGCATGTGGTCAACAGGAATGCATGAGTGAATCTCCTGCGTTTGAAATCCCATTAACACTTGGGCCATATTCCAAATACCCCACCATTGCCAATAAGGCCCTGAGTGGTCTGGCCCCTCCTCCTTCACAGGTCTCCATTTCTGTATCTCCACTCTACCCCACCACCATCCGTTCCATCTCTTATCCCCCTGTCACACTGACCTTTCAGATTCTTGAGCAAGTTCATGCCCTTCTTAGGACATGTACCCTGTACTTTGTGCTCTTCTTTATCTAGAATATTGGATAAAAAAAGAAAAGATAATGTCAAATGTAGCAGTCTGGAGATAGCTGAAAAAAATTAGATCTCATATCCTGAAAGTAACTGTTTCTAGACAAAAACCTAAGGTTTACGTAGAAACTTTGTACCTATACAAAGTGCAAGAAAATATTTTAACTTAATTTAATTAGATTTTGGTTATATCTTATTCTGCTACATAAAAAGTACATACATATTCTACAGTAACCAAGAACATTGTGATTGATTGTCCTTTTACAAATTCAAATAGTCCTGTTGAGCAGACACAGGCAGATGAGACTACAATATAATGGTAGTAATTGGATTCCATTCTACTATTTATGGAAATATGGATGAGTACTACCATGTAAAAACAGAATTACAGATCAAAAAAAAAATCTTAAAAAAATCTTGTTTAAATAGTATGTAGAATTAAAAATGTGCTGTTGTAAGAATTATCTCATTTGATCTTCAGAACAACACTTTATATGGAGCAGAATTTATCATCCATATTTCCAAATAAAGACAGTGAATTTCAGAAATACTAAATATAAATATTAAGTGCAAGGTTACGTAGATTGTCTGACAGAACCAGAAAGAGAAGCCAAGGAGTCTTCTCACTTCTGTTTTGCACTTCATACTTTGTGACACAAGAGGTGATGGGTCTTTCTGTTCTACCCCTCTGTCAAAAAACATCTTAGCACATTTCTTTAAAAACAAGTAATTAGCGTCGATCCGGAATCTGTAATATATTTAGTTCGGAAAACTTAAGTCATTTCTGCAGTTATCTGCTAACATCTGAAAAATATCAATAATTTGCATAAAGAACACACAAAACGAGAAATAAACAATTGCAGTAAATATAAAATATTTTTAAAAATAATTGATACTTACTGATTACTGCTTACTGCTTATAAACTGTAAGTTGGCTTGACCCAAATTTGATGTGATTTCACTCTAGACTGTTCATAAGCTGCAAAAAAGGCATGTTAATATAATTTATTTTTTGGGGAAAAATATAGATGTTTTTTAGTGGAAAATATATAGTTCTCCAAACAAACAAACAAAATGAAAAAAATGACACTACTTTTATACTTCTTAAAATCTCTTTAGTATCTGGCTTAATAGTCATCTTGAGGGACCTTTTCCTTTTTTTTTTTTTTTTTAGTCTTAGCAGCAGAGATTTATTTATGTTGTTAATTTTTTAAAGAAATACGTTGCTCTTTATTGCTCTTTCTTCCTATTGTCTTATAGCATTTTTTTTTCTAAACTTAAAGTCTCATCTTTAGCAGAACAGTTTTGAGGCTATCTTCTTTTCATAAGGAGGTAAAAAATTAAGTTGGCCTCAACATACTATTTTGATTTCACTTCATAGTTTTAATATGTTGTGTTTTGAAGATAGTGATGCTGCGAGTCCTTAGAATGGCTGGGAGGCTCAGACATGCACACTGATAGCAGGGCTTCTAGCACGTACTAAGCATGATGTAAACAACCTTTCTTCTCTTTTTCCTCTTTAATTATTATTGCCTGCGGTACTCTGCAGTTGACTAAAATTTATTTAAGTGAAATTTATTTTTGTTTATACTGCTTTCCCCACTTGGTATACATTTTTCTTCCTGAATCTGTGGTTCTAAGGCTTACATTTTTTGGTTTCTGTAAATTCTCAACCTTTAATTCTTTGAGTATTACATGTATTTCTTTATACAATTCTCTTCTGAGGTTTTTGATTAGCAAAATATATTTTTTCATTCTATCACTCTATTTCTTCTAGAAAAAAACTGACTTTTGCATGACCTGACTAGAGCACCTTTTATATTTTAGTTGACCATTCTTTCTCCTTCTCTTGCTCTTTCTCAGCCCTCTGAGATGTCATTATTTTCCTGTGAACCAAATGCATAGTTTTCCATATTGCAAATGATGTCTTTAGAAGAGCAAAAATGTTTTCAAAGAAATTCAGAAATTCATAGTGTATATATTTTCAATTTGGTTGAGTTCACATACATGAGCAACAAACTCAGTAAGCTAAAAACATAAGAAAATATTGTTTATATTTACTATTGACTATCAGTTAATGACACTTCTAAAGATACTTAAAACTGCTTCATACAAGTTGTAATTATTCCTATTGTGATTTTTCTTCCTTGCTTACATAACTTAAAGTAAGAGAGAAGCATGTAAAACTTACCTGAAAAGGTTTTTCAGCCATATGCAGAAATATTCTCCAGTAATTCTTATCCTAGAACAAGACTTATGCCCATAATTACTACTTAGCCCATCACCAAGACTGATTTAAGAAAGAAAGAGTTGTATTATTTTTATTTATTTATTTATTTGTTAGCTTGGATTTCTTAGACAAATCTATTATTTAGCCTTTAATATTAAAAAGTAAGATTTGAATGGCAAACCTCTGTACAAATAAACAATAGCTGCAAAGCAAAGAACATTATAGTATCTATTTATTAGTGAAGGTATTAGTGAAGGACTACCTGTCATAGATTAATTTTTTCAAGTCCATTAATTTGGAAAATAAAATAGACATCCTTTTATAACTTTCATGAGAACTTCTTGACTCTATAATCCATATTTCATGCGGCACCATTAAGCTCTCCCTCTCCTATGCACATAAAAAATTAATACTCTTAGCATAAAAATAAGCAAAAAAAATAAGCAAAATACTTGTCTTGATTCTGTCATTTAATCTCTTAGAAATACTGGGTATCTTTTTCATTTATAGCATATCTTTATTCATTAATTATATATTTATTCATTCAGCATTTATTTAGCACTTCAATTAGTCAATCATAATGCTTGATGCTGTAGAAACAGAGAGAGGAAACACAGTTCTGTATCAAAAACACAGAGGAGGGCAAATAAGCAGTTCATTATATTCAATGAGAGAAAAGTTCCTAAGAGAACACTTAGGATCATGTAATGTAGATGGATGCAGAGAAGATGATGGAATTGAAGTTTTCTTGCAGTTGATATTTTACCCAAAAACCTACATGTTTCTCTCATGTCATTGATATCCACTCATTTATTAAAGTAGCTTTTGTGCCCACCTCTTGAAAGCCGTTGCTTTTCCTTCTTTAACATCTACCAATAACCTAAATGGAAAACCCAATGACTCATCCCCAACCACTGAGTACTTCACAGTCTTTCATCTCTCAAAATCTAGCTCAAAGTCTCCTTCTTTCCTGATTCACTTCTTCCTTTATCATGTAAACTGAACTCCTGGAAGATTAAATTAATCCAAACATAAGCAATGCTGACCTACTGTTTTGTATTGTATTTTTTAAATTGTCTTAACTCATGTCTAAATTTTCATCATTATGAAGGAACATCACCCATCAAGCCTAATACATAACCCTGAACCCAACACATACTAAAAAAAATTAGTTTAGTAAATTAATCTAGAAGAACACAGCAGAATTAATCTGGAAAGTGTGCAACAGCAGTTTCTCTCATCAACTTAAATTGCTAAAAATATAAGTAAGTATTTAATTGTGTAGACTAAATATAGTAAGATTCAGGCATTTAGATATGCCATTAAGAGTAAAAATCACTAAGGTACATATAAACATACACATTACTCATAGAATACAGCCATTCATAAAAATACATTAATTATAAATTGATTTTTTAACAAAGTATCTTCTTATGTTCTTGCAAATAGTGGCAACCAGTTGGCTACTTCAAGTGGTGACACTACAGTTAAATTATGGGACCTGTCCAAAGGCAACTGCATTTTGACCTTTGAAGGACACAGCCACACAGTGTGGTCCTGCACGTGGCACTCTTGTGGTGATTTTGTGGCTTCTTCCTCACTGGACACAACTAGTAAAATCTGGGATGTTAACAGGTAAGAAGTACTTTAAACGTCATTAACCCTCTACATTCATCAGTATACATGGTACCCACTGAGAAACCTTTTTTAAAAAACTGTTAGTTGATAAAATTATAGACAGCTACTTAAATAGTCTCTGTGAAATCCATTTCTAACTCCATTAATCTTTTCATAATGAGCCCTTTCTAAATGTATCAAGATCAAGCCTCTGTAATAAGATTAGAATTGTTTCATTGGAAAGTTCTTTAAGGAGGATAGAAAAAACACTTATTTTAAAATTTTACATTTTTAGTTCTCCCTTCCAAAGATTTGCTATCTCTTTGTATTATCAAACTAACAATTTAATAGACATGAATATGACAGAAATAATTATTTGCTTTATGCTTAACTTTGATATAATATTTTCCCAAATTAAGTATTTCTTGGCAATTCACAAACTGTAAGAACTAATGCAATATGCAAAGTCTTATACAATATCAGGTGGATGTAGAAATTTTTCCTTTGATCTTAATTCAAGTCAGACAAACCCATTATGTTTACAGTGTCAAAATACCTGTCAGTGGTGTATTTTTGGATAATTATTACATCTTGTTAGGTATACAAATAGGATACAAAGAGCTACTATCAAATATCCTGGTTGCTCCAGCTAGCTAAGGGATTATAAATCATCACTCAGATATCTGACCACTTTAACTATTGAAACAATACCATAACTGCAAATATGTAAGTGATAATGACTCCTCAATTTTAAGTAAACAGTTGTCACTGAGCCATTGTAATTTATTTTGTAAGAGAAAGATTGATTCACTCTAAAGATGGACACTATTGATATGGGGTCATGGGTAAAACAGGTACCTTGAGGAAAAGTTTCCCCCTTGAATCATGGATAACATATTTGAAAAAGAAGGCAAGGTGCTTGCAAAAATTAACAGGTTTCTCGGAGGATACATTTGGAGGGAGCGCTCTTCCTACTCCTAAGTTGATTCCTAAGGCCCTGTATCAGTAATTATGCTATTTTCTCTCAACACCAGTCTCACCCTTCTACATCTGTTCTTGTGCTGCTGGGACTGGAGCTTTGAAAACGACATTTTTCCTTTGTCATCTGACTCCCTGCTAGGTCTTGGCAGTGGGGGTCCCTTTAGCAGAGTGCAGGAGGTCTGGAGGAGGAACAAAGGACTTGCTTCTTATCACTTTCCTATGGGCGTTTTCTGGATGTGCAGTTCCTATGAGCATCCCCCTAGCAGTGTTTCACTGCAGCAACAGCAGTTCATTCTCATCACAGCAGTTAAGTCCAGTTGGCAGATTTTCCAACCCTTGCAGAAACAACCACAGATGCCATCATCAAAGACATTAACTCCAGCAAACAGGAGCCTCCTTCTCAGACTTCTGTGTTCCTAGCCCCTGTTCTGCATGGCCCTTGTCCCAACCCAAGCAACAATACCATCAGACAAGTGACCTCTCCTTAGAGGGCTGAGTTCTAGCTCTGCAGGTACCCATCTTCAAGGTGCTAAGTTTCAAAGATTCTACCCTATTCCCTATGTTCATCTTGTCTTGGGGGTGGTAGCTTTTATCTGCAGTAGCTTTCTCCATGTTATCTTAATGTTCTCTTTTTCCTTATTTAGTTACCTAGTTAACAACTCTATACATAGTAAACAATCCCATCTATTAAATACATACTGATAAAATGATAGGTGCAAATTCTGTCTCCTCTGACTGGACCTCGACACATACAGGGAATTAATGGATGAATAGTATAATCTACCTAAATTTAAAGATATAGCTAAATAATGTTTGAACATACTTTGTATGAGAAAATATGGCCCTGAATAATACATTTTAGACTTTTTTCTATCTAAAATGTTGACAATTTAAGAAATCTTTTAAGTCTCAAATAGGTACCATTTGCTTATCTAGAATAATCAATCATATGTAATTCTTAATTTTACTATGTTTCTATATTATGCAACCAGATTTCATAAATAGTTGTTATAATTACTGGATTTTTGCAAACCACCTTATTTAGATATGATTGACATATAAAAAGTTGTGCATATTTAGTATATAGAACTTGATGAGTTTGGAGTATTCCCCCATCATCAGCTATGACATAAACATATCCATCACCTCCAAAAGTTTCTTCCTACCTTATTATCTATTATTATTATTTGTGATAAGAATACTTAATATCTAGCCTCTTAGTAGATTTTAAGTATATAATACAGTATTCTTGCCTACAGATACTATGTTAAACTGAAGATCTCTTAGGCTTATCTATAAGGGCTTATTCATCTTATATAACTGAAATTTTAACACTAGTATCTAATTGTTATTATCACTTTTGACTTAGATGGGGATCCTAAAAGAAGACTGTATCTCATTTTACAATATGTCTTCAGATGTCTTAATCACTCAGTGTTTAAACGAAACTGTAGTTTAAAACCTGATTCTCAAGAGACTCAGCCTTACTTAGAATGATTTCAGACACTTTGATTTGATGACTTTTCTCCATGAGCCTGATATCCAAATACTGTCTTTCCAGTAGATATTGATATAACAGATCAAAATTTCTCTTAATTGATGCTAGAAAATCTTTATATTTCAAATTTCCCATCATTGTTAAGAGCTCACCTTCATTATCAAAGACAAAAAAATGATACCAATTTTGAAGCTAGGTTACTGGATGAATACTGAGAAATAAGGGAGAAATTGTTTCTATAGTGGCTGTTGATGTCTTTCAGAGTCATAATCAAAGCACTGAGCTGTAATTTTCAATTACTCATGAATTAATACTTTGCATACATCTCTAAAATTAATACCTTGCCTTAAAATTTCATGGCTTATGGTAGTATTTGTTTTATTCTTATGGCTGAATCATATTCCATTGTGTATATGTACCACATCTTCTTTATCCATTCATCTACTAATGGACACTTACGTTGCTTCCATTTCTTGGCTATTGTAAATAGTGCTGTGATAAACAGAGGGGTGCATATGTCTTTTTGAAACTGGGCTGCTGCATTCTTAGGGTAAATTCCTAGGAGTGGAATTCCTGGGTCAAATGGTATTTCCATTTTTACTTTTTTGAGGAACCTCCATACTGCTTTCCACAATGGTTGAACTAGTTTACATTGCCACCAGCAGTGTAAGAGGGTTCCTGTTTCTCTGCATCCTTGCCAACATTTGTTGTTCCTAGTCTTTTCTATGTTGGCCATCCTAACTGGTGTGAGGTGATAATTGTGGTTTTAATTTGCATTTCCCTGATAATTAGCAATGTGGAGCATCTTTTCATGTGCCTGTTAGCCATCTGAATTTCTTCTTTGGAGAATTGTCTCTTCATATCCTCAGCACATTTTTTGATCAGGTTATTTGCTTTTTGGGTGTTGAGGCATGTGGGTTCTTTATATGTTTTGAATGTTAACCCCTTGTCGGATATGTCATTTACAAATATATTCTCCATACTGTAGGATGCCTTTTGTTCTGCTGATGGTGTCCTTTGCTGTACAAAAGCTTTTTAGAATGATGTAGTCCCACTTGTTCATTTTTTATTTTGTTTCCCTTGCTCAAGGAGATGTGTTCAGGAAAAAGTTGCTCATGTATATATTCAAGAGATTGTTACCTATGTTTTCTTCTAAGAGTTTTATGGTTTCGTGACTTACATTCAGGTCTTTGATTTGAGTTTACTTTTGTGCGTGGGGTTAGACAATAAACCTGTTTCTGGCATGTAACTGTCCAGTTTTGTCAACACCAGTCACTGAAGAGTCTGTCATTTCCCCATTGTATATCCATGGCTCCTTTATCATATGTTAATTGACCATATATGCTTGGGTTTGTATCTGGGCTTTCTAGTCTGTTCCATTGGTCTATGGGTCTGTTCTTGTGCAAGTACCAAATTGTCTTGATTACTGTGGCTTTGTAGTAGAGGCTGAAGTCAAGGAGCATAATCCCCCATGCTTTATTGTTCCTTCTCAGGATTGCTTTGGCTATTCAGGGTTTTTGTGGTTCCACATGAATTTTAGAATGATTTTCTCTAGTTCATTGAAGAATGCTGTTGGTATTTTGATAGGGATTGCATTGAATTTGTAGATTGCTTTAGGCAGGATAGCCATTTTTACCATATTAATTCTCCCTATCCATGACCATGGGATGTGTTTCCATTTATTGGTATCTTTTTTAATTTCTTTCATGAGTGTCTTGTAGTTTGCAGAGTATAGTTCTTTCACATCCTTGGTTAGGTTTATTCCTAGGTACTTTTTATTTTTGATGTAATTATGAATAGAATGGTTTTTCTGATTTCTATTTCTGCTAGTTTATCGTTAGTGTATAGGAATGCAACAGATTTCTGTGTATTTTAATTTTGTATCCCACAATTTTGCAAAATTCAGATATCAGATCTAGTAGTTTTGGAGTGGATTTTTTAGGGTTTTTTATATACAATATCATGTCATCTGCAAACAGGGACAGTTCCTTGCCAATCTGGATGCCTTTTATTTCTTTGTGTTGTCTTACTGCCATGGCTAGAACTATGTTGAATAAAAATGCGGAGAGTGGGCATCCTTGTCTTGTACCTGATCTTAAAGGAAAAGCTTTCAGCTTCTTGCTGTTAAGTATGATGTTGGCTGTGGGATTGTCATATATGATGTTTATTATGTTGAGGTATTTGCCCTCTATCCCCATTTTGTTGAGAGTTTTTATCGTAAATGGATGTTGAATTTTGTTGAATGCTTTTTCATCATCTATGGAGATGATCATGTGGTTTTTGTCCTTCTTTTTGTTGATGTGGTGGATGATGTTGATGGATTTTCAACTATTGTACCATCCTTGCATCCCTGGAATAAATCCTACTTGATCATGATGGATGATCTTTTTGATGTATTTTTGAATTCGGTTTGCTAATATTTTGTTGAGTATTTTTGCATCTATGTTCATCAGGGATATTGGTCTGTAAGTTTATTTTTTTGGGATATTGTTCTGTAATTTTCTTTTTTTGTGGTGTGTTTGCCTGGTTTTGGTATTAGAGTGATGTTGACCTCATAGAATGAGTTTGTGAGTATTCCCTCCTGTTCTACTTTTTGGAAAACTTTAAGGAAGATGTGTATTAAGTCTTCACTAAATGTTTGATAAAATTCAGCAGTGAAACCATGTGGTCCAGGGATTTTGTTCTTAGGTAATTTTTTGATTACCAATTCAATTTCCTTGCTGGTAATTGGTGTATTCAGATTTTCTGTTTCTTCCTGGGTCAGCCTTGAAAGGTTGTATTTTTCTAGAAAATTGTCCATTTCTTCTAGGTTTTCCAGTTTGTTAGGATATAATTTTTCATAGTACTCTCTCATAATTCTTTGTATTTATGTGGTGTCCATAGTGATTTTTCCTTTCTCATTTCTGATTCTGTTTATATGTTAATCATTCATCTTATCATACATGAATTTATAAAGTGATTAAAATGGGGTAGGAAAATCAGAAGAGATCAAAGTCAATTATAAAATATATTTTGTGTTTCTTTAGATCATAAGGTTATCAATAAGCATTTATGAAATGACTTAACAGTGTTAGCCTGTGTTTTAGACATTAGAAAAATGTAGGACTCCATTACTGCCATCAATAAGATGACAAGTGATTGTGTTTGCAGTGGTGAGAAGGTAGAAAGCTTGTCCTTTATTTGGCCAGTCACCAGAACTCCAGACACCTTGAACCCAGTGGAGCAGATTGTGCATGATGCAGAGATCAGGGACTGTGAGATACAGTCAGTATGAGTGGGATTTCATGTTATCTCTTTTGGGGTGGGCAGGGGAAGGGAGTTCAGTGAATACATGTGGGAGGGAAGATATTTGCAGAGATATTTCATTGGTGAAAGGCCAAACCATGATAGTGACTGCTAGCTGTTCACCAGAATCCACTCTCCTTCCATCTCAGTTGGGTACCTGGCTGTCTATCTGAATGATATTTCTCATGATCCCTTTTGGTTAAGTGTGGTTATGTTACTAAGTTCTCTATAAGAGAATATTAGTTGAAGTGTTATGTGCCATTTATATGTTCTTTCTTCCTTGTGGTGGGATAGGATATCAATGACAATGAGCAGAGTAAACTTAGAAGCTGTTATTGAAAATGACAGAGTGATCTTCAACCTGTTTGAAGTAAAACTACCCCCATTCCTACCTCCAGTTAACTTGCAACATTTTCTGGATACTTCAACAATAGGAAATAAACTTCTATTTTGTTTGAGACATTATATTTCAGTCTATTTGTTACAGCACATTGGCTTGCCCAGCCCAACCTTGGAATCCTGTAAATATTTTTTCAGGTGATATGTTTTCTTTCTTGACATATTAATGACACCACTAAGGCAAGCCCTGTAATGTTCCTAACATGATTTGGATGGGGTAGTAATAGAAATTCTGTGCTGATAATAAATGGCTATTAAACTTCTTCTACTTTTTTTCCCTTGTTCCTTCCCACTTCCATTTTTTAATGTCTGTGGCAATACTCTTGGAGCCTACACACCCCTACTTGTCAGTAGGAATACCTGTATGTTGAATAATTGGCTTGCATGGAAGTTAATGTCTCTAATAGTAGCTATAAATTATAAGAAAATATGCAACTATAGTATATTAGTGTCCCTATTAATGGAAAGCTGATTCAATAATAATGGTTTCATTTAAACAGTAAAAAAACACTATAATCTCAATTTCATAGGCAATATTTACTGATGAGAATCAGTTTTGCTGATTGCAGTCATGAGGATTGAATAGAAATAGTACCTTCTATGTGGCTGACCTTACAGTTTTTTTTTCAAAATATTATTTATAGATCCAACAAATACTGAGCACTTACTCTGTTATGTGCATTGTTCTAGTTACTAAGCTGTGTATAACAGTGAACAAAATAGACAAAACCTCTTGTTCTCATGAGGTTAGAATAGAATAGACATTCTATTGAGAGGCAGAAAATAAACTAAATTAAAAGAAGTAGATGCAGTATTATTTAGAGGTGTGAAGTTTGATAGAGAAAAATAAAATATGAGAGGTGGAAAGAAATGGTAGGCAATAAAAAGAACTGCAGTTTTAGGCAGATGGTAAAGGAAATTCTCATTATAAAGGTAATATTTGGATAATCTGAAGTAGGTGAGGGAACAAGCTAAGGAAATATCTAGGAGTAGACTATTCCAAGCTCTTTGAGTCATGAGCTCCCCTATGGTGGTAGCAGGAGTCATGTGACTAAGGAACAACAAGGAGGCCAGTGTGACTGAAGCAGCATGAGCAGAGAGGTAACTCATAGAGGTAAAGCAATTATATATAGGGTACGCACATAGGACTGGGGCCTTGAAGCCCATTTGAATGACTTTGACCCTGATTCTCAGTAAGATGGGAAACCACAATGAGATAGCAAACCTCTGGAGGATTTTGAACAGAAAAGTCACGTAATTGGCATGGCTCTAGTTACTGAGTTCCTTTTGAGGTTTTATAGATTTTTTTGTTTTTTGAGGGTTTTTTTTTTTGCATTTTCTTTGAGATTCGACTGTGACAGGGAAAGGGAAGAAGGACAAGGATAAAGCAGGGAGACCAGATGAGAAGTTATTAGCCAAATCCAGGCCAAAAACAGTGACGGTTTGAGCCATGATAGAAACAGTGAAGGTCCTAAGACTTTTTGTATTCTGGATAGATATGGAAGATAAAGCTAATAGCAATTGCTGAGGTATTGTGAGAAAAATTTGAGACACCTGAAAAACTAAAGATTCATTGTCTTTATACTGCAACACTAATGTGAACTTTATAAAAGGCTTTTCCAACCAGATGCCATCAAGTGGCATTCCAGGAAAAGCTGTAGAATGAGGAATGCCTTCTCATTGTTCATCTAATAGGTGATCACATTGAAGGGACTAGACTATTCCCTCCTGCCCACTAGCTATGCTTCCTTCTTAGTGTAATAATTCATTTCACAGTCATAATCCCTGGGCTAGATAATAGGAGAGAAACATAAGGCTGTAGATAAAGGGAACAGTTAAAATTAAGGAATAGGAAATGTGAAATATTAAAATTTTCTTATGGTGAGTTATCTTCTTTTGCTAAAAATATTATTAATTTCTTTTGGACAAACAATGCACCAAGGTAAATTCTAAAATGGCAGAAATGTAATTCTTTATTATAAGATCAGTGGTAATGAGATAACACCAAATAAGTTATAAAAATGGAGTTTAGTATTTATAATATAAAATATTTCATGAATATATTTCATGTTCTTTATGATTCATTTGAAAAGCTGGATATAGTAGAGATGGATGACATATTATACAATATTAATGGCTTTAAAATATGATAATATAAGATGTATTAAGACTCAAGGGCATGGATTAATGGTACATTAATACCTGCCTTGTATTGTAAAGACTCCCAGTTTGCCTACTTAAAAAGGCACCCCAGGCACTTATTAATAGACTGATAAAGCAATGCTTGAAACATAATTACATTACATTAGAAGAAATGATAACATACTTAAATTGACCTCTTGTGATCAATTTATCCTGTTCCTTGGATAATAAATCAGTTATTACATCTTGGATTTTCATTTATATTCAGATGAGTAGTTCCCCTTTGAAATACAGGTTCTAAATTATATCAAAGTATCATTGAACATAAATATATAGATAAGCAAAAAAGAAAATGGTATATATTTTTTTCACTGTCATCTTTCCCCCAAAACAGTGCATATATAGGCACTACTCAAGAAATACCTATTTTATGAAGAAATTATATTAAAGCTAAAGTTCAGATTTCATTTAGCAAGTTACACCACGATTAAAAATTGAGCTCTTTCACAACCAATGTGCTCTGTGTGTGCACATGAAGAATGCCTCCAGCAACAGTGTCTATTGCAGTACATCTGATGTGAAGGTCCTTTTACATTGATACACATGGATTAATGAATAAGAGAGAAAGATATCATTAAGATGTTAAAGTGTATCCCTATACATTTATAAAACAAATACTATTTCATATAAAAGAGCTTTATATGAATCTTTCATTTGTATCTAATAATTCTGAATTATTTTCTTTAATCTCTAATTTATGCTAAATAAGGTATACTTTGTTATCTCACAGAATAGCTGTGTATGAGAAATTCTTTGAAAGAGTATATATGAAGACAAAGATATTCCAATAAGAGTAAATATGTGTATGTTATAGCATGACATTTTATTATTCTATTACCAACAAAGCAAGCAATTTTAGATCGTTTTAAAAAATGCTCTACCACCATTCCTCTCCCACCAGAAAGAGTGTGGTCAGTAAATGAGTCTTAGTCTTCCTCCTTAGGCTAATGACTAAAAGGGTTTGTGATATAATGAGTCATAAGAAATAAGCCAAGCCAAAAAAGACAAGTATCAAATGATCTCACTCATATGTGGAGTACAAGAACAAAGAAAAAAACTGAAGGAACAAAACAGCAGCAGACTCACAGAACCCAAGAATGGACTAATAGTTACCAAAGGGAAAGGGACGGGGGAAGAAGGGCGGGAAGGGTGGGATAAGAGGGTAAAAGGGGCATTACGATTAGCAGACGTAATGTTGGGGGGGCATGGGGAGGGCTGTACAACTCAGAGATGACAAGTAGTGATTCTATAGCATCTCACTACGCTGATGAACAGTGACTGTAATGGGGTTGGTGGGGGGGACCTGATGAAGGGGGTAGTTTAATCACCACATTATTGCTCATGTAACTGTAGGTTAATGATACCAAAATAAATTGTAAAAAAAAAAAAAAAGAAATACATATTTGGTTATTCAGGTGACCAACTATATATTTTCCAGGTATATTTGGTCTTAATCCATAGTTCCTAAAGGCATCGCAGAGTCCTAAAGGTGAAACAGGTGTCTTATCATACTGAGAGACTTTTGGACCCCACCCAAGGGTAGGGCCTAGAGGTTGAATCAGCCAACAGCCAACAATTTAGTTAATCATGACTATGCAATGAAGCCCTCACAGAAACCCCTGAGAAGAGCTTTTTGCTCTCTTCTCTTTTGGATACTGCTTTTCTGTCAGAGGGAGAGCTTCTGTGCTTGGGGAATCAGAATGCTCCCACATGGCTCCAAGACAGGCCCCAAGCACCACAAGGATTAGATGCTCCTTTGTTTGGGGTCTTGCCTATGCATCTCTTCATCTGGCTGATAACTTGTATCTTTTACGATATACTTTATTAAACGGGTAAATGTAACTGTTTTCCTGAGTTCTGTGAGCTGCTGTAGCACATTAATCAAACCTAAAGGGGAGCTAGTGGACACCTCCAAACTGTATCCAGTAGGTCAAAAGCATAAGTAACTGCCTGGCTTGCAACTGGTGTCTGAGTAGGGGGTGGAGGGCAGTCTTGTAGGACAAAGCCCTTAACCTGGGGAATCCGAGTGCTGTCTGGGGCAGATAGCATCAGAATTGAGTTGAGTTCTTGGATGCCTGCTGGTGTTTGAGGTGTGCGTGTGAGAAGATTCCACCTTCCCTACTATAACTCTGAGGGGGAAATCACATGGAAAAATACCTTTGAAACCAAAATCAGTCAAAGGGAGAAATAAAGAGGGAGAAACCCATTTATTTCTTACAAGCAGTCCACTTCTGCTCTCCCGCCAGAGGTGCCAGTAGCTGAACAGGTAGGGAGTTCAAAGCAATCATCATGTGGCAGCTGCAGCCAGGGAGTACATCCAGGCCATAGGGACTGTAGAAGAAAATAACCTTAAGGGAGATAAGATACATGTTTTAATGACACAAACACAGGCAAATCTTGTCCATCAGGTAGGATGCATGCAAGAGATGGGTCCTGTGATAGGACAGTGGCAAGAATGGAATCTCATCCTGGTCTAGTATACCATACCAGGCTTTCACCCCCCTCCCTGTGGGAGTTACAGATGGGTCAATATATAGGGCTACAGGAGGTACATGTACTGGCCATAAAGATAAAACAAAACTTCACTGTAAGATGCTCTTACCTCCCAGATGTTTTGGGTGCACTACCATGATCTATGGAGGCCACTCTGCTGTTACTCCAGGAATACACAGGAGGCCAGCTTCCAGACCTTTACCCAAAGGTGTCAAAATGTTCAGGGCCACATCCACTCAACAGTGTCTCCAGGGTTTAATGCAGTTGGGGCTGGCAAGATGTTGCTCTGCTGCCATACCATCCAACCCTGGTGACCAACCATCCAATTGGCATGGTACCATGTCAGTAGCCACAGGGTCAAGCCCCAATAGACGGCCCAGCTGTCAGTGTACACAACTATAGGGAAAGGCTCCTGGGTGATCACGAGCCATACTGCTAACAACTCAGCCCATTGGCTGCTTTT
This sequence comes from Phataginus tricuspis, assembly GCA_029783875.1. NCBI lineage: Eukaryota > Metazoa > Chordata > Mammalia > Pholidota > Manidae > Phataginus > Phataginus tricuspis. The sequence goes on from JAQQAC010019064.1 coordinate 5,099,379, forward strand.
CCTCTCTCAATCCTCCATCCATATTGTCTCAGTCTTAGGATGGAAAGCCACAGCCCTTCACTTTGGAGGCTGCCCATGACTGGAGCCATCTGTACACCAAGCATCTTCAGGTATAGGGGCTTTTCCCTCCTGATAAGGACTCTCGGCTACCAGTGGCTCAAAAGCAAGTTCTTGCTTTTCGCTGGTATATGTCACTGACCACAATAAGCATTGGAGTTATCCATTTAAGGGGCTAGTAGAGAAGGCACTACACTGCTATAAATATGCACCCCATTAGGCCAGTGTAGGCATCTGTGCCATGCCACTCTGTGGCCTTTGGGTGTAGCCTCACACCATCCCGTGATGGGATAGGTGGTTATTACCTTGGTCAGAGCTGTTCCAGTGATGGGATCCACAGCCAGCAAGGCATGGTGCACAGCAGCCAGTTGCTTCTTTATCAAGGTGTACCAGACCTCTGCTCCTTTCGATAGCTGTGACCAGAATCAAATAGGTTGGCATGTCTGTTCTAGACTCTGCCAAAACGGCATCCATACCCATCTTTGGTTACATGAACATCTAGCTCACAGGGCCTTGATGAGTCCATTATACACTCAAGGCCTGTACAGCCTAGACTGCTTGCTTAGCAGCAGTCAAAGCAGCTGCACATGTTTCATCACAGTCACACCTGATGCCCTTTCATACCAACTGGTATAAGGGCTTCAGAATATGTGCCAACTGTGGGATAAACACTCTCCAGTAGACCAAAACCCAAAAACTCCTACAATACTACCACAATGGTAGGGGTAGGGAAAGCCTGTACCTTGTCTATAACTGCCTCAGGAATAACTTTAGTTTTACCTGACCAGACAACCCCAAGAATTTTATAGATAAATCAGTTCCCTGAACCTTGGTTCTGTTCACAGCCCATTCTTTTTCCTATAGTTGTTGAAGAAGTCTAGGAACTGCCCCTTCTAAATCTTCAAGAGAATCAGACACGAGCATGATATCATCAATGTAGTGATATAGCCACATCACTTGAGGTTTCTTCCACGTGGCCAAGTCCTGGGCTACAAGTCCATGACAAATGGTGGGACTGTGGAGGTATCCCTGTGGAAGGACAGTGAATGTCCACTGCCAGCCATCCCATGTGAAGGTATACTGTTCCTGAGTTACCTTTTCTGTGTCAATAGAGAAAAAAATATTAGCAAGGTCCACAACACAATGATAGGTCCCTAGTTCATGACTGAGTGTATACATAAGTGCTGCCATAGAGGGGACGTCAGCATGCAAAGGGGGTGTGACTTTATTCAATTCCATGTAGTCCACTGTCATAATGCCAAGAGCTCTCTGGCTTTTCACTGGCCCCACTGGAGAATTAAAAGGACTATGAGTAGCCTTTGTGATGCCTACCTTCTCTAACTCCTGCAGAGTTTCTCCAATTTCCTCTTCCCCCCAGAAAATTTATACTGCTTAGTATTTGTCACTTACTGAGGTACAGGCAGAGCTACAGGAAGGTGCTGAGAATGTCTCCCAGAACTGCCTTTATCACAGGTACCCTCAGTCTGAACTCAACTGCAATGGTCTATAACCATAGGCCTTGTGGGATATCTACCCCCAAAATATATTCAGGGACAGTAGAAATGTACACAGTATACTCCTTTGGGGGTAAACACCTTATCCCTAATGTGATTTGGGCTTTCTTCACTCTAATTTCCTTACCTCCATAGCCATCTATCACAGCAGGAGTCCCATAAAAATGCTCATGGTTGCCATAAATCAGAAAACATTCAGCTCCTGTGTCCACCAGCACCAGAACACATTGTACTTTCATAGGGAACCAATGAATTGCTAATTCTATATGTGGCCTCCCGTTCCCACCACATCACCTGAGGTAGGGACCTTGACCCCCTGTCAGTCGAACCACAATGCCCAGTCATCATCCTGTGGAGATGAAGGTCCAGGCAGAGCCTGAATATTGTCCCCCAGGAAGTTTTTCAGGGACACAAGCCATATATGGGGCTTTGCCTCCAGCTTCTGTGTCCAGGACCTCAGCAGCTGGAACTGCTGCTCTGGCTTTAATTGGTGCCACAGTTCTAACAAGATCCTGTTGGGCTGCCCATCAAGTTTTTATTTTATTACACCAGCCTTTATCAAATCAACCCACATCTGGCTCCTCAAGACCTTCGGGGCCCTTTGCACCTCTCCTTTCAGTCGTAGCCCGTACTTCCTTCTGTGCTCTTATTGTTTCAACCTGCCCTAGATCTGCTAAAGTATATGCAGCCTCACTTATGGGTTGCCCCATGTGTGGGGCAAGAATAGACACTAGGGACCCATAGAAAAATGGGGGGAGCTGTATGGAGCCCCAGATTTCTCATTCCTATGGTCAACAACTCTTCATCAGGGCCTTGGAGTCCACATTATAGATAATATTTTTCATGCCCAATTCCCATAACACCTGCTGGAGCTCTGCATATGTTTTCCAGTTAGTGGGTAAATATGGTAAATCACCCTGATTAGGTCAAAGTGTTAATGGCTTCTGTCAGCCAATCCAGAAACCCCTGATTCCCTGATGTGTGATGGGCACTTTGCAACCACAGCCAGAGGTAAGGTTGATTTGTCAGGGATACCAGTCTACCGATTTCAGAACCTGATATAACAATGTTTTCCACCCCCATGTCCTAGAGATGCAAAGGCCATGTAAGCAGAGGTTCCAATGGTTTCTGCTGATACCAGATGCTCATGTCCAACAGCTCATCCTGGGTATAGGGGTGGAGCATGGAGTGCTCTGCTATCTGGGGAGGGGGTGTCTCCTCCCCCTGAGGAGTCCACAGTTGTTGTGTTTTTATTTTCTTAATTACAACCGGAAATTCCTTTAATACAGGAGAGGCTGGTGTCTTGGGTAGTGGCCTCAGCAACAGATTAGCCCTAAGCGCTACCCTGTCGTCCTCTTCCAACATCTCCTCTACCATACCCAGGGCTGAGGGAACCGCTCTTTCCTCCCCGCCCCCCATGACCTCCTGCAATGTGACTTCTCCTGCTTCCTCCCCCCTCGCTGCTACTAAGGAACCTTCCAGGAGCATGACCCATCTTCTCAATAACTGTCCCTCTTCCTTAAGGGCATCCCACAGGTCATCACCCAGCTCCTCCAAGCAATGCTGAATTGTTTCTCTCTCCTGCCAAAGTCTCTCTCTCTCCTTGATAACTCTCTCTCTTCCCTTGATAACAATTTCCACTATCTCTAGGAAAAGATATCCTACAATCCTAGCTGCTACATGGCCACTCAGGGCCTCTAAGCAGTCTTCTATCTCATGGAGGGCTAATTCCACATCTTCTGGTGTCTCCACCCTTCCCTAAATCTGGGGAAGGTCCCACCCTTCTAAGATGTGCTTTACCCTAGACCGATTCACTACTAGGGGCTCCCCAATTGGAAGACACACAGATAGGGGGCTCCAAGGTGAAGCTACACCCTCTACTGCTGCAGCCACTAGGACCTCCCCACCATCTCTAGAGGCAGCCCACCCAAGGGTTGCATCCATGTAGACAGATTTCAGGTTCAGAGATCCTGCGGACTACTGCAAGATGTAACTCCAGGGGGAAAATCCCAGGGCAAAATACCTTGAAACCGAAATCAGTCAAAGGGAGAAATAAAGTGGGAGAAACCCATTTATTCCTTACAAGCATCCCACTTCTGCTCTCCTGTGTCTCTCATGACCCGTCTGCAAAAGAAGAGGTCCCCACCCAACCTCTCACGTCCAGATAAGCCCTCACTTGCTCTTGTAATTACGTGCTGATATGGAGATGGACTACTTTCTGCCTATTGGAAACACCTACTATATGGAGATGCAGTAAAGCCAGGCAAGAGATTCTGGAAATATTGCAATTTTACCCACGCCTATGCACATACATTGAAATTGGGTCTGGGAACCTGAAAGTAGTTAGCTCATCCATTGCAGGGTTTAATGTAAGTCGTCATTAAAACATGTTAAACTACAATGATAAATAGCCATAATACACATAAAAAACTAAAGTCACACGTATTTTTATATTAAGGTTGATCATATATATGTGTGTCTGTGTGTGGGTGTGTCTACCCACATGTTGATGTATATACATATATGGGTATTAATGCGGTGAGTTTAATACCTCAAAAGTAATTCAGAGTTACATAAATAATTGACAACCAGATATTTTAAATATCATCTAATCAAAACAGTATTTTATTTATTTATTTACTTAAGCTTTATCTATGACTCTGAAACCCAAGGTTTTCCAAAACCATTTATCCAAGATAGCAAAAACTAAGTACTATCATGCTTCTGAAACACTATTTTGATATTACTGAAATGGTTTCCATTTAAAGAAAACTCTGAGAATTGATTCAGTTATTATTGAAATGGATTGAATGTCCAGGTGCATCAAATCAAATAAGTAGACTGGCTGATATAAAAATAGCAAACAAAAAAAATTAGATGGAATTGAACTACTTTCTTACATAAAACCATATTGTTAGATGGGAAATACTTCTGTTTAGATAATAAGAGTGAATTTGTTTTCTTAAATAAAACAGTAGGGGATACAATTGCCTTAGAAATTTAGAATAGTTTACCATTTGACCTGGGTAGAAAATGAACCAGGCCATCTTCACTCAAGGAACATGGACCTTCTGGACTGGCCTTTGGGCTCTTCATAACCTAGAATGGTTCTTGCTGGAATCAGCTCCTCTACCAGGATCTCACCTTGCAAAAGAATCATTCCTTCTGAGTTAATTTCTTGAATTGTTTACTAGATTTGACCATGGAATTACTAAAAAACAATTTATTCATTCAGTATTTATCAACTATGCACCAACTCATATCCTTGGAGCTAGAGATATAGCACGGAACTAGATAAAAAACATTCCTGACCCTAGAGAAGCTTACATTATAAGAAGGTGCTGCTGGTTATCCATGCTTTATAAATCATCACGCAAGCCATCTGACTTGGCCATTGAGTGAAAGATTAATTTCTTAGCTATAGAGATGCAGAATGAGTATCACTGAGAGTGACTTTCTGAGTTGTCATGTGTCCTACTTCTCTAGTATTGGAAAGATCTATAACCTTAGGGGTAATAAGGCACCAATGAAATATACATGAACAGTGGTGCTTGATCTTCTCATCTTTCCACAGATGATTTTTTTTTCTTTGGCAGTTGGGTTTTATTAATAGCCTGTAGATACCCATCTCATATAAACCACTCAATTAAAATAGTTTAAAGCAATTTTCACATGAAAAGTGAAGTTTCCTGTGATGATTCTATTTCAATTTAGTTTGTGGTTATTATGTCAGTTTGTTTTTTGTTTTGAAAAAGGAAGAATATGGTGAAATTTAGAATCATTAGCAAGAAACACTATACAATGCTCTTCAGTAATAACAGAAATAATTGTACTAAAATGTGTTGTAAACTACCCTGCTTATGTTATTTTACCTCTGGCTAGTAAAATGCATCCCTAAAATCTGTGATTTCTTAAATAAATAATGCAAAGGAATCAAATTTGTTTTCTTACTTATGATAAGTAATACAGGCATTTAAAAGTCTTGAACATGTAGGTTGAGTTAATTATAGTTATTTTATGTATTATTGTCTCAATATACATCCAAGCGAATTTTTTTACCCATAAACTTATTCTTGCAAATTCATGGTATTATCTAAATGTGCATTTTAAAAGGTGCAACGTTTTAACCTAGAAACACAAAAAATATCTTCATATGAAAGCCTGTAAAAGGTAGTAGGCATTTGACTTTTTTTCTTGATCATCTTTGCCCAGATATCTGACGTTTATAAAAGCATCTGATGCTTCCAATTTTATAGGTGATGTATAATTTATTTCATTGTCTAATCCTATAGGTAATCTAATCATATGATAAGTACACTTTTTAAAGAATATTAATGTCAGTATTTCCAGAAAAAATTTAACTTTACTATTTTACATGTATGAATTAATATATCAGTTATATTCAAAACTGTAATAATAAATTACATGTCTGCACACCAAAAATACTGTCTGCATGCTTAATTTTAATTATGAATTGTAAATCTCTTACACAAATAATGCTAACGAGCAAGCACATGTTAGTGATATATGCAGTCACCTCTACTTCTTGCTCTCATTTCCTCATTTCTAAGCAGGCTATGAAGTTTTAGGCTTGAGGCTTTCAGTGAAATCTCCAACAATAAATTAACTTTTCATTACCTGAATTATCATTGCTCTTATTATCTCTATTTATCTTTTACCACTATAATCTACCTAAGAACCCAAACCCCAAATTAGAGTTCATTGTTCAATATCCCTTAAAAGGCTCTTAGGATTAATCCCAGGAGTTTAACAATCCTGTTTATTTGCATCACTATAACCAAACCAGCCATCATATTCTAGATACTGTCCATCCAAATACAAATCAGACTTATTCTCTCATTCACCTCTTATATCCATTCCACTGTGTGCTTTGGAATTCAATACCTGTTATCAGCAAAATATTCTATATCCTCAATCGCTTCTGTGCATTCTTTCCTTTTCTTGCTTATTAAAGTGATCTCCAATGAAGAGATCAAGTCCCTTTTCTAATGAAGCCTGTAACTCCCTCCCCCTAATTCTTCATCTAAGATTTATGACTCATTATGAATATTAAGCATGTAGACACTGTCTTTGAGGTGCATACATAAAATGTGTCTGAGAGTTTTTCACACATTATTCTATATTAATCCATATATATAAAATAATAAAAGTTAAGTTTGTCTGGGATACAGATAAAATTCCACCTATTACTGGACTTGGTTTATTTACTAATGTTTCCCAGTAGCCAAATGGATCTGGGAACATAACTGGGAAAGTAATATTCACTTGTTTAATTAAGATATAAGCTAATATTTACATACCCTCTGTGCTCTTTGTCTCTCCTACACCATTTTTCCTTCCTCCCTCCTTCCTGAAAATCACAGCTTCTTAGAAACACATGTTCTGAGTCTGTACATTAGCCACTCATCCATTTTATTCTCACATACTTACCTGCTGGTCAACCATCCATATCATATTTTGAATAAGTTAGCACTTGGCTTCTGTTCTCTTTAAGTCCAACATCAATATCTAAGCAGAAAATCCATCTAACATCTTGGCTTCTCAGTTTCTTCACCCCTTTACTTACAAATTTCAAATCGTAATTTTAGGTTTTCTCTCTGTGATCATCATACCATCTCCCTTCACTCTGGTTTATATACTCTAGCACCACCATTCCAACAATTCTTTGATTCCAGTGGTATTGGTAATTCATTGTCTCCACTGATTTTTTTCCCCCTTGCCCTTCATAAAGCCTTTGGTTCTTCCCTTCCTGTGTAGAGTGGATTCCAAAGGTCACCCCAATTCTCTCTCCTTCCTCACAGCTTGAATTTCCTTGGTTATTTTTGCCTCCACATTGCTAGCCTGTCAAAACCCCTAGTCTGGTTAAACCAAATTCTCTGCCTACTCTGTGCCTGCACCTGGTAATCTGAGAATGTTCAGAAAAACACAAAGCAAAGCAGAATCATACTGACTGCTTTCACTTTATAACCTCAGCTCACAAGTTGAATCCTAGTGCATTTCCTCTGTAAATTAACTTTTTACCATATAGGATGAATATTTCATACCTTTCTCTTCTATCTTCAAATCCCTAACACCTTACCTATTCCTTTTTCCTCTGAACTGATGACCTGAATTTCTATTTCACTGAACAAATAGAAGCAATCTGAAGAGAACTTTCTAAATCTTCCTGCTACCAAATCCAGCAGTAATTTATATATATATTATGATTTATATTTATATTTGTATGTATAAATATACACTTTTCTCTTTCTCTGGGTATTGACTGGGTAGTTCTCTTCTACACTGGCTTATTGGTGCCGGGTGGTTTAATATTGGTCTCACCCCATGTCAGAAGCTTCAGATGGGACGGGACATCTGGGGCCACTGTCCCCTGCAGATGACTGTCAGGTGAGGCATCTGGAGCCCCTGTCCCCCTCCGGCAGACTGGAGAGTTCTTCATCCTCCACCAGACTTGCCAAAGCTTCGGCACACAGGGCAGAAGGGTTCCAGCAGTAAGAGAAAGCAGTCCCCAACGAACATGAACTTGTCCAAGCCTCTGCTTACTACTGTTCCATTGATCAAAAAAAATCACACGGCCAAGGACAGGGTCTGTGGGAGGGGACTGCCCAGAGTATGCATATAAGGAGAGTAATAATGGCAACCATTTTGCAAACAATCCATACCCTTTCTAACTCCTTATTCCTCTTAAAACCGTCCCTTTGAAGATGCAAACATAGTATTACAGTTATATATATATATATTTTTTTAAATTTTTATTAATGTATTATTGATATACACTCTTACGAAGGTTTCACATTAAAAAACAATGTGGTTACTACCTTCACCCATATTATCAAGTCCCCACCCATGCCCCAGTGCAGTCCCTGTCCATCAGTGTAGTAAGATGCCACAGAATCACTGTTTGCCTTCTCTGTGCTACACTGTTTTCCCCGTGATTCCCCACACCATGTGTACTAAACATAATAACCCTCAATCCGCTTCTCCCACCCTCCTCACCCACCCTCCCACACCTCTCCCCTTTGGTAACCACTAGTCCTAGTCCCTTCTTGGAGTCTGTGAGTCTGCTGCTGTTTTGTTCCTTCAGTTTTGCTTCATTGTTATACTCCACAAATGTGGGAAATTATTTGGCACTTGTCTTTCTCTGTCTGGCTTATTTCACTGAGCAAAATAGCCTCCAGTTGCATCCATGTTGTTGCAAATGGTAGGATTTGTTTCTTTCTTATGACTGAATAGTATTCCATTGTGTATGTGTACCACCTCTTCCTTATCCATTCATCTACTGATGGACACTTAGGTTGCTTGCATATCTTGGCTATTGTAAATAGTGCTGCAATAAACAGAGGGGTGCATATGTCTTTTTGAGTCTGAGAAGTTGTATTCTTTGGGTAAATTCCAAGGAGTGGGATTCCCAAGTCAAACAGTATTTCTGTTTTTAGTTTTTTGAGGAACCTCCATATTGCTTTACACAATGGTTGAACTAGCTTACATTCCCACCAGCAGTGTAGGAGGGTTCTCCTTTCTCCACATCCTCACCAGCATTTGTTGATCTTAGTCTTTTCAATGCTGGCCACCTTACTGGTGTGAAGTGATATCTCATTGTGGTTTTAATTTGCATTTCCCTGATGATTAGTGAGGTAGAGCATCTTTTCATGTGCCTGTTGGCCATCTGAATTTCTTCTTTGGAGAATTGTCTCTTCATATCCTCTGCCCATTTATTAACTGGGTTATTTGCTTTTGGGGTGTTGTATGTGAGTTCTTAATATATTTTGGATGCTGTGTATTAATTTTGTATCCCACAGCATTGCTGAATTCATATATTAGATCTAGTAGTTTTGGAGTGGATTCTTTAGGGTTTTTTTATGTACGATATCATGTCATCTGCAAACACAGACATTTTAACTTGTTCCTTTCCAATCTGGATGACTTTTATTTCTTTGTGTTGTGTGATTGCTGTGGCCAGGACCTCAAGTACTATGTTGAAAGAAGTGGGGAGAGTGGGCATTCTTGTCTTGTTCCCGATCTTAAAGGAAAAGCTTTCAGCTTCTCACTCTTAAGTATAATGTTGACTGTGGGTTTGTCATATATAGCTTTTATTATGTTGAGGTACTTGCCCTCTATACCCATTTTATTGAGAGTTTTTATCGTGAATGGATGTTGAATTTTGTTGAATTCTTTTTCAGCATCTATCGAGATGTTCATGTGGTTTTTGTTCTTCTTTTTGTTGATGTGGTGGATGATGTTGATGGATTTTCAAATGTTGTACCATCCTTGCATCCCTGGGATGAATCCCACTTGACATGATGGATGATCTTTTTGATGTATTTTTTAATTCGGTTTGCTAATATTTTGTTGAGTATTTTTGCAACTATGTTCATCAGAGATATTGATCTGTAGTTTTCTTTTTTGTGGTGTCTTTGGCTGTTTTTGGTATTAGAGTGATGCTGGCCTCATAGAATGAGTTTGGAAGTATTCCCTCTTCTTCTACTCTTTGGAAAACTTTAAAGAAGATGGGTATTAGGTCTTCACTAAATCTGTGATGAAATTCAGTAGTGAAGCCATCTGTTCCAGGGGTATTGTTATTAGGTAGTTTTTTGATTACCAATTCTATTTTGTTGCTGGTAATTAGTCTGTTGAGATTTTCTGTTTCTTTCTGTGTCAGCCTTGGAAGGTTGTATTTTTCTAGAAAGTTGTCCATTTCTTCTCGGTTATCCAGTTTGTTAGCATATAATTTTTCATAGTATTCTCTAATAGTTCTTTGTATTTCTGTGCTGTCTGTAGTGATTTTTCCTTTCTCATTTCTTATTTTGTTTATGTGAGTAGACTCTTTTTTTCTTGATAAATCTGGCTAGGGGTTTATCTATTTTGTTTATTTGCTTGAAGAACCAGCTCTTACTTTCATTGATTCTTTCTATTGTTTTATTCTTCTTGATTTTATTTATTTCTGCTCTAATCTTTTTCATGCCCCTCCTCATATTGACTTTGGGCCTCATTTGTTCTTCTAGTTTCGTTAATTGTGAATTTAGACTGTTCACGAGATTTTTCTTCTTTCCTGAATTAGGCTTGTATTGCAATATACTTTCCTCTTAGCATAGCCTTCGCTGAGTCCCACAGATTTTGCGGTGTTGAATTATTGTTGTCATTTGTCTCCATATATTGCTTGATCTCTGTTTTTATTTGGTCATTGTACCATTGGTTATTTAGGAGCATGTTGTGAAGCCTCCATGTTTTTGTGGGATTTTTCATTTTCTTTACATAATTTATTTCTAGTTTTATACCTTTGTCATCTGAGAAACTGGTTGGTACAATTTCAGTCTTTTTGATCTTTCCGAGGCTCTTTTTGTGACTAGTATATGATCTATTCTTGAAAATGTTCCATGTGTACTTGAGGAGAATGTGTATTCTGCTGCTTTTGGGTATAGAGTTCTGTAGATGTCTGTTAGGTCCATCTGTTCTAATGTGTAGTTCAGTGCCTCTGTCTCCTTACTTATTTTCTGTCTGGTTGATCTGTCTTTTGGAGTGAGTGGAGTGTTGAAGTCTCCTAGAATGAATGCAGTACATTCTATTTCCCCTTTTAATTCTTTCAGCATTTGTTTCACATATGTAGGTGCTCTTGTGTTGGGTACACAGATATTTATAATAGTTATATCCTCTTGTTGGACTGACCCTTTTATCATTATGTAATGTCCTTCTTTGTCCCTTCTGACTTTCTTTGTTTTGAAGTCTATTTTGTCTGATACAAGTACTGCAACTCCTGCTTTTGTCTCCCTATTAGTTGCATGAAATATCTTTTTCCATCCCTTTACTTTTAGTCTGTGCATATCTTTGGGTTTAAAGTGAGTCTCTTGGCAGCATATAGATGGGTCTTGTTTTTTTATCCATTCAGTGACTCTATGTCTTTTGATTTGTGCATTCAGTCCAATTATATTTAGGCTGATTACTGATAGGTCTGTACTTATTGCCATTGCAGGTTTTAGATTTTTGGTTACCAAAGGTTCAAGGTTAACTTCCTTACCATCTAAGAGTCTGACTTGACTCACTTATTATGCTATTACAAAAACAACCTAAAGGTTCTTTTTTTCTCCTTTTTCTTCCTCCTCCATTCTTTATATATTAAGTATCATATTCTGTACTCTTTGTCTATCCCTTGATTGACTTTGGGTATAGTTGATTTAATTTTGCATTTACTTAGTAATTCACTGTTTTACTTTCTTTACTGTGGTTTTATTACCACTGGTGATAACTATTATACCTTAGGAACACTTCCATCTATAGGAGTCCTTCCAAAATACACTGTAGAGACAGTTTGTGGGAGGTAAATTCTCTCAGTTTTTGCTTATCTGGAAATTTTTCAATCCCTCCTTCAAATTTAAATGATAATCTTGCTGGATAACATATTCTTGGTTCAAGGCCCTTCTGCTTCATTGCCTTAAATACATCATGCCACTCCCTTCTGGCTTGTAAGTTTTCTGCTGAGAAGTCTGATGGTAGCCTGATGGGTTTTCCTTTGTATATGGTCTTATTTCTCTCTCTGGCTGTTTTTAATAGTCTGTCCTTATCCTTGATCTTTGCCATTTTAATTACTATATGTCTTGGTGTTGTCTTCCTTGGGTCCCTTGTGTTGGGAGATCTGTGCACCTCCATGGCCTGAGAGACTATCTCCTTCCCCAGATTGGGGAAGTTTTCAGCAATTACCTCCTCAAAGACACTTTCTATTCTTTTCTCTCTCTCTTCTTCTTCTTGTACCCCTAAAACGAGAATATTGTTCTGTTTGGCATAGTTCTCAATATTCTTTCATTCTTAGAGATTCTTTTTTCTCTCTGTACCTCAGCTTCTTTGTAGTCCTCTAATTTCTATTTCATTTATCATCTCCTCCACTGTATCTAATCTGCTTTTAATACCTTCCATTGTGCTCTTCAATGATTGTATCTCCATCTGGAATTCATTTCTGAGTTCTTGAATATTTTTCTGTAACTCCATGAACATGTTATTGATTTTTATTTTGAAATCCCTTTCAGGAAGATTCATGATGTTGATTTCATTTGAATCCTTCTCAAGTATTGTATTCATAATTTTACTTTGAACCAGGTTTCTTTGGCATTTCATATTTGTATATGGTGCCCTCTAGTGCCCAGAAGCTCTACTCTCTGTAGCTGCTCAGCCCCTGAAGCAATGTTTGGGGTTTCAGGGGAGCAGTATTGGTACCTGGGGTGGGGAAAGATCTGTTTCCTGCTTCCCGGCTGCTATGCCTGTCTCCACTTCCAGAATCAGTCAGCCGAGCACACAGGTATTAGCCTCTATGCTTTGCGTTTATATTTGCTGTAGATGGGGCTTCCCTCTGGCAGGCCTAATGCCAATGTAGGGTTTGCCGGTTTGCAAGCCAGGTGGGTCTGGCCGGGAGAAAGGTGCAGTAGGCTGCATATCACAGAGGGGTCCTTCGAGTGGTCTAGCTGGCCAGTGAGCTGGAGTGCCTGAAGATCGAGAAAGTTCCCAACCTGCTGGGCAGAGTGCACCCAGACAATTTTGTCTACCTGCCCTTTCTCCTGAGCAGTAAGCTCTGTGCAGTCCTTGCCCCTTTAGCAGTCCTCCTGCTGTTTGGAAGTCTCTCAGACTGCCCACCTTTCTTTTGTCCCAGAGCAGCCAGATATGGATCCCTGCTTTCCACAAGTGGCTGGAATCACAGTCTCTCCAGATATTCTGCCTGTCTAAGCTTTCCAACCTCCAAATCATGAGAGTACCATGAAAGCACCATGAAATGTAGTTTGTGCTCCCAGAGCAGATCTCTGGAGTTAGGTATTCAGCAGTCCCAGGCCTCCACCCTCTCCCTGCTCCATTTCTCTTCATCCCGCCAGTGAGCTGGGGTGGGGGAAGGGCTTGGTTCTAACTGGGCCACGGCTCTGGTATGTTACCCTGTTCCATGAGGTTTATTCTTTTCTCCAGGTGTATACAGTTTGGCCTAGCCCTCTTTCTTGTTGCTCTTTCAGTATTAGTCATATTAATTATATTTTCGTATTATATGTGGTTTTAGGAGGAAGCCTCTGTCTCACCTCTCATGCCACCATCTTTAATCCCTGTTGTTGTAGTTATATTTTAACTATATTTTTATATTATAGAATTGATGCTTCTTTAGTTGACTGAGGTACTTAAACGGACTTTTGTGATCATTCTAGGAGAAAATGGAGTCTGACTTTTTCTCTCAATTCCTAACAGATAGATCATTTGAGAAATTTTTGTAAATCTGTGCTTCTCTACTCTGTAAATTTTAGATGATTCCCTAACCTTTTTTAAAGATTTTTATTTTGAATTAGTTTAATACTCACAGTAAATTGAGAAATGGTCAGTTTCCACATACTCTTTACCCAGATTCTCCCCGTGATAACATCTGATCATGGTGTATTATCAAAACTAGGAGATTGGCACTTGTACGTATTATTAACTCAAGAACACATATTAGTTAAATTTAACCAGTTTCTACATGCAGTTTTATGTGTATATAGTTACATGACCTCTCATCACATGTGTAAATTAGAGTACAACGGAAACCAATACCAGAATCGGGATACAGGCTGTTTGATCGCAGTCTGCCCCCATCTCTAACCCTGGGCAACCGTTCACCCCATTATTACAATTATTCATTTATAATTGTTCCATATATTGAATAGTATAGTATGTGTCCATCTGAAATTGCCTCTTTTTTATTCAGCAAAATGCCCTTGAGATTCACTCAACTATTTTACATATCAATAGATTATTTTTATTGCTGAATAGTAAGTAGCCTATTTTATAGATATACCTTAGTGTTGTTTCTTTCTTTTTTTCTTTTTTTTTTTTAATTATTTGCTCCTTGAAAGACATTTTATATATTTCCAGTTTGGGGATAATGCAATAAAAGCTATAATGAACATTTGTGTAGATTTTTGTGTAAACATAAGTCTTTGTTTCTCTAGGATGTATACCCAAGAGTGCAATTGCTGGATTGTATATTTATTTAGTGTATGTTTAACCTTATAAAAAAAAGTGCTGTACTTTTTTCCATTGTAACTGTACTATTTTATATTCCCATGAGCATTGCATGAGAAATCCAGTTTCTTCACATTCTCATCAATATTTGGTAATATAATTTTTCTTTTATCTTAACCATTGTAATAGATGTGTAACAGTACAGCATCATGGTTTTAATTAGCATTTCTCTAATGGCTAATAATATTGAACATCTTTTCATGTACTTATTTACTGTCACTGTCTGTATATCTTCCTTAATGAAGTGTCTGTTCTTGTTCTGGCCCATTTTTTAATTGGATTTTTTTTTCCTTTCTGACGAAAATTATATATTCTGGTTTTCCGTTCTTTGTCAAAGAGGTTTTTGTGAGGGTAGGTGAAGGATTGTTTTTGTTTTTTTGCTTTTAAATTTCCCACTATTCCAACACCACTTGATCCAAATTCATATGCATACAAACAAAATATCTAATTTTTGAGAAAGCCCCAAAAGCAATTTGTTGGCAGAAAGGAAGAAAGTAGTATGAGTTGGCTATGCTTAAGTGAGTCTGTCTCTGGGCTCTTTATTCTATTCCACTGATCTGTGCATTTATTTCTCCATCAAAACCATACAACCCTGAGTACTATAGCTACATAGTCTTAAAATCAGGTATTTTATTTGTTTGTTTTTAGTTTTTTTGTTTTCAGTTTACAGCTTTCAGGGTTTTTTTTTTCTTTTCTCTTTTTTCCAAAAAATTACATAAGCTATTCTAGCTCCTTTGCCTTGACAACACCTGTTTTTATTTTTTATTTTTCCAAAATACTTTAGCGTGGTTTTCTTGACGAATAAGTTGCCATATTCCTTTTGTAGGTAATATCTGAAGTTTTTCTTTTCTGATCCTCACCAATGTTTTATTTATCCCCATTTATGTTTTCATGCTAGTCTTCAATTAAATTCTCTCTAGACTCTTCAGTTATCCACCTATGTATTTTTTATGTTTAAATTTGAGTTAAAGATTACCCCCTTCTAAGAAGCCTCCCTGCCAAACCTCAATCTCTGATACACTTTTCTTGTCTATTTCCTTTCCTCATTGGAGTCAGATTGTGAGTTCTTAAGGCCTTACACATACAAAAATGCATTCCTTCCATATATAATAAACATAAATTAAAAAATTAAGACAAACAATAAAAGATGTGTGTAATAAAGTCCATCAAAATTTGATTTTTGTTTCCTGGAAATGACTTTGATGCTATTCTAGTTACATATACTTCAGAATACAAAATTATCTTAAAATCCTCTCTCTGTCTTTCTCTGTTTCCCCTTTGCCCTCTATCCTCCTCCCTAGTTTGGTGGAGCTGCTTTGCTGGTGTCTTAGGCCCATGTTTTTTCGTTCTGTTGGTCACTCCCACACTGGCTTTTATGAACATTTTTTCTGTGTCATAAAGCATTCATATTTCTGCTCTAGTTCTCTTTATCTTGGTTGCCCTTCTGCCACATAATAATCTTCCATTTTATCTACCTTTTAAAATACTCTGTGTAGCCCCTACTATTTAACTAATGCTGTATTATCTCATCTTCTGCCTCATATTTTCCTTTAGAATCCGTTCTTATATATTTTACCCTTTTCCAAAATAAACTTACTTTCTATATGTTCCTAAATAAGTATATGGGAAACATATATGTCTGTTAAGTTCCATTGATTGCAAACAAACTACCCCTCCACGACTCTTTTCTCATTTGTAAAGATGTATATCCTGCAGTGCCTGATCTTAAATGCTCCATACCACTTCTTTTTATGCATTATCATCTAAAGTAAGGTCTCTTTGGCTTTCACATAGCCATACTGAGTGTGAACTAAAGAAATCTGAGCACCTTTTGAAAATTTCTCTCTTCAGATGGTTTACTAACATCTACAAGACAGAGTGATGAGATAATTCAAATTAGATAAAAATGGTGCCTACAAATACATATCTTTTCTGGAGGCTGAAGCACCTCTGAACCATAACACTCATTTTTAATATGCAGCACTGGATGAGTAGATCTCTAATGAATTAAAATAATTTTGCCAAAATGATCACAGCTCTTCACTTTCAGATATATATTTGTTTGCACAATGAGGTCCATGGCACTCAACCTTTCTCATCAAAGCAAATAAGTTTCAGCAGTAGGATTGAAAGAATATTCTCATTGAATATTTAACTCCAAATTTTATTTACCATGTCTACATGTGCCCTTTATTTTGATTGCATAATGAGGTGTATGAAAGCAGGTTTGAGTCTGACAATATTAAAGACACAGAAGCTATGTACAGAGATGCCTATGCTGCTATATACAGATGAGAAAATGCTAAGCACCAGATTCATGTTATTTTCTAAAACTAATGCTAAGATGATTTCTTTCTTTCTACTCCTTTAACAAATCTTTGCTGTGTAACTCCACTGAGTACAAGCCTTACGTGTGTGAACAAAACACAGCCTTTATTCAGATGACACAGAAAATGTAGAATGTTGGATCAGGTAACTGAAGTTTCTTTCACTGCATATATCTATAGTTAGGTGACATGAACTGGCTCATATTTCTTATTCATGAGCTCTACTGCATGAGAAGGAGAATTCACCTGAATCTTAAACTGTTAAAAGCCATTAATACATTCTGCATTGATTAGACAGACTTATCATATTATAACAAACAAAAGGTTCATGCAATGGCTGCTTCACACACATTAAGGCTTCTCATTTCTATTCCAGTTCCTGTGGCCTGAGGCAATCTTTGCATATGATCTTTATTTCCCTTTCCTCTTTTAAGACTTAAGAAAAATTAGATTTTTGAAATAAATCTCACACTGTCAAGTGACTTTTTTGTCTTCATATAGACATGTATTTTTCTTTTTGTCCAAGCATGTATGTGCCTTTGGAGGGGTTCACATGCACAGACACATTCATCTCATGTTTAAGCCCTTCACCTTCATCCTGGGTCTAAGTTGGAATAGGAACATATAGCATTTTAATAATAGCTTCTCCTGTTCATAGCGTCTCCAGGGCTTTGCACTACAGTATTAGCTTCTAAACTGCCTTTTTACCTTCTCAAGGTGTTTTAATATTATTCAGGATAACATCTCTTGCTTTAACAATACATTGTTTCTCATTTACCCTTTGACACTGGTTTCTTTAGAATACTTTTGTCATAAGTTGATTAGTATTTATTCTTAGTACACTTTTAATTTGCTAACCAAGATCTTTAAAAGACAGTCCCCATATTCAAACATACAAGGTCTGAATAGGGCTCAAATTCTATTTGAAATTTGAGATTTCATAATTTGGGGATGACATAAATTCTGAATAAGTAGGAAGTTGAGGAAGATTTTGAAAAATATAAAGTCTACATTCCTTTATACTTAAAAAATCCTGTAGTGTTTAAAACTTGACTAATATAATGACAGAAAACAAACATTCAAATAGGAAAGGCAATTATAATAAACTGAATTTAAAATGATTCCAAGTATAGCAGAAATACAGAGTGAACATCAATTCAAGGTTGCAGTCATAACATGTTCCTTTAAGGTAGAGAAATGTTCAAAATCAAGATAGTAACAGCAAGCCGGCCATGATATCTCCAGTTCCTAAATTAGATAATTGTACAATGTAGAAAAGACAAAAGTACATAAAACAGAAAATATGAATAAAAAGCAAAATAATGCCTGAACCAAGCTTACTTTCCACTCTTAAGTTATTTCTTATTTGTTTCCAGAAATGATTTAAACCATCTTAGAATGATAAACAAAATATGACAAAAGTGTATAAAGTTGAAAGAAATAAAAGAATAAACACTGAAGAGAGAAAATGGCAACAGGAATACACCAAAATGCATGTTATAATAAATCACTTGCTAATGCTGAGTCATACTTTTAGCTTTAAGCTTTCAAACAGCCAAGCAAAGGACATTTTTCTTTTTGTATAACTCACATAAAAATTATATATAACATATAAAAATTTGCATAACAGAATATTTATGGAAAACAGCACACAATTATATGACAAATACTGAGAGACTGTAGGCAGGTGTCTTAAATGATGTTCTCAACAATATCCTTATAGTGGATACAATGATAAGTTTAATAGAGTAGCTCCTCCTAATGCATAAATACATCCAAGGAGCATCACCTATGGCCAGTCACTGAGGGATGATCCAAAGGGTTACCAACTGGAAGCACAAGAATTCTGTTCAGAAAATTATTTTAGACCATAGAGAAATTCAAAGGAAATCCAAATATACACAAAAATACATTGAAGATAAATTAAAAACAACTGGTATAGAAGAAAATCAAAACAGTGATACAGAGGATACATTAAACGGCATGATAGAATGCAGGAAAAAAGTATATAACATGCCTCCAGGATCATAATAACTAAGAATAGATATTAGCCCTTTTTCAAATAAATGATTTGCAAACATTTTTTTCCTATTCAGTAGGTTGCCTTCTCATTTTTTTTTTTTTTTGATGATCTTTTCTGTGTGGAAGCTTTTTAGCATGACATGGTCCCACTTACTTAATTTTGCTTTTGTTGCATGTGCTTTTGTTATAAGATTTAAAAAATCATTGACCTGTGTCAAGGAGCTCTCTGCCTATGTTTTCCTCCAGGAGTTTATGGTTTCTGATCTTATGTTCAAGTCTTTAATCCATTTTCTGTTCCTTTTTATGTTTGGTGTTAAGATAATGGTTGAGTTTCATTCTTTTGCAAGTGGCTGTGCAGTTTTCCTATTTATTAAATAGATTTTCCTTTCCTCATTGTATATGCTTCACTCTTCTGTCATAAATTAATTGACTGTACATATAGGTTTATTTCTGGGCTCTTTATTCTGTTCCATTGGTCTATGTGTCTGTTTTTATGCCAATACCATACTGTATTACTTATTATAGCTTTGTAATACAGTTTGAATTCAGGGAGCATGATGCCTCCAGCTTTGTTTTCTCTAAAGATGGTTTGACTATTCACGTTTTTGGGTGATTTCATATAAATTTTAGGATTATTTGTTCTATTTCTTTGAAAAATGCCAGTGGAATTTTGATAGGAAATACATTGACTCTGTAGATTGCTATAGATAGTATGGACATTTTAACAATATTGATTCTTTCAGTTATGAACAGAGTCATTGGTGTCATCTTAATTTCTGTCCTTGATGTCTTTTAGTTTTCAATATGCAGGTCTTTCATCTCCTTAGTTAAATTTATTCCTAGGTATTTTATTCTCTTTGATGTAATTGTAAATGGGATTTTTTTCTTTCTTTATATTTCTGGTACTTCATTATTAATGTACAGAAAACAGATTTTTGTGTGTTGATTTTGTATCCTTCAACTTTATTGAATTTTTTTTTTTTTTTAGTTCTAACTGGTTTTTGAGGTCTTAGGGTTTTCTACATATATCATGTCATCTGCAAATTATGACAGTTGGCTTTTTCTTTCCAATTTGTATTCCTTTTATTTCTTTATATTGCCTAATTATTCTGGCTAGGATTTCCAATCCTATGTTGAATAGAAGTGGCAAAAGTAGGCATCCTTGTCTTGTTCCTGATCTTAGAAGAAAGGCTTTCAACTTTTCACCATTGAGCATGAAGTTATCACTAAGCTTGTCTAGTATGACTTTTATTATGTTCAGGTGTGTTCCCTCTATATTCACTCTGTTGAGGGTTTTTATCATAAATGGATATTGAATTTTGTCAAATGCTTTTTCTGTATCTGTGAGATGGTCATATGATTTTCATCCATTATTTTCTTAATGTGGTATATCACAATGAATGATTTTGAAATTTAAGCCATCCTTACATTCCTGGAATAAAACCCATTTGATCATGGTACATGATCTTTTTAATGTATTGTTGAATTGAGTTTGATAATATTTTGTTGAGGATTTTTGCATCTATGTTATTCAGGGATTTGGCCTGTAATTTTTTTTTCTTATTGTATCATTGTCTGGTTTGGGTGTCAGGGTAATGTGACCTCGTAAAATGAGTTTGGAAGAATTCTGTCTTCTATTTTTAGGAATAGTTTGAGAAAGATTGTATTAATTTTTCTTTGAATGTTTGGTAGAATTTTCCAGTGAAGCCATGTGCTTCTGGAATTTTATTGGGAGGTTGTTGATTACTGATTCAATCTCCTTAGTAGAAATCTGTCTGCTCAAATTTTCTATTTCATGTGATTCAGTCTTGGTAAGTTGTATGCTTTTAGGAACTTATCTATTTCTTCTAGATTGTCCAATTTTTTGGCATATAATTGTTCATATTAGTCTTTACTATGCTTTGTATTTCAATAGTATCAGTGTAATATCTCCTTTATCTGATATTATTTATTTGAATCCTCTTTATTCTTGGTGAGTTTATAGTCTTGTAATTTTGTTTATCTTTTCAAAGAACTAGCTCTTAGTTTCATTGGTCTTCTATATTGTCTTTTTTTGTCTGTATTTCACTTATTTCTGTTCTAATCTTTGTTATTTCCATTCTTGTACCAATTTTGGGCTTCAAATGTCCATCTTTTTCTAGTTCCTTAAGGTATAAAGTTAGATTGTTTGAGACTTCCCTTGTTTCTTGAGGCAGGCATTTATTGCTCTAAACTTCCTGATTGGAACTGCTTTTGTTGCATACCCAAAGTTTTGGTATATTTCAATTTTCATTTGTTTCAAGGTGTTTTTTTATTTTTCTTTTGATTTCTAATTTGACCTGTTGATTATTCAGTAGCATGTTGTTTAATCTCCACTTACATGTGAATTTTCAAGTTTTCTTCATGTAATTAATTTCTAATTTCATACCATTACAGTTCGAAAAGATGGTTGATATAATTTCAAACTACTTAAATTTATTAAGACTTACATTGTGGCATAACATATGATCTATCTTGAAAAATGTTCTATGTGTGCTTGAGAAAAATGTGTATTCTGATGCTTTTGGATGCAATATTTCTATGTATGTGTTAAGCCCATCTGGTCTAATGTGTCTTTTAAGGCTAATGTTTCCTAATCATTTTCTTTCTCAATAGTCTATCCATTAATGTTAATAGGGTATTAAAAATCACCTACTAATATTATATTGCTGTCTGTTTCTCCCTGTAGGTCTGTTAATATTTGTTTCATATATTTAGTTGCTCCCATGTTGGGTGCATAAATATTGACAAGTGTCATATCTTCTTGTTGTATCCCTTCTTTAGCTGCATCCAAAAAATATTGGTATGTTATGTTTTGATTTTCATATATCTCAAAGTATTATCTAATATCCATTGTTATTTCTTATTTGACCAGTTAAACATTTAGGAGTATCTTGTTCAATTTCCACTTATTTTTAATTTCTCAAATTTGATTTTGTCATTGATTTCTAATTTAATTTGGTTGTGTTGTGGTTGGAAAACATAATTTCTATGTACTAGCCACTCATAAAAAATTTATATTTATTAATTCATTAAATTCTCATAAGAACTACATGAGGCAGTACTTTCAGTATCCACATTTTACTCAAAGGTAACTTAGATGCCAAACATAAAGAAGGTATTTATGCAAGGCCCTCATGTTGGAACCTTGTGGTGGGAGCTGTGATGGACTCCAGGTAACCTCCTTCAGAACCTATTCTTAGTCATCCTATACTTAGACATTCCTTTATTAAGGGATAATTGGGTTAATTTTAGTTTGTTCACTCTTATGAACAAAGACTCCATAAACAAAAATTGTTACTCAATTATTTTTGTAAGAAACTAGAAATGAAAACTTTTTTCAGAGATAAAATATTTTTCCATTTCTAGTAGATATTACTAAGTTATTGGTAGTGCACATTCTTCTGAACTTGCTTGATTGATTAATAAATAGCCAATTTTTATGTTACTTATAAAAATTCACTCAATAAGTGCCTGAAAATGATCAACTAATTATCATAGAGTACATACACATATATGCGCCAACACACATTTATGTACTTAATATAGATTTCAGAATAATGAATAAAATTTCAGTAAGTTTAGTCTAGAAGTATTACAATTATGAAAGAATATTATTAAATAATATTTAAGAATTCAAGATTATTTGATATTAAGAAATGTAATTCATCATATTAAAACAGTAAATGAACTTATTACAAAGCTACAGTAATCAGAAGAGTGTGCACTGGCATAAAGACATGTAGGCCAATGGAATAGAATAAATTGCCCACAAATATATATTTGTATATATGGTCAAATTATTTTTTTACTAGAATGCCAAGATCATTCAATGGAGAAAGAAAAGTCAATCTAACAAATGGTGCTGAGAAAACTACATATCCACAAGCAAAGAATCAAGAGGGATTCTTAAGCTTACAACACATACCTCCCATAAAATGAACCAAAGTCCTAAATATAAGAATTAAAACTAAAAATCTTAGAAGAAAACATAGGAGAAAAGTTTCATGACATTGGATTTGGCAATGACTTCTTGGATATGACACTAGGAGCATAGGCAACAAATGTAAAAATAGATAAATTGGACCTCACTATAAAGAAAAACTTCTGTATATTGAAAGACACAATCAGAAGAGTGAAAAGGGAGCCTACAGAATGGGAGGAGATATTTGGAAACTATATATCTGATAAGGGGTGATCTATATTATATAAAGCACACCTACAATTCAACAACAAATAAAACCAAATGACCCAATCAGAAAACAGGCAGAGGACTTGTACAGACATTTCTGCAAATAAGATGTACAAATGGCCAAAAACCACATGAAAAGATTACATCTCTAATAATTAGAGAAATAAAAATCAAAGCCATGATAAGGTATCACCTCCCACACACTAGGATGCTATTATAAAAAAATAATAACAGTGTTGACAAGGATGTGGAGAGAAATGGAAGCCCTTGTATATTGCTGATGGGAATGTAAAATGGTACAGCCACTGTGGAAAATAGAATGATGGTTCCTCCAAGAAAATAAAAATAGGATTAACCACATAATCTAGCAATTCCACATTTGAGTTATATAACCTAACTATTTAAAAGTAGGGTCTCAGAGATAATTGTATAACCATGGTCATAGTAGAATTTTTCACAATAGCCAAAATCTGGAAGCAAGCCAAGTATCCACTGATGGGTGAATGGCTAAGCAACATGTGATATATATATATAATGGAATATTATTCAGCCTTAAAAAATGAAGGAAATTCTGACATATTCTACAAAATGCCACAACATGACCAAACCTTGAGGACATTCTGCTAAGTGAAATGAGCCAGTCACAGAAATATAAATACTGTATGATTCTACTTATGTGAGGTACCTAAAGTAGTCAAATTCATAGAGACAGAAAGTAAAATATGGGTTGCCAGAGCTGAGAGGCTGACATGAGGAGTTGTTTAATGGATATAGAATTTCAGTTTTATAAGATTAAGAGTTCAAGAAATATGATTGCAAAACAATGTAAATGTTCACAATATAAGTAGTATTGAGCTGTATACTTAAAAAGGGTTAAGATGGTAAATTTCAAGTTATCTATATTTTACCACAATTAAAAAATATGCAGCACATTTATGCATAATTTTTGTGGCAAATGAAAGAAGCCATGTGTTCATTTTCATATTTGCCAAAAATAATGGATAAAATTCAACATATTTTTCTAATTTAAAAACTTCACAAAAACATAATATAGAAAATGTTACTTAGCTAAACTAGAATTGTCTTTTTCAAACTCACTGCCAGTATCTTCCTTAATTCTGAAGCTTTCAATGTATAATGCATAAAATCATATGCAATATAAAGAATCATCAGTCTTACTGCTAAAATTTTTAACCCCATGAGCCCTTTATATATTTTCATAAAATAAAATTGATTTTAAAAATTCCATAATGGATAACAATAGAGTAGAAATTTACACATTAAATATCAAATATACAGTATTCTAAGTGTATATAAATGTATCTATAGCTATAATTAAAATAGAAATTTACACAATTGGTGAATATTGAGGAAGAAAATCCATGTTTAAATTCTAATTTTGCTGTATAAACCAAAAATGTAAATGAATTAAGGAATTAAAAGTACATATAAGTATATATATGTGTGCATATATATATATATATACACATATGTGTGTATATATATCCATAAATATATGTATATATGTACAATTAAAAGTATATATAAATATATGTGTATGTGTACATACATGTGCACACATAAATACACATATACATAGAAATCATTTACAATTGCATAAATATATATATTACAAGACATTAATTTATTTCATAACAAGAAAAATGTCCTTGTATTAGATTAGATATAAAAACAGAAGCAAAACTTTATGTGCTGTGTAATCCTTTTGAAAAATATATTAATACAAACATAGCTGAAAATGAGAGAAATAATTTTCATAAGTACATCAAAATGCTACAAATTATTTTTTTGAGCCATGTGATTAAAGTTTGATTTTTATTTTCTTTGATGTATCTTACATATTTTCCAAGTCTTTCACAACAAATATTTATTTCTTGAATAATTTGAGAAATAAATATTAAAATAGTAATACTTTTTTAGACCCGACACAGTGTTTGAAACAATTGCATTAATTGCTTCTTGGCTTCTTGCTTACTCATTTTTCCCCACGTTTCTGAGTGTACAGGTGCTTAAACTGTTTTGGTGTTTCATCCTGATTGATGTGGTATGTGACCTACTATGGCTGCCTCTCTTCCTCTACTCACTAAGGAAAGCATGAAGAGAAGATGCAGTTCACACCCAAACAGTTATTTCCTTCTGCTTTTCTGGCTCCGAGCTGCTTACAGTTCCTGCAGGGCACATGAGGCTCTGGCAGGTTACACTCAGAGCATACCTTTGGAGATGGAAATTTAACTAGACTCAGCAGGATATTCCCAGGCTCTTTTACCTTTTGAATAGCTTAGTTTTTTACAATTTTACATTTTCTCCTGTAAATTCAAGTAATCTTTATTATTTTTGTGAGTTTTACATTAGAACCTGTTATATCATTCAACACACCTAATATAGCCATTCTTGCTCACATTCCACTGCAAGAACATAAAAACTGTACAAGACTCTACCAGTATTTCACATCAACTGTATTCTGTCTGACAAAATCTCCCATCGGACCTACTTTATGTGAACTTACAAAATGTGGCAGTCAACTGTCTCCTTAGGTACCTATTAGGGAATTCGTTTTCTGCCACTTTGAATTTTACCCAATATAACCCCTTAAATGCAACAAAGCGAAATCTCAAAGGTAAATTAATAAAATCAAAGTAAAGATAGACCAAAGAGAGACATGTTAATCTCACAGACAAAATAAGTGATAAGATTTTTAAATATTCAGAAACTATTTTAGCTATTTGGGGGGAAAACCTGACCCTATTTATTTGTGACTCTAAGGTTAATTTTAGTTTAAAACAGAAAACAGTAAAGACAAAATAAAATACTAAAACATAATTTTTTATAGAATAAAACTGTGAATTTGAAATTGAAAGTCTTAGGTTTAAATCCCGGTTCTTATTGGTGTTACTAGATGTTTGACGTTGGACTTTTTTCTTTACTTCTATGAACATCAGCTCCAATTTGTGAAATGGGAATCATAAGCTATTGCTTTTAGAGAAACAATGAAATAAGAATTTAAAAATTATTTTGTAAATTACGGAGTTCATTCTAATTTTTGTATATAGCACATATATATTTAGTGCCTGTTTTCGTTCTGAGTTCCCTTTCCCTTACAAGTGCTCATATCTTAGCATGGGAAATTTAATTAGTATGGGAAATTTAACTAGTATCTTGGGGTTTAA
This sequence comes from Phataginus tricuspis, assembly GCA_029783875.1. Lineage (NCBI taxonomy): Eukaryota > Metazoa > Chordata > Mammalia > Pholidota > Manidae > Phataginus > Phataginus tricuspis. Next base: position 5,125,735 of record JAQQAC010019064.1, read on the forward strand.
TACCCCATTTGAGGTGGGATTTTCAAAGAGAAGAAAAAGATCTCCAGATAGAGGTAAAATCATGAATTCTTAGTGGAAACAAGAACTATGACTATAAAGTGGTACAAAAATGACTTTGGCTAAAGTGTACGGTATAGGCAGAAGCATGAGAGATACAAACAAAGTTTATAAAGCATTTTGACACAAAGACCAAAGAGTCATGGAGGCCAAGCTGGGAGCTGGGAGTCTGCACCTTCTCCTGTGTTGAGTGAGGAGCCATTGGAGTTTTTTAATTACTCTTCGTCTAGATTATGGCCAACTGATTCCTATACTTGATACATTTCTTACTTAATATATGGTGACAATAGAAGATGCCAGGCAGTTAATTCCTAAGAACTGCAACCAAAATGGCACAGTTTAATGAACTGAATGTGGGCAAAATGTGGAAGAAAAAACTTAATGGTTATCATTATTTGACAGTAAAACAACGGAACAGTAGTGAAGTGGTGACAGTCAGGTAATGCTAAAAATTTATAACAGAACACTAATGATGAAAATTATGGCTAATGAATCTCTTGGTTAATAGGAGCTGCAGGTATAGTGCTATAGGACAAAGTGCATCTTGGCCTTATTGGAATATTTGGTAAATGTCCTTTTCCCAAGTATATGCATGAACCCAGACAATTCACATAAAATGTGCATGCATATGTTTATCATACAGAGTAAATCACTTAAAAATATACTGAATAAATATATGGTAAAGAGCACATTTACTCATTAAGCTTACATAATTACCCCTTCTGCTCATAAAACTGACAGAACTGGCCTAATTTTCATTAAGCATGACTACAGTATTTCTACACTAATCATATTAATACCATACTTGTTTTGATACCCAAGAAAGTAATTAGGTTGTTTTTGATGATAGTGAATATAATATGTATATTAACAAATTAGTGTTTCATTTCATTTTCTATTTCAATTTCAATGTAATCAACTGATAGAGATCCTAGTCAACTAGCTAAAAATTAAGATAAACATCCTTTTCCCTAAACCACTTTATTATTTGAAAACATAATTTTAATAAATTTCAAAAGACATTAATTAGAACTTTTTAAGAAAAAAATCAAGTTGATATTCTAAATCCAAGAATATATTGAGAGTACCTTTTTAGTCATAACTATTGCATTAGTGAAAAACTGTTATCTCTCTGATTGAATTAAGTACTTCCTTTACCTTTACATTGAATGAATGATATATGTTAAACCCTTTTAAAAACTGATGATTTATACAATATTCATATTTTGGAAACTGAATATACAAGTCCTTATAATTTATATCTGCCATGATCTGCTTATATAACTATTACATACACTACTTGCATATAAAATTAATGCACTTTATAATTTTCAGTGGCACTAATTACAATTACATTGTTGTGTAGACATTGCCAGAATAATCTATTTAAAAATTTTCAATCATACCGAACAGAAACTGCATCTCAAAAAATCAAAACAGATTTACCATATGAACCAGCAATTCCACTTCTAGATATATACCCACAAGATTTGAAAGCAGGAACTCAGCTACTGGTACACATACAAATGCTTAACTTTTTGAGAAATCACCGACTTTTCCACAATAGCTACAGTATTTTACATTCCTCTCAACAATGTACAAGGGTTTCAGTTTCTCCACATCCTTGTCAAATTGTGTTGTTTTCGTGTTTTTTGATTGCAACCATCCTGGTAAGGTATGTAGTGGCATCTCTAATGATTTTCATTTGCATTTTCCTAATGACTAATGATGTTAAACATCTTTTTATGTGCTTATTGGCTATTTGTGTATCTTTTTTGGAGAAATGTCTACTTAACACCTTTTCCCATTTTTAAATTGGGTTATTTGTCTTTTTGCTATTGAATTGTAGGTGTTCTTCATATATTCTGGATATTAATCCATTGTGTCAATTCTTTGGGTATCCCCCAGACAAGGTAGAATAGATAAAAACAATAATGTGCTAATAAGGTCTGCTCTTCTCCCTCCAAGACCAGAAACTGGTCCCAGCTTGGACTCCCATCTTCAGTGCTGCAGCCAATCCTCTCAAGAAAGAAGGCTACAACTTTTTCTTTCTACTTTCTTGATTTAGCATCTTCCTGGTTGCTGTATATCTTTGACTATTTATTCTAGATTTTGACAAAGTTGATTGTGACAGTTTCTGTGTGTTTTCAGCTCTGTCCTTGCTGCCATATACTTTTGATTATTCTAGCATTCAAGCAAAGTTGGTTCTGACATTTTCTGTTGTTTTTCATTGTTTTTGTGAAGAGACAGGTGTTTAGAGTTGCTTACTCTGACATTTTGCTGATGTTACACACTTGTACTAGAGTTTTATATTTTAAATAATCAGTGGAACTAATATATAACATGCAAATTATAAGACAGACATTGTAGTAAGTACTGTAGGAGGTATATAGGTAGAAGACTGGGCCTCAAGGAATTAGAGACTAATATGGTATACTTATAAATTTCTGTTATACCTGGTAGTTTATGACTTCAGTAAACAATGGAGTTAGAAAAAAATTAATAATGAGAACTTTTAAGGTCGATGTTGGGGGTTAAGTAGGATTTTTATACTTGGTAATAATGGAGAGAAAAGGTTCAGCTGGAAGTGACAACATAAATATAAAGAATGAGAAATAGCACAAAGAACAGTCCAGTTTTATGAGTATTAGGCTATTTGTAGAGTTTTGGTGGAAGGTAGAGCCAGATGATAATTACTGTTATATTTTATTCACAAGGCAATGAAAATAAAAGCTCTTAAGCAAAGAAATGCTATGATTAAAGTTATTCCTCCAGAAGTTTAGTTTGGCAGTGATGTGAATGCTTTGAGAACACTAGAGTATATGTTGAAATGAGATGGGTATATTTTTCTTAATAGCTGAATTCTTATATTTTCTGAATGAAAAATACCTATCATAGTTTAAATGTGTAAAAGAAATAAAAAGCATTCTGTAGTGTTTAGTTATCAATCTAGCAAAACTTTGCATTTATATCTAACAATACAGTATACAAAGATTATATTTAGCAACAAAAATTTATATTCTCTTTAATGAATAAAGATTGTTCATAACAGCAGGCATAATCTTTACTTGTTTTTCATCTAATAAGTGTGTGTTGCACTGACCTTAAGGGCCCACACTGAAGTGTATAGAGAATATTCAGTAACTTATACTGGTAGAATTTTGGCTCCCTATTTAGAAATTTTTAGTATTTTCTATTTTAAAAATATTCCAAAATAGTAATTAATTCTTTTACACAGGTTCATGTCAATTAACAACATACTTTATTTGTGACATGACTTCTATTTTTTCTATTTTTAAATTTTTTTGATACTATGCCTTCCTTTTAAATTTTTTTATTTTGCTATTATTAATGTACAATTACATGAGCAATAGTATAGTTAATAGACTCCCCCTATTATCAACTCCCCACCACATACCCCATTACAGTCACTGTCCATCAGCGTAGTAAGATGCTAAAGAATCACTACTTGTCTTCTTTGTGTTATATTGCCTTCCCCGTATCCCCCCTCTGCTAGATTATGTGTGCTAATCATAATACCCCTTTTTCCCTCTTATCCTTCCCTTCCCACCCATCTTTTCCCGTCCCTTTGCCTTTGGTAACTGTTAGTCCATTCTTGGGTTCTGTGAGTCGGCTGCTGTTTTGTCCCTTCAGTTTTCTCTTTGTTCTTATACTCCACAGATGAGTGAAATCATTTGATACTTGTCTTTCTCCACCTGGC